>CM030800.1:3000391-3565391 GCA_018127125.1 Rhododendron griersonianum | reverse complement strand
ACAGCAAAAAATGTGGTTGCTGAAAATGATCCCTGAGTACCAGACTTTAAGTCTGAAGATGGTTCGTGTTCACTCATAGACAAAGAAGATTCAATGGAAGGGGTAGCAAGAGATTGAGCTTTTGATCCATTGAAACTGGAGCTTCCCAGCCAAGATGTAAATGCAATGACTTGGGATGACGAGGGAGTGAGTTGGATCCGGGAACTAGGTAACTCAGATATAATGGGAGAGTCAAACATAGTAAAAGAAGCAGAACTTTGTGAATCTTCTTGTTGAATGGCATCTGCGGTGTTTTTCATATCGGGTAAACTGAAATCGCCGTTACTGACAGTGATATTAGACTCCTGGTCAACAGCTTCACCACCTAAGCTCTCAACAGCTTGTACATCGTCTTGAGCAGGCTTCTTTACTTCCTGCTCAGCAATAGAGACATTTGTCTCCGTTTCGTCACAAGGCATATTTTTCAGAGCCACAGGCATGTCCTCAGAACTTGTACTGACCTGCCCCTGAGGGTAGCTTCCGATGCTTATGGAGGTATTGACAGACTGTTCCTGTTCATGAGGCAAGCTAGAGAATGTATTCTGAGAGCTATTAGTATCATCACTATCATTTAGGGTCTTCTCTTCTGTTTTCACAGAAAGTTCTTTAGCCATCTTCACTGCATGCGCAGCCCTGCATGACAGAAACACCGTTCAATATGGCTGTTAATTGCAAAATTACTATCTGCACATCGTACTGCGAGGGATTTCCCATATAACTTCCCTGTAAAATTCAAATTTTCGCAAAACTATAGGCGAGCATTTCTTTAGCCTTTAAGTAAATCACTCAATACCCGTCATAGTTAAAAGCTCAAAATAAAAAAATAAAAAAGAGAGAAAAAAGAGAGAGATGCAGTAGGCATACGAGACGAGAAAAGAATAAAAACTCACCTCACGCAGGAAAAATAAAGGTCGATACAGCTTTCAAGAAATTCTGCACGTCTACAAACAGCGGAGAAAGGGGGACACATTTTTGCCAGATCAACCATGAATCTTAGGACTGAAGTTGCAGCTGCAGGAGCAGATGCCTCTCCACCCATTAAGCGTGCTGCATAGGTTTTATGCATCAGAGCTTCACCCTGAAGCTCTCCAACCATATCTGCATTATCTTCTGCAAGCTCCGCCACTAGGCCAGCAGCAACTTGGGAGAGATTGCCAGTTTGGTGGGCAAGCATTGACTGCATGCACAACCTATCAAATGTGGACTTTGCCATTGCAATAACAGAATCCAATAGTTCCATGAATTTCAACTCCCCATAATTTCCATCGCTGGGCATAAGGGCATGGAAATCCAGCATACGAACTTCAGGTAGTCTCGGATAAACAGGCTTTCCAAAAATCAGACAGAAGAGTATATAATATATATCAGGGGAATCGTAGAAACTCGGGAGCACTCGTGCCAAACCCTGATAACCTCCACTAGTGCGAAACTTAAGTGCAAATGTAGGGGAAGAGACAAGAGACACACCAAGTAGAGTCATGATCCATCTCATGCTTGTAGGATGAACAGCTTCATCGAGATAATAAGTTATCAATTTGGACGAAACAATCTTATGCCACTGCTCAAGAGGCTCTTCTGATTTTATAGTTACCTGTAAATCAATGAGCATCTCAAGCAACATATTTCTTACAATCACATGCTTGCCCATCGACTCCCGCATAATTTGATTACGGGATGTCAGTTCTGGTGGGTCAAATGTCATAATCACAAACCTCACCACGTGTTCCAGTTCAGAAGCCAGAAAACCATCTTCCAAAATGACTCCTAGCAGTACAACCAATTTTTCCAAGACAGGGACCTCAACATCACCCCTCCGCAGAGTCACTAGTAAATGTTGAACAAGATTAATTCGCCTCAAAATAGTCAGGTTATGATTCCTGTACCAGTGCATAGAGACTAGATGCTCAAGAAATCCCAGTAGTGAAATCTGTACAGAAACTGGAGCTGTAACCCATAGGGTCCAGTCCAGCAAGACATGCTCCACCATATCAGCATTTGAAAGGACAATGCAATTTGATGTTTCAGCCGGTATGTCAGCATTTTCGAGCTCCGAAATATGACTAAATGAATCTTTCTGAGCAGAAAAATCATCCATATCTCCATGAGATCCAACTGAAGAAAATTCATCACGCAGCTTCGACAAACTTAGATCCTCAAAGCTGGTTTCTTGAATATTCGGAGCAGGTGAAGGAATACTCTGAAAATGTTCCAGCTTCCTTGGTTCAGAAAAAGAAGCCTCACATGCAGCAATCTGGAAAAAGATCTCAAGTGACTGCATGTCAAACAAAGGCATTCGACGACGCAGAAAGAGAGCTAGTAAATGGTATCCTCTATATTTGTGCATATCTATGACATTCTGTGGGTTTTGGTGTAGTGCACATGCTAGTAATGTGAGGGCCATGTGCAGCATATCCCTGGTTTCAGCAGCTTCAACGAGAGCAAGGACAACAGCCATCCCACCAACAGGGCGGATACTGTCACCAATCACGCACTGCCTGCAAATGTAAATGTCCCCATGAAGACGTCCAAAACGTGGTATGCCTGGGGAAACAAAAAATAAGTGATGTTAAAAGAAAATCAAATCCCACTTTGACTTCTCTCTTTTGTAACAAACTATAGCAAAATGTCAGACGGCAAGCATGAAAGCTTCACAAGGAAAAATGGGCAACCAAATTCTATGAAGAAATTGCCAATAGGTCATAAAAAAACGTTTACATATTTTATTACCCCCAATAGGAGAAGCAGCAGCTGAAGTTGGATCAACAAGATTGAGCATAGAAAAGGTTCCAGATACTCGAATAGCTTCTGTACATGTTCCATCAAATGCAAATATAAGTTTCTTTCCAGAAAGCTGGAGGGAGAGGTTCCCTAGTCTTTCCAAATCCCAAACGATTCCGCTGCAATCTACCTTAGAGCTCCCTTGCTTGCTTGCACTTTGAGGTCTTTGCACATTAGAGGCTAAAGGCAAGTCTGTGTCCAAAGAATCTAAGATGGCCATACTGCCTCCTCCGCAAGCCTGGTTAGGAACAAATCGCAAAAGATCTGTGTCTTGGAAAAGACCCCTATATCCTCTTCCAAGAATATACATGAAACAAATAGAACCTGATGTGAGCACCTCTTCAAAAAGATAGCAACATCGGAGTTTCCACGAGAAGTCACTAACCCTTGCACAAGTAGCTGGTGTTCCAATGGTTACCTGCAGAGGTTTCCCAAATGGAGAAGGAGAATATCCTAGTTTCCCAGTATGTCTTAGCTTTCCATCAAGGTACACATATGCAACACTAGCTTGGAATAGTCCAGCCAGAGCATTTGGTTTACTATGTACAACAGCAAGGTGATGCCACCTCCCTTCCTCCAGTTCTATCCCTGAAAATGACAAGGAGCAAGAGTTGCTTGTTGCAATGGTAAGGACACCATCTTCTTGAAGATACAGTTCAGCATATAAGGAGTTTCCCTCTGTAGCACCAACTGAAAAGATCCGGAGAACCCGTCCCCCACTGTGCAGGCCACCAGCTGTGCTCCGCTTTTTTGAAGGGACCTTTGAAGCTTCTGATTCCTTTGTTTGTGTTTTCAGGAAATTTCGGAATTGAAACCAACAAACAAAAGAGTAACCAGCAACAGGAGGCCATGACCTTTCTCCTAATGACACTTGAATAGAAGCATGCCCTATCTTACTCATGTTCATCTCTACAAATGGCGCCAGAGAAACATTTTCTGAATTTATATCTTCCATAAGAATTAACTTCTCCATCATATCAACAAGACTACAACCTGAACTCATCAGTCTCATTTGCAAAACATATCGAATAAGCAATCGGACTTCAGACGCTGACAACCTGCCACCAATAGAGTCAATTCATTTCCATATTTTCAAGCATTTGAGAAAATACATAACAAAAAAAAATAAACTCTTGAATAAACCATAACCTCTACCTATATGCCCCAAGGACTTCCACAATCTTCAAAGCATGGGCAACCAATCGCGACGAACCCGAAAGGAATGGGCATATTGTCTCCAGAAGAAGTTCCACGCAACCTACCCACAGAAAATGTCGAAGACTAAGAAAACTTGTTCAAATTTTAGAGGAAATATATTGAAACTAAATGATATATTCCATACCTACAGAAGTGAGATTTTCCTGATTGAAGGAGCCGGCATGAGCAAGCTTCGCGATTAGGTTCAGCACTTCTAACTGCACCTTGGGTGTAAAGAGCAATAACGAACGTATGAGCACTCTAACGGCACCAGCATTATACACCCTCTCTTTATCAGGAATGAAGGAACCTTCCGGAGTTGTTAGGATAAAGCCAGCCGATCCAGTGTCGATATCAGATGATGACACAGTTTCTGATGTCATGAATGGTGGAATAACAAGCTCAAGAGCAAGTTCTAACATTAACTGTATGACTTGCCTTTCATACTCGACACAAATCAAGCCTGAATCAGATAGAAGATCATAGAAAGTATGGGATGATATGATCATGTGCAACCTCATCCTATTAACAGCATTATCGCACACCCCAGCAGTCACCATACGCAGAAGGTATGTTAAGACCTTAATGTAAACCATTGAGGAAGATTGGTTCATTTGCTCTCCATCGCTCTGAAAACTATGGAGTGTGGTTAGTACAAGAGAAAATCCAGTGGCCTCACCAAAAACCCTTTGAGCTGAATTATTAACTCCCAGAATGCGCCACATTGCTCCAAAAGTGTCGCATTTCGCTTCACTTAGGAGTCTATATTGAGATCCCGAAACATTTGTAACCATCTCACTCTTGAGGACTTCAACAAGGGCACCTAATTCTTCTGGATGAGCCTGGTAAACAAAGAAATCAATGACCTTTCTAGAACTCATACGCTTACTGTGCACGAGTATACACATCTTCAAAACTTACAATCATCTATGTCTAAATATAAAATCAGGATTGATACTTTTAGAAGGAAAGAAAATCTGAAAAAACTATGCAGCCCGAGAGAGAGAGAGAGAGAGAGAGAGAGATAAAGAGAAAGAACTTGTGAACAGAGGTTTAACAGATTAAAATCACCAAGCAGTATTTTAGGAAATAGAACTATAGAAAGCCAACAAACCTGTGTAGCATCTTCAATGATCAAACATGACAACACCCGGAGGACCCCTGCACGGTGAGTATTAGATGCCAAAAAAGGAAGAACGATGGTCACTCCATTTGCTGAACGGAAGGCAGCTTGATTAGCATCTGCTTTCTTTAACAAGGAAACCATACAATCCCATGCAACTGCAATTGTACCCTCGACTTCAAAAAGAGGAAACTTCCCAGAACCAGATTCCAATAGCTTGGGTGAAGAGATAATGGCATCCTTACTATCCAAGTGCTTTTTGAAGCTGCTTGAGCTGGATTTTCCCTCCAAATGATTTGAGTCACTATGGGGTTGATCTGGACCCAAAAGAAACTTGTTTTGCTTCAGATCATCCAACAGAACCTCGAGCACGCCAACTTCACGCAGGACTTTCTTGTACTGTTGATCAAAGGACAGGAGTTTTACAAAGAAAGAAAGAATGGTTTGCTTCAGTTCCGACGTTATTGGTTGCTGCAATAAGCAGCAAAGTGAAAGCAATTCTTGGTCAGGTACGCAATTCACAACAGTTACCGCATACTCGAGAATTTTCAGTATTATCTCTTGCAAAGATGGTGGGAAACCACCCATATTTAGTATCAAGAGTGGCACTGTCCGTAACTGCTGACACAACTTGTAGTTTTCGAGATGACTTGAGAATATCTTAAACATTCGATTAAGGACTTCTGCCTGCAGTTCTCTGCTTTCAGCTTTGAGAAATATGTCCTGCAACATCTGGACAGCCTCTAGGTCCTTCACTTTGTCATTACCTTTTTCCCAAACTTCATCAGAAACCCGGTCAGAAGAAGGTGTGCGGCTTCTGCTGTGGCCGCTAGGCTTGTTATGAGAATTTCGAGAAGCTCTGGACCCAGCAGATACTGTATAATCGGCAGGACCCACTTGAGATAAATTAACGAGAACATCAAGCAGCCTAGAAAGTGCTGGCGAGAGACTTTGCTCGGAGGTGGCACCTAGATTTTTTCTTGAATCTTGTCTTTCTACATTAGTAGCATGTAAACTTTCTGAAGCGGATGTCTGATCAGAGAGAGACTCAGAGTTTGGAGCCTGAACAACTGGATTTTTTGAAAGAACTAATGCAAACTGCACAAGAAATTGGTAGCCATGAGCATTATGGATATCCTCCCTGAGCCTGACACCACCAGCTTCTACAAACCAAATCGTAACATGTCAGCTCGAGTTTCAAAACTAAGTAGTAAGCAATAGGAAAATAAGAATATCAGTCTGCCTAATCTACTATATGAACAGCACCTTATCTCAATCCCCACATCAATAAAAATCATGTCATATTAACATAGGTTTCAACTACAAAGAGCAGCTTTTTACCATTAAGTAACTTTAAGCAAGCCTAAAAGGGATCTACTGTGCAATTTACCAGGTCTGTGTGACAATTCCACGCACTCAAGGAGCAAGTCCACAATGCCCATAGTATAGGCAGGGTCGCCACTATAAGGATTGAAATCTTTGACAGCCATGAGAAGTACTTTTATCTGCATTCAGACAATATATCCCATTACAAACACAGGTCAATAACCACACGCCAAAAAGCTTTAGCATGAAGGGACACAATTGGAGAGTCAGTACGAAGGATATGAGCATCCAAGTTGTGAGACAAGACATGGAAAAGCCACAACAACTACAAACAAGTGCACTTATGAGTTGTTGTTTTTGAACGGCAAGTGCATTTTGAGTTACAGCAATAAAACAAACTCTTTAGACTATTTGAGGAATTCATGTGTAAAGAGTTGCACAAGAACAGTATGGGGTCAACTGTTAGTTTGTAACCAAATAGATTTTTCAAGTTCCAACAAATAGCACTCTAGTAAAAGTAAATGTCGAGATCCTATTCCAAGAAGAAATCCATTTCGGTGTGATGATGTACATCATAGTACAATCGTAGCATTATAACACCATCGAGGTCTCATGGATCGAGTAACAATACTGCAGCTGAGTTACCATACTAAGATCCTACAATGGTTCTAGTATGAAGAATTATCTAATGTGATCCATATCGGTTTGGAAATTTCGGGAGTGTAGGATTGTACCAGATCACAATTACGACAACTATGATTTCATACCCGATTAGCAAAAGATGGAAAGTAATGAACACATTAGGAAACCTCAGAGAGTTGCGACAACGTTAAACATTTGGAAACATGAAACAGACACGCTTAGTCAATGGAACTTGGAACATAGGCTCCACCTACTGATGCAGATTCTCCCATTAAAATCATGTCTGATTATGAGGCAGGTCATGTTAATTATCTACAGTTAGCTTGACAGCTGGCCAAGCTCTGACATGCCACCTCACATCCTTCAAAACAAGTGCAAGCACATAGATTAACTACAAAATGGAGAACTATGTGCGGAATGTGCAGGTTCTGGACTTCAACAGTCACCATTTTCTGTGCCTACCTGTGCAGCTACTAAGAAGAGACACAGCAAGACCTTCCCAACTGTACACTTTTAATTGCTTTTACTGCATGTGCAGGATATAGTTCAGTTTCACAGGAGTGAATTCTTGTTAGCATGGGCCTATTGAGTCAACCCAAATGGACTTGCCTGTTTTTGAAAGCACACAGAGCAAGTCCACAGTTTGGCATCCCACCCCATACCGACCAGTATTGGTGTAGGAGTTAGACATACCCACATGTGTGAATAAGTACAATGAAGTTGTGATAGCATACCAGGTGATGCTTCCGGATATACTTGGCTGTGCTGCCATTGTCATTAACCAAAAGAAGACCAAGTATCTGGAGCAAGAACAAAATTAACAATAAGACCGTGATGCTAATTTGCAAATCAGCAAATGCATTTAACAGAGCTGAAAGTTTCTCCAAGCTCTATCATTTCAATCCAACTAAATGCTAACCTGCATTGCGTGTCTGTGAAGCTGAATGGTGTGCAATGGGATGAGGCCTTCCTTATATTGAGAGAAAACAAGCAAAGATCCATTTGCAACCATCTGAAATAGTAACTCAAGTGAATTATCCTCGATCAAACTCTGTGCGGCTGAAGGATGGTTAGCAAGGGCTTTCATAATATGCACAACACTTCCTTCTACCTGCGAATGAATTGGTGTTAAATATAACCCGAGTATCCAGAGGTCCTTTCCTCACTCACCCAGTACATAACAATGCTCATACTTCTATTAACAGCAACCTTTTGTTTATCTCAATCATGCTTATCACAAGGATACTACGGCAGCACTCTTCCTTACAAGCCTAACATGTTTCACCCCCACGTGCTGTCAGACAAAGAAAACACACGCGGAGAGAGAGAGAGAGAGAGAGATCGGATTTACACAACCAACTGTCACCACCAAAAGTAAGTTCTCCAAGAAAGGAATAAATCAGCTCGATTCATGTTGAAATAATGAGTTACTATCTTTTCTACATCATATAAATGTTTGCGACGAAAGCATTGCAGCTTTCTCAATTATTTTTTTCTATTTTGGCACGTGTAAGAGTATTTAACTCTCATGACACTGTCAAGACCAAGCCTTTCAACTTTGGGAAGAACCGCAAGAAATAAAGCCAAAACATTTGTCAAGAAATAGGTAAATAAAATTGGAATACCCAACTGAAACTTGGAATGCCTTTTCCTCTTCTGCTTTGCTTAATTTTTCTTCATTCACACTAGAATGTAGTGTATGTATATCAAGGTTAGAAGTGAGTGTTCAACAAAACCAGAGAAGTCAGCATTGGCAACTTTGCTGCAAAAAGTACATTTGAAAATGAACAGCGACTTTGTAGCGGTTTAGACCTCGTGACTTAACCAGACATATAAAACTCTAAAGTCAAAAATCTGTAGTACTTTGACAGATAAAAGCACGAAAACTCTCTCAGTCACAACCAATGTTGTACGCAACCCCTGGGAACGATAATATTTACACCAACAAGATGCATATATAGGGCATCAAACCAAAAATACTCTAAATCATATTCATACATAAGGACAAGTAGATAATACAAGGGGAGTGCTCCCAACGTGCATAAATTGGCCAAAAAACATAAATAATAGAACACAAATTCTAGTCCATCACTCTAGATAGAAGGCAGGCGGGCATGAAAAGAAAACTACCTCTAGCCGGCGGACTTGAACTACATCGCCACCATAATTTTTCTCAGCCAGTAGCAGAATGTCCTGAGTAGAAGCCTTTTGCTTCTGATTCCCCTCATCAGGCCCCAAAAGAGCACTGAGAATATGGATGAGACAGCATAAGATCCCAGAGTCAAGGAGAGATTGTTTATCAATAGGCTGCAACAATAATATCATTCACAGATTAGAACAACTAGAAGTTCGTAAGATACAAATTCATGATTGTCAAACTACATAACTTAGAGAATGAAATCACTAAGTCAGCTCATGAAGTGAATAAAGTAGCAGCAATCTAGATTCCAAGATAGGAACTAGCTACTACTATGATTTCATTTCCTGACCTTTTATTCACAATATTTAATGGTACAAAAAGCAAGTAACAAGCAAAACTTGAAGACTATCTAAGTATATTCAAACTAATGAAGCTTACGAATATACCCCAGATACAAGGACTTCCACTGCAGTTAACAAATTTGTGCCAGGCTTGATACCATCCTGCGGAGACGTACAAACAAATCATGTCAAATATATCACACTACCACGTGCAAGAAATTTGTAAAAGAAAAACAAAGAAAAAGAAAAAGAAATAAATGACCAGAACAAGAAGACAGTATTTGGATATAAGCATCCAATGGACAAACCTTTGTGACTTCTGAGAAAAATCTTAACAATATCCCAACATCCAAAGATCTTGATTTGCTACTAATTTTTAACTTCTCAACATCCGTTACAAATGCCCTCCCCACCACAAAGGAGAATATATGTGTTTCAACTAACCTGTAAATCAAAAAGAGTTACAAATTACCAAAATCTGTGAGAAATTCTGGGGCAAACACCAAACATTTCCAAGTTTTCTTAAACTGAGAGTGTTAGTTTAAATAACACCAATCTAAGAGTTACAGTGCATGAAAGGATGCTTCCATCATGGAAATCACACCCAAATGATAAATGAGTCAACTACAGCAATCCTAGTTGGCTACCTAATTATCAATAGACAATTTGAAGTGAAGATGGAAACAACTCAATGTGGACATTATGTTTTATCATGAGACGTCATAACTCTAGAAAGCAGCTGAGTCATGTGAGAAGAAAACGAACCAAAATGCAGGAATACAATTCTAGATGTCTAGTGGCAATGCTGATATGTTTTAGACATAAATATGCCAGTATAGTAGATATCATCCACATTCCACGCAACCACGAAGAAACAGACTAAAAATCTCAACTTGGTGCAAGAAGGAAAAAAAATGATAGCAGCAGACACAATCTTTGTGGCCAGAGCTTTAACTTCGTAGAAGAAAAATATTAAAATCTTGGCACTTGGGAGTCTGATTGCTGCATTTCATGTTTCCATGACCATACTATTTGAGGTAGTAGTTTTTGAAACGGGAGCAAATTATATTCAGAATGTGCTCAGAAATTTAACTTTGTTTTTTTACTTGCGAGTCGCGGTTTTGAGGTTTTTGAAATGCAACAAAACAACACGGAGAACTTATGGTACACACATACAGGTTTAATTTAGTTAGAGCAAGGCAAATCCGCCAAAAATAATGGACTAACCAAGGCATCATGGGAATTGATGCCCAAAACGGTTAGCAACAAAGTGGATAAAAATTAAAACACCAAAATATCACCACGAAACAACTTTCAGTGCAATTAACGGAACGCTCTGCCCAATCCAACAATCAATTTGTTTACTTGGTGCTTATGGGCAACCAATTATCCATCAATAATTAAATCCTCTTCTCATAATCCTATTGTCTTATTAACCAAGTACTACAATTACTGGGCACAATCATATCATAATTGGTGTCGAACTTCTAATCCTTAGAGTCCAGCACAGTGTTCTTGTTTTGGGACATGTTGCAGTTATGCAAACCCATATAGAACCCCAAGTAAAAAGTACAAGATACTAGGTAATAAGAAAAATACAATGCTACTGTGGCAACCAATTGCTGATGACATTTGGAAACATGCCATGAATAAAGAGGAACACATCCTCCAAAATCTGGACCTTACAGAAGTTACCATGGTGTACACAAAATACACAGAAGAGAGATGCATTAAGCATTGAAACCTGACACGAAAACCGAAGAGAGTAGACGTAGTAACGCAATACTGCTATAAGTTAACCAATTCTGGCTGTCTCCTGTGATTATGTTTCTCATATATTTTTCTGTAAATACAATTTCCAGGCAGGTGATAAAAGGAATCAGGTAAAATGATTATAAGCAACACAAAGGGGCAATCAAAAACAGCAAAAGAACTCCACGATACAAGGGTCTTATGACTATGACCCAAGTAATACAATTTGAAATTATCCTGCATAAATATTGGTACCACCGCAAGGAGCATATCTTCAGAATTAAGAAATTGCATAAATTTTCAAGTTTGAGGCAATAAATTAGAAAAGGAGGTTGTCTTCGTACATGGTAATTAACTGAGCTACATTAGCATGCTGCTTTACTAATCTACAGAAGACATCTACAGTCATATTCAAGGCCGTTTCTTTCTCCTGCATGGAAAAAGAGAAACCATTAGTCTCATGATTTTCGGACAACCCTGTATGGAAATGTACTACTACTATCAATCATATTGCAAAGCAAGGAACGCCAGCCAACAAAGAAAAATTGCAAGCAGTTACCTTTTCAGAACTTGATGAACGGAACTCTTCCCAATGTCTCTTGAAGTCCAATTCCAAGTCAAGTTTGTCTCTGCTTTGTAAAAGAAAATGAACAAGAAAGATTATACAAGTGAAGAATCCCATTGTGATGAAACAGTTTGCAAGCATCAAATTAGAAAATCCTGAAATATATCAGTGCCGATAAAGTTCCACAATGACCATCGCCAATATAATCATCAAAGATTGAGCTGAATGGGGGTGGTCATCCAGAAAAAGGAATCTTCCTGAACCACCCTACAACATTGTTCACTAAAACTCTGTTAATTTCGTTACCGGATGAAGATTATAGTATGTTCCCTTCTTTTGTTTCTGATCAAGAATTGCCTTCTTTACTTTTTGATGTTGACTAAAGCTAGATTCAAATAGTTTTCTGAAGGAAAATCTCAAAAGCTAGTTCCTTCATTCTGATGACCCCACAGCTACACCATTCATGATTATGCTTAAATAGAGAGTGTTGACTATTGCCCAGCAAGCCTTGTCAAAGACTCACACTATTGCAAATTTTATTTTAGTCATCCATTGATCCTTTACCAAAGAGATTAAACAACTCTATAATACAAATTAGCCATTACCAGCATATGCAAGCTATCGGAAACACTCTAACAAGGTAACCAAAATATGATAGTCCAAGTACTAAAGCAAGGTTCTTCAACGTCTTAAATGTGTTTGATCAATTGTATAGAAGCATACACCGTAACAGCAGCAAGAAACAAATTCTCACTGCAAGCATCAAAGAGATAATGCATTCAGGAAAGCCTCATATTCAAAGCACAAGGGACGGCGTAAATTGTTTCCACCATTTAACTCCACATGGTGGCATATCCTTTTCTCTAAATCAACATGGCCTCAAACAGAGTTCCAGCTTCTCTTAACCTGTGCAGCTCCCTCAACATAAACTGTCACACTAGCCCCAGTGTGATTTTGTATCTTCAACGACCAAGTGAGACCACTTTGAGGACACTTCCTCACTTCTGCTTGTCGTTTGACTAATGCCACCTACATTTGTCAACCTTCAAGGGAGACCTACGCAGTCCACCTCTACGCCCAAGGCCTAAGACCTGCAACATCCTCTATTGGCCTAGGAGGCTACCAATTCACCAATTTGAAGCTTGCCAAATTGACACCAGGGGGCAAAGAGTCCAGCCAATTCGAAAAGCGTACAGCCTTATCAACGCGGCAGCTGTAGGGCTCCATTTCTGTAAGCTTAGGTCAATAAGTACTGCCTAGGCATGTCAGCCAAGGCCACGTGTTGGTCAAGCTGCCTTAGGTCAATCCGACAGAGTGAGAAAGGGAGACCTAGCCACTAATTATAACTTTGGAAATACATGGATGGAGAGAATAGTATCGTCGAAACTACCAACTAACAAGATCCCTCAAAACTGGGACTTCTAAATGAGCCAAGCATTGAATTGTTTAAGCTTGGTTTTAGATCTTCACAAGCTTTAAAAATATGTTCAAGCTCTGCTTATTTATCAAGTGAACCAATCCAAACGAGCTTTCATCGAGCCAATCACGAATTGTTCTCCAGTAGCTTGAATTTTTTGCACAATGTAAGCTTAACGAGACAAATAGTAGCTTGTTCAATCTTGGTTGATAGCTTAACAAGCTTAAATAATTGTTCCAGCTTGATTTATTTTGATTACCAACCATCTTGAACGAGCTTTTAACAAGTCAAACGCGAGCTCAAACTCAAGTAGCTTGGTTCATTTATCAACCCTACTCAAATCACGGCGCACAGATGTTCGTTAGTTCCTAACTTTCTAACATGTGCTTACCTTAAATAAATAGGAAGTAGTACCCACCTACCCCTCTTGCATCACAGTTAGACTACATAATCCTTCCCACAGCTAAAGTATGTAGACTGTTCGACTTATTTTCCAGGTCTCTGGTCCCTCTAATTTGATTTGCAACTCTTTCATGAACCTTTGACCGTCCCATAACCCAGCCCCAGGTAGCATGAGAAGCTAAAGTACATGTGAAATTAAAAAAGGTGCATTAAGAAGAGAATGTGTCCAAAGTGCCACTTTCCCATAACCCAGCCCCAGGTAGCATGAGAAGCCACATGATAATGCAACCTAACTGTGAAGCTCCTTGGGTTTCTAATCGAAACTCCGGGGCAGTAAAATCTAGTTGCCACCCATCAATGCTTAGAAGCTTCCAGATTTACTGAAGAAAAGTGGAAAATCACTGAACCAATAGACTCATCATTCAAACTCTGTAAGTACCTGTATTCAGGACATCTCCTTTTGGCAATCTCCAAAGAGTATCAAGCCAACTAATACTAATAACAATCTTATTGAAAAACTATATGTGCAGCATAAACTTGAGCAGGTCAAAGACTAATGCACAAACAAAAACCACAACTAAAACAGTGGATTCTCGGACAGAAACGACAAACCTAGAAGGCGATGACGCCGCGAACTCCTGCGCGGTCGAAGTGGTGGCATTGCTATCACGAGCGGACGAGGAGGAAGCCGAAGACGGAGAGGATTCAATGGACGGAGGCTGGGACAGACCGACCCTTTCTTTGAAGTCCTTAAGCAATGATACCCATTTCATCGTTTTCCTATGCGATTTTCAAACACCTCCAGAGCTAATCTCATCCAGATCCAAATCCTTCCGGATAACAATCCAGAAGGATCCACACGCTCAATACCCCCCACAAACCCTAAGAAGAGACTTTTTCTTAGAATGCGAAAACGAATGGAAGCTGAAAAGGTAATTTACGTAAACAGTTTGTGACGGACGAATCTGGATAACGAACTGGTCGATCGGAGTGAATCGACGGTGGATAAATTCGGTGGCAGCAAGATCTGGATATATTTTTATTTGGAAAAAAATCTGCTGGATTTTTCTTCTTTTTTTTTGTGCTGATCTGCAAGATTTTGCTGCTGTGTATTTGTTTTCCTAAACTGATTTTCTATTACCTAATTGGATTGCTTGAGGGAGTGTGGAGTTGTTTTGATGCCCTAATAAAGGAGGAGACGCGCAAGGAGGAGAGAGAACAAGCAGCTCTCTCTATCTCTCTCTCTCTCTCTCTCTCTCTCTATGTATTTCTGTGTTTCTCTCTCTTTTCTCTTTTCTCTCTCTTCTGTGTCTTGACTGATTTTGGACGGCCTCTCCGCGCCTTGTTTCTCGCTCTATATCTTTTTTTCCCTATATTTCTCTCTCTCTCTAAAACTTTCCTTTGTTTGAACTCCCTCCCGTCTTCTCTCTCTAAAAAGTCTCGCACTCGATTGCCATGTCAGCGTGGGATCCACGCCTCGCGAGGCCTCCACGTGGCCTCTCGTGATCTAGTCTAGGGTCAAAAACCCGAGAGCCTGTTTGTGGAGTTGAGAAGTTTTTCAGTGCCGAGCGGGTATTGCCGACGTGACACCCGCTCAGCGCATCTCAGCCGTCCGATTCACTTTTGGACGGCTCGGATTAAAATCCTTTCTCTCCTTTCATCCCAACACTTTCTCTCTCCTTTTTCTCTCTCAAAATTTGAGCCGTCCAAACACGAAATGGACGGCTCGGATGCACGAACGCGCACCACGTGGTACCCACTAGGCACTGAAAATTTTTCGCTGTTTGTGTGCTTTTTGGCAAGCATCTGGGTACTACCACGGGAAGCAGATCCAGTTCCCTTTGTTCCAGTTCGGTCCGGTTTTTGGCTACTTTGGAGCCCTTTCCGGGCCATAATAATGATCAAAATTGTTTATTTTTTAGAGCTTGTCGAGAACATTAAAAATGTCTAAAATGACGTCGATCCGAAACCATTTGATATGATTTAGGAATGCATTAAGCTTCGTATAATTGTGTTACGTACACACTTGTTTTTTTACAAAATTAATGCATTTCGAAATCATATCTAATGGTATCGGATCAAGTATTTTTTACATGGTAAATATTTTCGACCAACTCTAAAAAGTTAACGGTTTTAATCATTGTTTGTGGGCCCTTCCTAGCCCAAAACTGGACTGGATCGGACTCCACTACCACCTACGGGAGGATCCTATCCAGTTCCTTCCAACTAGTCCGGCCCTGTTTGGAGTATTTGTAGGCCCTTCTAATCCCACAACAATGGTCGGAACTATTCACTTTTTAGAACTCGTCGAGAATATTGACCACACCAAAAATGACGTTGATCGAATATCGTTTGATATGATTTCGAAATACATTAAGTTTGTAAGAAAAAAAGCATGCAACACTTGATTGCACCCCATTTGACACAATTATCTGAAAATCAATGCATTTCGATATTATAACAAACGATATCTAATCAGTGTGATTTTTTGCGTAATCAATGTTCTTAACGAGCTCTAAAAAGTCAACATTTTGATCATTATTGTGAGCCCGAAAAGGGCCCACAAATGGTCCAAAACTGTATCGGATTGGTTGGAAGGAAAGACTGGACTGGATCCTCTCCCCGAGGAGTTTTTCAGTGCCGAGCGGGTATTACCGATGTGGTACCCGCTCAGCGCATCTGAGCCGTCCGATACACTTTTGAACGGCTTAGATTGAAACCATCTCTCTCCTCTCCCCAACACTTTCTCTCTCCAAATATGAGCTGTTCAAACATGCAATGGACGACTCAGATGCGCGAGTAGACACCACGTGGTACCCACTCGGCACTGAAAAATTTTCCCCTCTCCCCACCTATGGAGTAGGAGTATATTTTTATCAAGGCCGGAGGTATCTCTCGGTCTTTGGTCTTTGCATTTGGGTAAGAGCCATGATTTGAGTCAAATTGTTTTTTATAACTCGTTAACCATCTTTCAACGAAGATCAAAGAGTTGAGTTAATTTTTTTCCACGAAAGAAAATATTTTTTTTATTTTGCTAAAATAATATTTTGTCGAAACTTGACAAAGCTACTCAAATTGTGCCAAATTCATTTAACCATTTCATAGGAATTTGAACAAACAGATATAGAAACCAGATGCGCGCAACAGTGGACAATTTTGTCATATCTTGTCATCATATTTGGTTCGAAATTTGACGAAGTTAATTTTTCGAATTCAGAATGACCAATTATTAGAGGTCGTTTTTCGAAATCTCATTAAAAATAATGACTTCGGCCTGAAAAATGGCTTACCATTGAATATACGCACTCTAATAAAATCCTTTTGTGAAAACTAGACAAAATTGTTCCAGTGATGTCAAAGCTATTTTTTATTTTAATTTACCACGCCTGGCGGATTACCCGAATTATTACCTATAGATTTGAACCATACACTGGCCAATGGCAATAACTCTTTCTTTTATCATGATGATGAGACTTCTAAGGCACAAGTCCAAATTCAAAGTTGAATAATAAACGTGAGGCTTGGTAAAACTTTGCTCGATCACGGGTGTTTACACTAGTGAATATATAACTTATACAGAATAATTTTTTTGGTCAAATTTGTTCAATTTTTTTTGGCATTTGTTAGTTTTACGTCAAACTTTTATGTGATATGGGTGAGTAAAGATGAGAGGAATCGAAAAAGTGAAAAATTATTACTTTTACACAAGTATTTAGGGAAATATCCCACACAAAAAAAAAACTCAAGAAGTCAGTTTTTGGATTTTTTTCTTGGATATTTTCCAAAATATCTATATCTATATAATAAAACAGAAGGGTGTTTAAGAATATTCTTTTTCAATGGTTCAGATTTTTCCCTCATACAAGTTTTATCTACCCATACAAACAAATCCAACGGTCCAGATACCAATGGCATCTTCGTAAATAACTTACATTGTTTGGACAAATTACAACTTTCCACAATAAGCTGACATTGCATCAATGAAGCCATATCAAGCGGCAGATTTTCGAATAAAATAAATAAATAAAGCGGCATTCTACGGCGACTATGATTCACTCTGAATCTTTATCTCGGTAACTTAATTCATTGATCTCTTAGCTTTGTGGTTGCTTTGGGTTTTTTTTTTTATGGAACTGTATTCTAGGGTTTTGTTGATTTGGTTTCATTTTTTTTTTTTGAACTGTATTTGGTTTCGTTTGGTTGGTTCGTAATTGCAAGGAGAGAGTTGGTTGGTTGATCGGGGCAAGCCTCATTCATTACCTGCAGTATACAATCCCACAAAGCAAGGAATTTTTTTCCCACTGGCCAACCAAGAAACAATTACTATTATTGTGTTCCACTGGCCAAAACTTTTTTTGATATTCGATCCCATATATTGAGCTTATTGTGTTCTTTTGTTATGATCATCCCGAATTGTTGTCCCTTTATGACATTTTTTAAAATTTTATTATTTATATACCTTCAACACACGTGTAGACACATTCTCCTCCATAAGGTAGGCGGTAAGGTTCGAAGTGGGTTAAATTGTTAAACTATATTAAAAAAAAATTTACCTGGTATTTACTGAAATTCCATAAGCAATTGATAGTTCTTTGTAGCTAGCTTAAATGTATAGTTAGGGGAGTGCCATAAGCACGGGTAATTCTCTTTCGTGCCACTAAGAAGAGGATCACATACTACACACTAATGTTCGAGCCATTGGCTAGCAAGTTCCAACCAGGGTGCGTAGTGCCGTAGGCACAGGCAAGCACTAGTTTGTGTAAAAGTCATAATATTTTACTTTTTATGATTCCTCTCGACCTTACTCACCCATATTTTTAAAAAAATTGGCGTAAAACTAACAAACACAAAAAAAAAAAAATTGAATAAGGACAAAATCAAAAAACTGTGTTGCATAAATTAATCATTAAAGGAAGTCACAATTAATTACTTCATACCTTTGGTCCATTTTCACTTTTAAGTTTTAAAAAAAAAAAAAGAGCTTAACTAGTAGTACTGGAGTAGTATGTAACGAGCAGAGCCTGAGCTACTCAAACTTGTCTTCTCTGTCGCGGTTCATTTACAATCCCGTTTTCTTTTTTCTCTCTAAATCTCAACGGCACAAAAGGGAGATACAAGTGGGATGGAAAATCTGGACCAAGAGGAACGAGTTATTGCTCTCGTAAAGTTAAAATCGTGGTTAATTTGTACGTTAAAGATACCTAGAGGTAATGTGAACCTTCTAGACAATGACATAATGTCATTAAGATTTAAGAATGTCAATGAGTTGTTTTCGTTCAACCATATGTCATAAAATTAGAGGGATGCATGTAGTAAAATAGACAGTAAAATACAGAAAGTCTACACACAGACAATCTGTGCACAGATTGTGCACAGGTTTTATTGTGGGGTTCAGTACGGGCCCCACACAAATCATCTGAGTCGTTCATTAAATGTAAAATATTTTTTCAAGGGTCCCCATAAAAAATAAGCTCAATCCGATACCTATAGGTGCTCGATCCAACCATCTAACTTTTCATTAGCTACTCGGATTTAGTTTTTGTTTAAAGCTTTGATAGTAGAAAGTCTACTTTTAATTAGTTGTTCCTAGACCAATGTTCTGAATACCGTACCGGCCAAGGTACCGGTTTTCCTACTGGTACGGTACGTACCGGTACCGGTCAAATACCGGGTACCGTTTCGGATTTAGCGCTATTACCATTATATATAGTTATAAATTTATATTTTTTCCATGTCTTCCCATTTTTTATTACATAAACTTTCATTTAGACAACACAAATTACACTCTCATTATATAAGCTCCATAAATATCAAATTTTGAAAGTTCATACTTTATTTAAAAAAGAAACTTTAAGCTCGCATAAATATAAATGGAAAGTTGGAAACAAAATCCTTTACTGAGACTCATCTCCCCACTTCCTTTTTGCTCCACGTGTAAGTTGTAGTAAACAAAAGGGTAGTTTGGTCCTTGTCCATTTTAGGGTTTCAACCTTTTTAGAGTTAACTTTTTACCAGTAGTTCCCCCCTCCCCTTTGCTGCTGCTGCTGCTTCTTCTTCTCTGTCTCACGGCAAAGCCAGGTATGAAGTATGAACTATATTGTACAGCTCTCTCTCTCTCTTCTTCTTCTTCTTCTCTCTGGTGGCGATTTGAATGAGAGGGGTTTGTAAATCCCAGTCACAGTCATGCAAAATGGTACCGGACGAAATCGCCGGTACCTCCATCTCGTCCGAGATTGGCCGGATTTTCCGGTACTCGCCGGTAAGGTCCGGTATTAGAGCCGAGACGGTATTAGAGATCCAAAGTACCGGTTTCACCCAAATCCGGTACGTACCGGCCAGTACCGGCCGGCACGGTACGGGATTAACAACTTTGAGTAAAATATAGACTATGAGAAATGGAAATAGCCCAATAGGTAGGGGCTGTTTGATAAAACTGAAAACTGAAACTGAAAGCTGAAAAATTAAGTACTGAAAGCTGAATGCTGAATTTTTTAAGATGAAAAGCTGTTTGATAAATATATTAAGCACTGATAACAAAAATTATGAACTAATTTTGTTCTAATTCTCTCTTAATTTACTAATAGTCAAAATATATTTATGGTAATGGTAGAGTGGTGGTGGTGGTAGTGATGTAGTGATGGTGGTGGTGGTGGTGTAGTGATGGTACTGGTGGTGGGTAGAGTGGTGGTGGTGGTGGAGCTGGTGGTGGAGTAGTGGTGATGGTGGAGTGGTGGAGCTGGTGGTGGTGGTTGAGTGGTGGAGGTGGTGGAGTGGTGGAGCTGGTGGTGGTGGAGGTGGTGGAGTAGTGGTGGTGGAGGTGGTGGTGGTGGAGTGATGGTGGTGGAGGAGTGGTAGTAGTGGAGTAGTGGTGGTGGTGGTAAAGGTGGTAGTGGTGGTGGTGGTGGTGGTGGTGGTGGAGTGGTGGTGATGGTGGAAGTGGTGGTAGTGTAGTGGTGGTGGTGGTGGAGTAGTGGAGCTGGTGGTGGTGGAGTAGTGGAGGTGGAGTAGTGGTGGTGGTGATGTGGTGGTGGTGGAGTGGTAGTAGTGAAGTGGTGGTGGTGGAGTAGTGGTGGTGGTGTAGTTGGTGGTGGTGGAGTGGTGGTGATGGTGGAAGTGGTGGTGGTGGTGTTGTAGTGGTGGTGGTGGAGGTGATAGTGGTGGTGTTGTAGTGGTGGAGTGGTGGAGCTGGTGGTGGTGATGGGGTGGTGGAGTGGTGGAGCTGGTCGTGGTGGTGGTGGTGATGTGGTGGTGGTGGTGGAGTGGTGGAAGTGTTGGTGGGAGTGGTGGTGGAGGTGGTGGTAGGAGTGGTTGAATGTAAGTACACAAAATTCAGCCAGAATTAAGTAGCTCAAAACTACTTAATTTTTTTCAACTTTTTAGCTTACATTTTAAGTGACACTTAATTTGTTAAGCAATGTCAAATTTGGTTATCAAACCTACTGAATCACTTATTACTTAATTGATTCAGTTTTAAGTGCTGAATTTAGATTATCAAACAACCCCGTATAATCCCACTTCTTCTTTCTTTCTTTCTTTTTTTGTTATCAGCTAGATACAATAAAATAAAATAAAAACATCGATACCATGTGAACCCAATGAATGGCTTAGTGGTTAAGGCTTGCGATCACTAAAGGGTTTGCTTCCTTCTAGGATCTCAAATTCGAAATCTCTTAAATGCTATCAACTCATTTGAGACTAGTCCGTATGGAGCGATCACTCCGATTTTAGTTGGGCTCCCGCAAGTGGACAATGGAATTGATCAGCAACCAGAATTAGTAGAGGTGCACGTAAGATATCCCGGACATCTGAGAAGAGTCGATGTCGTTAGTGCAACATAGATCACAACTGGGTAGGTGAGAAGCCAATTGCTTGAGACATAATCCAATGTGAGATTTGTGTTGGTTGGGTCAATATCACTACACCGCCAAAAGCCTTTTGCTTTCGTATGAAGTGATGATAACATGAGATTAGGTGAGAACAAGCCCTCCTTACCTGGAAATTTGTCAACTTAAGACCAATGCAACAACATATGCTATTGCTAGCTAGGGTGGACGAGCCCAACTTTTTCATATTCGTGCAAGCCGCCAATGCTCTAACTAAGGGTTTATCCGTGAGTTAGATCCCCTTCGGTTCTTAAAACTCGACGTCTCATTGAAGGTTCAGTTCCTAAAACTCGACATCCTGTTGAAGGTATGTGTGACTTCTTTCCAAACTCATTTTATTTACATTGTTATGGTTTACTATTTTATAGTAAATGCCATCATATAAGCCTAGTCAAAGTTTATGATTTTTTTGGGCAAGTAGTCAAAATTTATGTTGATTGGATATTGATCAGTATGGTTTAGAAACTTTTATTTTCGAAAAAGCCATGTTGACACACCGAATAGGCTCTCATTTTTGTCAATATAAACTTGTTTCGATCATACACTTATCGATATTCAATAGACATTGTTTTTAACTAAATTGATGCAATCAACATACGAGATTCAAAAATTAGATAATACCGATCATCATAGTGGCCCCCCCCCCCAAAAAAAAATCCACCTTTGCTTATAGGACCAGAGAAAGTCCTTGTCATCCATTTATATCTGAACGCGTTTATTTTTTCCTTCACGAATCCTTTCTGGAAATTTATGATCTAAAATGACCGAAAGAATTCTCGGCCAGGCCTTTAGGGGATGCCAAGGTCCCACGTTACCAAAATCTCCCCTAAGTAATGGACCAATGGTACCGAACACAACAATGATACTCACATAACAATTCAAAACAACCTCTCACATACATGTGGGCCCCCACACTATTATGTGTGGGTCCCACATGTATGTGAGAGGTTGTAAATTCTATTTAGACATGCGGTCCCTTTTGCTGGTGGAACTTGAACATTAAAGGGAGGCGATGGTCTAGCTGAATCGGTGGGTTTGCTTTCTATTATACAATTGATCATGATTTGATTTTAGGGGTAAGATTACAAGAAAGTAATTTCTCGCGAATCTTTTAGTTTCCGCATGAGTGACCTACCTTTGATCAAATAAAGAATTAGTCGAGGTGCGCGTAAGGCGACTCCAACACCTCTGACAGTAAAAGCAATATTAAAAAAAAGGGCGGCGATGGTCTCGGAACAAAAGAGTATTGGCAGGCGCCTCCCTTTTTTCCCCTCATTGTTGACCCTTTTGAGAATTCATTGGTACTTGTACATCAATCTGGGAGAGTGATTTTCGCACCCCCAAAATTGTCAACCGCATTTCCAAAGGGAGTGCGGAAATCAACTCACAATTTGCGATTTCGCACTCCCTGAATGGGTATGGTTAATAATTTGGAGATTGCGAAAATCATTACTCCCAATCGATCAGTTACTGTTTCCGTTACCTATGGGGCGGTGGGTTTGTTTCATAATCATTAGTACTTTTTTTCATTCACATGACTTTGTCTTTGGGTGGATAAGATTAAAGACTTTCAAAATTTGATCCTCAAAGTTCTTTTTTTTCCTGTTCACACACCAAAACAATAATTTAACCCGAAAATAATATACTGTAATAATAATTCAGTGGAATTGTTCTCTTCGGAGGAAAATTGACTAATCAATGTTGATTCTACATTACATTCTCTCCTCGTTAACACGTTGTTTTATTACTATCCTCAAATTGGTCGTCAGTTAGATTTTTGTTGGATGGGCCATCGCTAGTGAAATCACTGTTTATAATTTTCCATCCTCAAATTGTATACACGCTCACGATTGAATCTTGTCTTGACCCCACAAAATGTGTTGAAATTGTCCCAAGTATGAAGTGTTGGAAATTTCCAGATTAGTGAATGGAAATTGGGGCACACAAAGGGTCACCGAGGCAACCGAAGGGTTCCGATTTCGGGTCCATTGTACCTGGACAACTTCCTCTAATTTCTAGCAGTTTTCAGCAAGTTATTGCCTAACTTGCCCCATAAAAGTGTGGTTTATAGCAGATTTCAATTACCAATTCACTCGGGTAGTTTTGGTATTGAAGGCCCAAATTCATTTCTGGATGTTACAAAACCTTCCAGAGGTGTATAAATAGGGCAGTCCCGTATTGGATTATTCACCAGTTCACGAAATACTCCAAGTATATTATGAGATCGTTCTTGTGTGAGAGAGAGGTAGACGTAGCATCCAGTTCGCCAAGGCGGCTTTCCGGTGGTGTTCCGATAGCCGTGGTCTAACCGTTCTATCCTGGGAGACAGACGCCGGTCAACCTCCAACACCCAACGGTGAGGCGGTGAATCTGTTTTAAGGAGACTGATTCAGAGCTCGGTTCGGTGTTCATATTTCTGTATTTTTCATATTCTGTACATGCGACTTGTAATATGTTATTTGTCTATCTATCGTAATGGAATTTCTACTCTAGAATTTGCCGGTTGTATCACTTTCTCCCAACATGAAGCACTTTACTTTCACTAAAATTTCAGTGTCGTCCCCTTTTAAATTTATGATTTTGCTAACTTCCGTACAATAGGAGTGGATACTATATACACTTTTTTTAGATTTCAATTCCTGCACTTTTTGCATATTATTAACATCCACCCTTAAAGATAATCGTTAGTGCTTTTCTATTGTTAATAGGAGTACATATTAATATTGTATTAGCAAATAGGAAAAAGACCGGATTAGTTAGGCATTGACCCCCCCACTTCTCGAAAATTTTGGCTCCCCCATAATGGGTGTATTTGTCATCTTCTACTCATACGCAATATGTTAGCATTGCAATTTATTACTTCCTCCGTCCCTATTTAATTGTCCACTACGATTTTGTGTGCATTTTCAACAGTTTATCTCTTAATGTATATTGCTAAAAATATTTAATATGGATCTTGTTTGATAAATCTCAATTTTTTTTATAAGACAACGATTTCAAAAACATGAACCATAATATGCGTCGAGAGATATAAACGGTTAAAAATGTATGCAAAATCGTAATGGACAATTAAATAGGGACGGATGGAGTATTGTAGTAATTGCAAACAGAAAAGGTGTATGTTGTGATTTTATGATGAAAATGAATTTCTCGTCGTTCTTAGAAAGACATTCTTTTTACCATTGTTCTGTTTTTTTCAATCTTTACAGAATTTATCTCCCCTTATGTTAAAAGTTCTTTAAGTTAAGCCAACAATGGAGATGTTAAGGGCAATGGGGGACCATTGGTGGTTTCCGAAAATTGAATCCCGATCATTGGTGGTTTCCGACAGGGCGGTGGTTTCATGGTTTGAACAGTGAGGTTTTAATCTCTGGGTGTTTAGGGCTTTGGTTGGTTTCGGACCAGCGATTGAGTCTCGGGTAGTGTGGAGATTAAGTAATTTTAATTTTCTTTCTGTCCTTGTCCATCTAATTTTTGTAATGTTGCAGAGATGAATAAAAAAAAAATTGCCATAAAAAAAAAAAAAAGGGGACCATTTCGCCGCACGTTGCAGGAGGAGAACCCTAATTGGCGTTTAAAACGCCCTAAATTTGAATGCTTTGCGGGAACATAGGGTTTACGCGGTTTTGAGTACTAAAGATTGTGATTAAAGGGTAAAGTAGTGTTCTCTGTTTTCTGGTTTTTTCATCATAAAGCATTAAAGTGTTGTACTCTGTTGCTCGGACGATTTTGCCCTGAGCGAGTGGGGCCAACTATTTTGTCTTTGGTACTCCTAGAGCACCATGTGACATTATCATATGATACTCCTCGTAAATGATAGATCGCCACCACACTACGTGGGTCACTATTGTCTTCAAACCATCAAACAAAAGTGAACAATAATGTCCCTAATTAGATAATGTGTCGCTACATAAGTGGTCGTGAATACCACGTATGCGACACCACGGATACTCCATAATGTTTAATTATTAGTGGGCACTGTAACTGGTGAGTAATACTCCGTATTCAGTACTCTCATGAGACACCGCCATGTGTTGTCCTAACCTGTTCCATCTCCAAAGGAGTACAAGAATATTGGACGCGGTGTGGAAAACCACCTAATAATTTTTCAAAGTGCTGTCCTGTCCCTACAACTTCATGCGAAATCACGAGTATGTGGATTCTGTCCACGGTATATACTAGGTCCCACAAAACATGTCAACCGATCTCAAATTCTAAGTGGTGGGACCTAATGTTTGCCTAAACCCCGTCCCAAATAAGTACTTAAAAAATAAGGATTTATTTTTAAGTTTAAAAATAACAGACTTACGAAAACAATTTTTCAAATTTTTTTTTACAGGGTTTGATAGATCTCGATGAGAACTATGATCCATATTGCATTTTTTTTTTAATTTCAGTAAGCCTATTATTTTTAAATTTAAAAATTGCAAATAAGTACTTATTTTTTAAGGCGCCTTTCTAAAACGGGGTCTCCCATGAAACTCCAAACACAATTTTGTTTGAAATCGCTCAATGTATGTGGACCTACTTGTAAGTTGAGTCCACAGATCGATACAAGTAGACCCACATACATAGGACGATTTCACACGTAAAACGGAGCCTTTTGTTCTCGTTTCATTACAAAGGAAAATAAGGAGAAATATAACAACGTCGTAGTATTTTAATGAGTGAGATATAATGTGGTGTTACACAAATTATGCTTTCTTGTTTCATTACAAAGGAAAATAGGGAGTTCATAGCCATATACCAAATGAGATATAATGCGATGTTTATATACGGATTATGCTTGTAGCACATGATGCGGTCGAATTTGTAGGCCTATTTTGCCTTCAAATAAAATAGCCTAAAACAAGACATTCTCGTATACAAATTCCCTTTCTTTTGTTGTTTCATTCGTTATTCTTTGATGGGTATAATGAGCAACTTAATGCCACTTTTTTTTTTTGTGTGACTAGTATAAGAACTTCATTCATAAAAAGAAGAGAGAGTTTCAGAAGCATTCGAAGTACCAATTACTTCCAAGTTCCAACATAAAGAAAAATAAACTAAAGAGACAACCTAAAGATGATGCCATCCCTACATGAGAGAGGACCAAAATAAGTCAACAGCCCCTCTCTCTCTATCTCTAAAAAACTAGTAGTACTTATTAACTAGTCAAGCATCACGTGCTTCCAAAACAATAAAACATTGCTGTAGCTCAACAAACTTGAAGGTTTATGGGACACCCAAATGATTTGCACAAACCCCCAAATAGTTAGTTAACAACTTCACCAAGTGTTACTTTTCAGTTGTTGTTCTGTTCAATGTTCTAAAAGTGCGCAAGCAGGGACTAGGTGCCTACTAGTTGGCTGCCTATCTAGGCGTTGAACCACATTTAGAACATTGGTTCTGTTGTTGGAAAAGATAGAAGGCAACCTGCTACTTCAGTTTTGAAACTTCTAAATAAGAAGACAAAGACAATCAGATACTAATCAGTAAACTTTTGGGTAGATTATGCTAAATTGGGAGGTTGTCTTTGAGCTCAAATTGTCTCCTTATGTTCCATTTAAATAATGCAGAACACAGACCAATGTAATTTGCATAGGCAGAAAAGGAAAATTACTTAAAGGGTGTTTCCAAAACACCAAACACTAATGGTTTTCGTATGGTTCCGGCGTTTTCCGAAACAACTTTTTGGTATTGTCATTGGGTTTTTTTTTACAAACTGACACAGGTTGGTCTATGATTCTGATCGGGCTTAATAGGCCCAGCCTTCAGTGACCCAGTGACCCTGGAAACCACCACACAAGAGCCCATTTATGACCCACTAACATCCATGTTTTGGGTGTGCGCCGACTTGGAATTAGTGGGTATGATTCCTCCACCAGGCATAGCCCATCATTGACTATTCAGCATTCATGGATTAAAACCAAAACCAAACAGAACCTTAAGTCCCAATTAGTCGGGATCGGCTACATGATTAAGTTCTGCATTATTTTGATGTAAATTGAACTTTTTGCACGGATTGCTGCAAGCTTGTTTTTACTTTTTACCTTCTCTGTGAAGGGTCTTCCTGTCTCTCTTCTTGGGACAAGCTTCTCGTTTTCCAGTTATTTTATGGCCTCCTATGCAAGTTGCTCCTTGCATATGGTAGGCCAAAAATCAGAGGTGTGTTATCTTCATAATCTGTCATTTTATTCCCATGACAGTGTTAATGCTTTACAAAAAACCGTTAGCTTTCAATTCATCCAAGTGCGTAGGGTCTTTTCACAGAACACTATTCTTAATGCAGGCGATGCTCTTTCACTCGTAAACATATTAATTCCTAATTACAGGAAAGAAAAACTCTAGACAAAGCAATCAAGGTGCTAAACGAAGGAAAAAAGCTTAATCCAATTCCAAATCCTTCTTTCAGGATTTCACTGGGGAAAAACTGGCTGACCTTAGAGGAACCACCAGGTCCACCACGGCAGACAGATTATCAGTGCTGCCTTTCTTGAAAGCGGTGCGAACAATGCAGTTGGCCAATGAGGACTGGTCTAAACAAGAATCCAATTGCTTCGATTTCTTTGTGTCTTGGAAGTGTGCATCTCTTATGAGATTACATACTTTCTGTGGCTTTAGACTCTCAAATATGCCATCAGATGCAACCACCAGATAGCTGTCATCGGCGGCTAAAGGTTGCCAATCTGTCACTTCTGGATCAGATATTATACCATACCTGAGAAAAAAAACACACAAAACTTTGAACAATGAAAACCCTAAAAATGCTCATGTTTAGCGACTGCATGTAACATTATCAGTGTGGGCACATAATTTTGAACAAAGTTGAAGTCCTAGAAAATGGCAATAATTGGCAATGAAATCAACATTCAAGCTTTGTTTTGAGTTGGAAACTGTACCTCTTTAAGGGAATGTCGCCAAGAGCACGGGTCATAGGAAAATGACCGTTGATTACAGGCGTGTCATACCAAGAGATAACGCCACCAGCTGCTTCAATCCTGGCTCTCTCTTCATCTCTATGTGGATTATGATCACTAGTTAATTCTTTAACAGAAAGATAGGGGATTGATGCACCTATAATTTTAAAGCAACATCAGTTGTGTTGTAGTACCAAAACATCAAGCCACCATATTTGAAGTGTATTAGTGAGTGAGTCCAATCTTTAAGCCATATTATACATGTGCACAAACATTAAAGCGAATGTAATATCATTCTAGCAATTCTATCTTTGCTTATTGGATGCATTGTCATTGTTATACTGTAAGTGGACCGCAAATTGAACAAAAGAAAGGACTAAATATTGTCATTCAACAGAAAGAGAATTAACCATCAGCCTCTCGGTGCAGGGGAAGTTTCTAAGAGCATAGAATTGCTTTTGAGTCACCAACATTGGCAACTAAAATTTGACCATCTACCAGAAGAGCAACAACAGCTGTAGATCCTGCTGCTAAATCGTTTTCAAAAGCTGCCTGAAAGTATAGAGCCAATTGACAAAGTTAGGAGAAGAACTTAGTCTAATATACAAATGCCATGGAAAGCAGAAGGAACCACAGGTTATACTCCCATACATGAAAGGCTGCAATAAAAATAAGAAAAGAAAAAGCAAACTTGCCTCGCTGAATGCTGAATCGATATCCTTGATTGTCTTCACCAGCGCTTCCTTCAAGATTCCCATGCGTGTCGACTCTTGCAGTATCACCTGCGATGTTCCTTCCAAACTGCCACTGTACTCGGACAATATAAAAAATTACGAAATAAGTAGAACAGACTTTAGAATCCCTAGTTTTATGAGGATTATGCTTCTCCACTAATTAAAAAGCCAAACAAGAAGGCATAAAGTAGTTCAAACAATGGACAGCTCTTTTTGGAAGGACAACGCCCGTACTAAATGAATACCAGCCCAATAGAAGAAAAAGGTATTACTATTATCGTCAACGAAGTAAGAGATTTCATTTTTCGTATAGGGAATGGTACAAACTTCTTGAATGGAGACCAAGCAACAAAAAGTGATTCACTATAGACGAGCACTAAATTCCAGATGTAAGCCACCACAAAATCATAAGAATTAAGACGTGATCAAAACATGATACTTGGAAGGTGCAAAGTGTGAAGATGGTGTCTTGGACTTCTAAGAAGGGTGCAACTATGCAAGTTTATAGTTGTGTGCACATTTGGTTGATATCTACAAATAGGAACCAATCATCTCTATTTTAAAGAAAATCGGTTAACAAACGTCTTAATTCAAGATATGTCAAAAGGAACCCACCTCGCAATAGTTGATTTATGCGGCTCTAGTTCTACATCTTCATTGCTATTCTGAAAAGCCAGATTTTGTTCTTCCTTTAATGATAACCAGTTCTTGAACGAGCCAATCATAGAGTGCACGAAAAAATAATCCAACACAAGTTTTGAGGCCATTTCACTAGCTTCCTTTCCGATATGACCATCAAAGACTGCCACCACACCAACCCTGACGTCTTCCTGCCCATTTTCGCCTGCACAATTGTCAAGCTCCAGAAACTTAATTTCACTTAAGTAGTACAAAACCAATCGCTTAACATAAGCAATCATCTAGCACTGAACCAGAAACCAAAGCACAGAAACAATAGCTGGTGATTACTGGGATTACCAAGCAATGGTATCTGCATATCAAGATTGCATGAAATTCGATCCTCTTGATATCTCCTTCTTCTCCGAGTTGTCTCAAACTGGCAGTTCATAGTTTCATTTTGGTGAGCTTTGGCAGAGAGAACCCAATCATGGCATTCCGGAGATCTAAAAACAGCAGGAGCACGACCTTCGTCATACACCTCCATACACGCAACTGATACTCCATAGGAACATGGAACTGCAAACATCAATATTCCTAGTACGAGTAACACAACCTTAAGTCCACCCATCTTTATTGGAAGATCAAATTCAACGCCTGAGAAAGTATGTTAAACAAAGTCCTGTTGCATAACGCAAGGCCAAAGCAATTAGGGTTCTTGATTTCAAAAGGGAGATTTTGCTCTACCGAATGTAAGGAATCAGGCAAGTAATTTAGGATAGGATAATACCATGAAGCTTAACACAATAAACTATTATACAGTTTGAATTCTAGAAATCATGTGAGAATCTAAATTCCGCATACAACTAATGAAAGTTGATTAGTTTTTCTCATGATTCAGGTAATTGTCCAAACCATAGTTGGTAGTCATACGTGTGGCTTACCAGAGTTTTGAGAGAAACAGGCCACACATTGGTAGAATATTGACAATCTAGAAGAGGACTCAGAGGAGGAAAATATAAGCAAGAACAATGAGGTTCTTTCTGAATAATAAAAGAATTTCCAGTATTTGATTGAAAAAAATATTTTCTTGTAAATTTTTTTAAAAACTCCCAGTGCTTGACTTAACCGTTTAAACTATTTTTTTTTTTTCCCAAAAAAATTACAGTAGCCTGGACAGATTCAAGAAGATATGGATACGGTTTTTGGCTTCCATATATCATCAAACACCTAAAATACAAAAAAGAATGACGTTCAAAAAGCTTCAAGTTCAAAGGCTAACAGACCCACAATGGCCACAGATTAGAATTGAAGACGAACAGACATGGCATTGGCTACAATTCGATTGAGTCCACCCAGAAGAACCCAAACAAACATACACATGATAAAGAAACCAAATCAACCAATTGACTGCACAAAGATCAAAACAAGAACGGAAAACAAGTACCAATGCCTAATCAAAACCACAAAAGAGAAACCCACCAAAACAAAGTTTGATGCATTCCAAAAAACTCTTGAAAGAATTTAGGGGAAAATAGAGAGAGCAGAAACGAGTACTTTATTATGGGTCTGAGTGGTCACCGTCCAAAACCCTTAACACGTCTCTCTTCATAGCATGCATAAATAAAGAACAGCGCCGAAAGACATACCGGTATTTCGGGGGTTTGGGCTACATTACCGTCAACTCCCATTTTGGTCCTCTAAGTTTAATTTTTCCCCTTTTAGTCCTTAAAAATATACTCAATGTAGTATAATTGCCGATTTCAACAAAAAGTGCATGTGGTAGAGTTTGAGCCACATGCACTTTTCGACAGCTAATTGGGGTTAAATTGTTGGACCAGATTGAGAAAATTCACGAGTTTAGAGATCTTAATAACATTTATACTTTAATAGCGATGAGTGAGAGCCTATATTTACCTTGGGCCCGATTGGATGCGGATATAATTTTTGGGGGATTATTTATGGAGGGGGATAAAATAGTAAGGGGGATTAGTTATGGAGGGTGGCCCACATTGATGTGACTTTTATGGAAGGGGATTAAAAAGTAGTTGGTTTGGATGGAGGATAAAATGAGAGGATAAAGAAGGGTGGATGATGTAAGAAACTGTTGAATGACAAATTTGCCCTTATTCAGTCTCAAAAACTTAATTATGTACGCCGTATTACATTATATAATAAATGTAAATATAATTAATTTTTCACATTTAAGCCATAATAATTAGTTTTACTAATAAATTAAATAATTTAATAATATTAAGTTGGAAACCTGTGATTTTTATTTTATTTTATTTTTTTAAGAGCAGTTGGACACCTGTGATCAATATGGACCGCCTAGAAAAAAAGAAAAAAGGACAAGTGGTAAATCAAAACCGTGGGTTCTCAGGGAATGGGAAACGGTTCTCTCTGACCCAACTCCATTGAGCCCTTCTCTCTCTAGCCGGAGATGAAGACGAAGATATTTCTGTGATTCCGACCAAGAGGGCAAAACCACGACTTCGAAGATGAAGACGTTCTCTCCTCCCCACATGCTCGCCTTCCACCTCTCTCGGCTCTCTCCTGAAGGCGGCGGCGATGAGCAGTAGCAATGGCGGTGGGGGTTTGTTGAGGACCTGTGGTAAGGGTTCTGAAATTTTTTTTTTCTCAAAAAAAAAAACGGTTCTGAAATTTTGAATTGTGTAGGGGTTATGTTTTTAAAATTTTCAGATTTTCTGGAAATTGGGTTTTAGGAGTCCCGAGCTGGTCTGACTGTGTGTGATGAGGGAGATGAAGAGGGTGGATGAGGAGGGGCAAATTCGTCACAAAACAGGTGTATTGTCCCGGATTAGTTTTCCCCACCTCAAGACCCGCCCATAATTTATGGCCCCTTAGCCGAATAAGAGTAAAAACTAATCAGGGGTGATGAGTTATGGAGGGGGAAGAATTGGCATCCAAAGGAAGCCAAAACTGTCACTTCCAGCCCTAATCCGGGAGGATAAGTTATGGAGGGGTGCTTTACCTCCATCCAATCGGGCCCTTAGAGATAGCACTAAATCCCCTGCCCCTCTCCCTTTAGCTTGTCTTCCCCGGCGGTTCCGTCACCTCTTCCCTCCCTCTCCTCCTCCTCCTCTTTTACCTCTTTTGTTATGAGATGGTTGAGCCTCTTTCCTTGGCCAGAAAAAATCTCCACATTCTCCCCTCATTTTCGAACCGTGATGGCCTAGGTCTAAATACATTGATACACATGCCAATAAGATGATTTCTTCACGGGTAGTGATTTTGCCACACCCTTTTTTGATAATGCCACACCCTGCAAGTGTATTTTTTGTACCAAAAAAAATACACTTACAGGGTGTGGCATTATCAAAAAAGAGTGTGGCAAAATCATTTCCCTTTCTTCACCTTCAAATTCCAAATCTCATTGCAACTAGTATGAAGGGAAGCAATCATTGCCCCCTGTAGGGAGTGCCCATCCATCAGATTAACCCTTTTAGTCTCCTTTTCCTTCAACTTTCACTAAGCAAGAATTCATAGTTCGCAATATGGGTGATTAAAATAGACAAAGTACAGTTGATAAAAAAAGAAGAAGAGAGAGACTAAACTTGGGTAGATTCGATATCTTCTGGGCTTCTGGCACTACAAAGATGGCACTTTGCAGTGAAGTATGTCACTGGTCCGAGTACACCATTACATGATGCGTATGACTACAAATGCAACATGCTTTACAGATTGACAGCATCATCTTTCTTTCCTTTCCTTTCCTTTCCTTTCGTTCTAACCAAATAAGAAGAACCAAAAAAATGCGAAGCGGAAAAAATTAAGGAGAAAAAAAGCTCAATTCTTTCTGATTTTTGTTTGTTTTGTAAGGCTAAGAAGAAGACAAGGAAAAAAAATCAGTCGCAAAAATGAACAAGTTAACTTTCTTTCCCTTGCTAATTGTAGAGATACAGCAGGAAAATGATCTCTCTACACTGCACTGACAAGAACCAAAAAAACTTAAGTATTGTAGGTAAATCAGCCTTCAAAAATTGGCAAAATCCTGCCTCAAATGAATTCTAGAGCAAAAGAAAAATATGCTCTGTTAGGTATAAACTTGACAAATATCGATCAGTTGCACTTGCTATTCAACAGCTAAAAATGGTTGATCCTCCACAATCCTTTCTGTCCACAGACGTTCTTAGGAAAGACCGGTAAACTTCAGTGGAATTACAATAGCTGACAAGTTGTCCCCACTGCCCTTCTTGTACGCTTCTTTGACAATGCAGTCAGCCAATGACGAAGAGGACGAGCATGAATCTGAGCTTTTTGACATCTCATTGACTTGGACATCTGCATCCCGTAAAAGATCACAAACGTTCTGTGGACTCAAACTTTCGAAGATACCGTCAGATGCTACTACCAAATAGCTATCGTTGGCAGTTAAATGTCGCCAATCTATCACTTCAGGCACAGGACTAACGCCATACCTGTAAATGCGAGGAGAAATCATGATAGGAAATGCCTCATCCTTGTCTTTAAGTTCACACAGAGCAAACGAAAAATATTTGACAACTATGCGATTCACATCACTAACAAGGAGGAGCAGACTATGCTAACTTCAGATTCTGAAAACTAACCTTTTTAAGTAAACATCACCAATAGCTCGGGACACAGCTAATACACCATTGACACGCGGCACACCCCATGTGCGTACGAACCCACCAGCAGCTTCTATTCGGGCTCTCTCATCATCTCTGTCCGGATGATGATCTCTTGTCAGCTCTTCCACTTCAAGCACCATACTTGGAGTGCCTGTTATTGGCGATTCACAAAATTAAACTTGCAAGAATTCCGATTCACTTGTATGCATGTTACTTAGTTAATGTGAACTACGGAAAAGAAGTGTAGTTTTTCAATCTAGCAGTGCCCGGTGAATTTGAATCCAACCAAAGAGCGACATGATAAGACGGGAAGAATCAGACCTTCATTCCCCAAAGCATTCTTAGTTTTCGCTGAGCATAGTAGTGCTTTTGAATCACCAACGCTAGCAACTAACATCTGACTATCTACCAAGAGAACAACAGTGCCAGTGGATCCAGAAACATATTTGTGATCGAAAGCTTCCTGGAAACATAGGATGATCACCAAAAGATTATGAAAAATGCTGGTTTTGAAACAATCTCTAAAGAGTGGTACTTACCCGCGAGAACTCTGTATCAATATCATGGAATGTACTCAACAAGGCTTTCTTCAGGACATCATGCATCGCTTCTTCACCAGATACAGGTATACCTCCATCCGGACTATGACAACATGGCAGAAATAAATTGCATAAGTTTAAAGAGGATTTGAAACATACAAGTAAAGTTAAGATCCGAGTAATGTTCAAGCTAAACAAGCGAATGCAAGTATACCATCGACACCTCATTCAAAAATAAAAACACTCGACTGACATCTATAAATACCAGAAATCTTAATAATATAAACCAGCCTTAGATTAAAAACGGAATCACATCTGAAAATAAAGATTATCAAAACTCCTAATAAAACCTAATGTTTCTAAACCGTGTGAGAGTCAACCTCAAAAGATTTGAACAAAAATCCCCTGCTTTGTCTGCGTTAATCCCTTTGGAAGATAATGCTTGCTTGTATGCGTTGAACACAACATGCAAGAAAAAGTAATCCAAAAAGTTCTTTGAAGCCATCTCACTAGCCTCTTTGCCACCATGACCATCAAATACTGCTGCCACACCAACCAAAACCTCCTTAGGCCCGTCTTTTCCTGTAATCAGAAAAGCACAACAATATTAACCTCTTCTGGTATACCCAAAAGTTCAGTACACCAAATACTCCTTCATGGTGCTACCAATATGTCAATATTAGCAACCAAATTGTCTATAGTAAGTCTTTGAGAGTTACCAGCTTCAAGAATACATTTGATGAAAGATTTCAAAACCATATTTACTATGTTTAAACCCTAGTGAACATTGGGGGGGGATTGATGATACCAAGAAAATGGATGTTCATTTCAAGATCGCACGTGATGCGATCCTCTTGATAGTCCCTATGCCCCTGAAGTGTGGCAAACTGGCAGTTCCCCGTTCCATTGTGAGATCGAGAGGAAAGGCCCCATTGAGGACACTCTGGAGACTCTAAGACAGCAGGAGCACTGCCTTCGTCGTAGACCATCATACATGATACAGATACCTCCGGGGCGGCACATGAAATTGCAGAGAGAAATAGTCCTACTACAAGTAGTAAAATCTCGAATCTTTTCGTCATCGATTTCTCGTCAAATTGCTCCCCTGAAGGGAAAGAAGACCACTCAAAGTTAAAGTTGAAGAACAAGGTAAATTGAAAGAGCAAAATATTGGGAAAATAACAGTAGACTTCATATGATCAAACAAGCAAGATAAGGCGTTACAGTTAATCAGTAACAGCGGTTCCACTATCCTCCCCAATTACTCTACATTGTGACAATCAAGCAGCCTTACATATCGCCCGGAATCCGGTCTTCCATGAGCGCTCCAAACACATTGAAATCGACTGCCATCTCATTCATAAATGGGTTCAACAAGGTCTTCTTCGCCTTCAACACATTGCCTCAGCTGACCAATTAGCCGATGTTTTCACTAAGGCCTTGGGTGTTGATCATTTCCGTATTTTGACATCCAAGCTAGGCATTACGTCCCTCCATGCTCCATCTTGAGGGGGAGTATTAACAGATATCACCCACTGGAACAAAACCAATCCCATTATGCCAGGAACTCTATACAAAGACAACCATCTATTAGGATCAATTATTACCTTTATTGTAGGAGACTTATTCTCCTAATCATTTTCCTTCCAATTTGGTTGTATCCGTTTCCTATATGTATGGTTGTATTCTTCCATTGAAACTCAAGGAAATAAAAACAATTCATTCAGTTCTTATCAGGGTTCTTAACTAGCATTAGTAGGGTTAATATATTTAACGGTGTAACGAAATCGCTATCTTGCGACAAAAAGAGGGTTTGCAAGGCGTAAGATGGAAGCTACAAAGTCATTAGCGAATTTGCCGCATAGATTGGAACGAAGCCTTACAATCAATCCTACTTAATGGTGGTATCATCTTGGAACTGAAGTAGGAATTCTAACCTAATAACGGAACAAATCAGCGTCAGTCATTGTTCTTGAACTATACAATACAGATGATCTTGAAATCAATCGCAAGGATTTGTTTACGAATGTATCACTTTTGGTATTAGTTCGCAACTCTAATGAATATTCAAGCAACAATCATTCAGTAAAATCAATGGTCTCACCTTATTTGTCTAACCAGTGCATCACGAAGGAAAGATCAGAGCCCTAGAGAGAGAGAGAGAGCGCAATGACTTGGGCGAGGGATAGAAGTCCTAAAAAGTCACATATAAAAGGGTGGGCGGATGCGAGAGCGCCTTTGTAAAAGCGTCTTTTGAAAACAACTAAAATTCGTGAGCCAGAGGATTGAGAGCGCAAGAACGCAAGAATAGTCCGTTTTGATGGATTATGTGACTAATAAAGATGGAACCATCGTTGCATCACCGAATCCAATGGGAGTGCAAGTGTAGAGCGAGTTGAGAGCGCAAGAATAGCCATTTTGAAGGATTATGTGCCTAATAAGGACGGAAGCATCACCGAATCCAATTGGAAGTTGCCACGCAACTAAATTTTAATCTAGTTAGCAGAAAAATTTATTATTCAAATAAATAAATAGAAAACAACCGAATTCTGAAAATAACTAAAGACCTTGTTTTTCTTAGCTTTTTTTACTTTTTTGGCATATGTTGTTATTCAAAAAAAAAAATAGTTTTGCGACAAATTTTTGTGAATTATTGATTCGTCTCGACAATAGAAATTAGAAAATCCAAAATCTTTTCTTTTTACCCAAATATATTTGAAAATATCCAAGATAAAGCACCAAAATAAATCTTTTCTTTTAACCAAATATTTTTGAAAATATCCAAGATAAAGCATCAAAATCCGATTTTGAATGAGGACAAAACACCCAAAAAAAAAAACTAAGGAAAACAAGGCCTATTATCATGTATGAATTTTTTCCCCCCTTCAGAATTCGACAAAATAAATTGGACAATCATTTAAAAAAAATATCTTACTCAGATTAAATACTCAATTGTGTGAGGTAAGAACAACATGTGACGAACACATGGGAGAAAAAACTATGCATAAAACCGTTTTATTAAAACATTAATTAACAAAATTCATGAGATTTCATCCTGTGGCTTTTTTTTTTTTCATAAATAAAGACAAAAAAAATCAGAAAAGAGACTTGCTATTGACAAATAACCTGGTAATTAGCTAATAATTAATGAACAAAAACATGCTGATGTGTCTGTTTTGCATTGGCTTTGACTGCAATGCTATTACACGACAACCAATAAAAATATGACACGTCGCAATGTTATTTATATTCGTGATTATGTTATTGTGTTAATAGACTTTTCCTAACAGAAAACTTCCTTTTTGAACTAGAATTCTCTCTCTGTGTAGAGAAAAAGAGAGGGAAAATAAAAATCTCTCTTTACAAAACCAAATCACCTAGTATGTCTTGGAATAGGTATATACAGCACAATTCCAACTATCCTAATTCCAAACAATACACATGCATTAGCATTAGCACTGTGGTTTACAACAATATAGTTACAACATCCTTACACGTCAGTACTGGGGCCCAGAAATATCCTTACACATCCAAAGTTTCTGGGCCCCAGTGCTGATGTGTAAAAATGTTGCACGATTTTGTTGTAAACCTAGGATTTGCGTGCTTGTGGTGATCGACGGAAGCCTACGATGAGGTCGGGGAAGAGAGAGAGGATTGGCAGTTGGTAAAAGTTGTGGCCTTTGGCGGTGACCGAGGGTGGCTGCGGCGGCATAGGCTTGAGGGTGGGATCGCGGAAGAGGAAGGCTTGTGGGTACAACTTGACGTTCTCTGGAACTTATGCCAAGTGATGGGATTCGGAAGGCAAAATCAAAATGCCAAAGGCTACAACTTTTACCAACGGGCTACGTCGGCAACGGTTCATGATGCCAGAAGAACTTAAAACGAAAAATTGTGTAGCTTCAATTATCAAAGGTCGGTTTGTTATTTGGGGTGGTCCTCGGCTTATGAGAAATCACATGAGAGAACATCACATGGGACCTGATTCACTTGGGAGGTGACAAACGAACGACAATACGAAAATACAATCAAACATATCAAACGTAATTGGATAATAATTACGAAAAGACTCGGATAATGCGAGATTTAACTAAATTGCATAAACAAAATTGTTTTCAAACATATTACAAAATTTGTGAAAAAGTAAAAGGAGATAAACAAGGATGTTACATGGACATGCTTCACTAGTATACACAAGTGATACAACATATAAATACACTATCCCGTCTTCGAATTTTCCCTTCTTTTCCTTTTCTTTGGCGGGGGGCTGTTCATGGTTCATGACTGTTTACGCGGCTTTGGAGTTCCAGCATCTCCTGATGGTTCGGGTCAACTGAGAGAGCAGCTCGACAGTCTCGCAACGCGCCCAGAACGTCACCCGTGTGCTCGTGAAACGCAGCCCGCAAGTGTAGAAGGTGAAGGTCCGCTTTGAACGCAATCGCCCTTGACAGTTCTGCTATGGCTTCCTTCTGCTTGTGGTTGTCCATCAACACTATCCAAATGCCACCGAAAATCCAGTTCAATACCAAGAAATATGAAAGCAATTTTGCACCGTAGGATGAAGAGGATGGCATGAATACGGTGAAGAAAAGAAGAACCACCCACTAACATCCGAGCCATCTTTTGCTTGTTTACGCAATTTTCTAGAAAGGTAAGGGACGTAATTTCAGAGTCAGGGCCCACTGAAATAAGATGAATCCATAACGTTCAAGCTTTTCATTGCTTGCTTAGGAGAACGGCAAACCCACCTATACCCAACACCTTCAAGGGATCTGATCGGTTCTCATGTCAATCGGTGAGATTACCACTCTCGAAGAAAACCTCCCTAAGGGCCAGTCTCAAGTAGACAGTTTCTATGGGTGTAAAACTCCCAAAAGGTTGAGGACTTGAAATAGAAACTACAGACCTCGATAATAGGAAAAATCAACCAACTTTAGATTCACAAGTATTGAAACTCCTGTACCTTTTACAGTGCAAGACAACTTATTGACCTGAATCTCAAACCTCAAAGTGATTTGGAAAACTGACAAAGACTACGACAACAGATTTACAACCTTTGATAGAAAGAGGAGTAAAATTCATGACTACAGATTCCATGCACCACTAGTTCGACCAATAGCATACATCATGTTTGAAAGATGCAAGAAAATAAGATGCGAGAACTAGAAATAAATTTGCAAAACAAATGTAGGGAAAATTTTCTATCTAACCTGCAGCTCGATATCTGTAGGGATAGACACGGAGGGGATCCAATCGAGTGACCATCTCTAGATCTGCCTTTGTGAGTTCACGTTCACAGTACTCTGACCTCTTCTCATAGGCGGACGCATTGTTCCGAGCCGTCCCAATTAGTTTAGTCATTTCCTCGTATGCAGCACACTTTTCGTTTCTGAGGAAATGGACCCGGGCAAGACCCTGATGAGCTCGTGTGTGACGGATTTTAAGGGCATTGATGTAGCAATCTGCTGCTAAGTCTAGTTTCCCAGAGTCTACGTAAACACTTCCAAGATTGTTGAGAGCCTGAAAATTCGAGAATCAGAAGGAAAACCAAGAAGTTTAGGCTTGTAAGAGGCATGAGCTACATGAACATACTTCCCCCGAATAATCCTTTTATGAATCAAAGTACTCTATCCATTGTTTTGCTTTTGTTTTTGTTCAGAGATCAGCTTTAAGAACCACTTTTAAAGATTTGAAACACTGCATGAAAGGATTTCCCTGCTTACATGCCATTAGAAGAAGGAAGCTATAAACAATGTCTCAGGAGAAGAATTTTTCCACATCAGCAACGAAAAGCTCACTGAATGATATCACTATAAGGCATGTTAAGATATATGTCACATCTTTAGTTTAGATTAGTAGACAATTCCAAAACACCAAATCTTGGAGGTAATTTAGATGGAAGGAACATCTTACTGGACCATTCGTCGGATTTCTTTACCATTCCCATAAACAACTTGATACCTTCTTAACTACTATGTCTAAAATATTCATTTAATTCACCCACAAGCAGTTAACCATCTCCCTTTACAACAAGGGGTTGCTTAGGCAAACAGAAAGAGTAACCCGCCATAACTTCATTGCCAAGGACCAACTCAAGGGTGTTAGTAAGAATTTTATTCACCCCATCTTCTGCAGTCCTTATTAACTAGAACCACCATTCCTCAAGAGCCAATTTACACGATCACGTATCTAAATATGCTAATGGGCGTCAGCAAACAATTAATCAACCTAAATGCCACATGTCAGGTCGGGTTCATGAAGGGTTTACTTAAGTAGCTGGGAATTGACATCTTATTACCTAGTGTTCTAGGTGGCTATTGCACAAAACTACATTGTCTAGCATGTCACAGCCTTGTTGAACCGTAGGGCAAGGGAGAGAGACCATACCTGACCCTTCCGAAGACGATCCGAGGGGCACTTCAAGGCATCTTCGAGAAGTGACACAACAGTAGAAGAACAAGATGGATCTTGGCTGGAGTCCGCCAATGCATAGGCTTTCAGGAAGTATGCTTCAAAAGATCTCTTAAGACGAATAGAATCCTCTGCTTTCTGTAGGCCTTCCTCACAATGGCCTGTATCATATAAGATCCATCCCTCATAAACCAAACGCTCATGTTCACTTGATGCATGTTGGCGAGCCAACTGTAGACTTCGCATGGCTGCTTCTGGACAATTTAATCTGATCAAGGGTAAAATTGAGTCAGTCTTCTCACCATAATCATAATACAGAACGGAAAAAAAAAAAAAAAATTCCTTTTCGTTGCCAGTGAATTGTAAACAAACGCCAAAAATCTAAAATCTCCAAACTTTAGGACTACATTCCTCAAAAACCAAAGGTGACATCCGTGACAAATAGAAAAAGCTTATGATGGGGAGGAGCTTAAGAAAACAATAGTCTGGTTTTGGAACAAGTTAAATGATTTCTACAATGAACTTTGAGGGAACAAGAGCTGAAAAACAAACTCAAGACAGAAGGATCATCTGCAGTTAAATTCAATCCAGGACCCGACATTAGAATTAGATTAAGAAAACGTAAGATGGCATTAACAAACACAACCTTATACAAAGTTGCACTGCATGATGGTGGAGATTACCTATTACCACCGGCAACTGCATGGATATGGGGTTCTGACATGGAAATCACCAGAATACCAGATCTATGTAATTGGTTTCAGCATGTGTGTAAGAAGTAGAGAGGACGAAGGATTAATTTAAATAGCAGAATTCTTGAGCCAAATATTGATGGTGCATATATAAATAAACGTGTTCATAAGCATGAAAAAGTGGCCCTTGACAGAGCTCAATGGAGGAAAAGGATTCATGTAGCCGACCCCAAGTGATTGGGACATAAGGCTCGGTTTGGTTTGGTTATAAGCATGAAAAAACCTCCAATGTTGCAAACGAAACATTCTACAGCTAAGTAGAATAGCATATAGGTTACAAAACCTCTAGTTAAAAAAAGGAAGGCATCCAAAGCAGAGTCTGAACTTATCAAACTTATCAATCATATCATAGAAGAAAGAGAATAAGCAGTTAAACAAAATAAATTAGAACTTTAACATAGTTTAGAATTCACTGCATTTGTGGAACATTATAATATACATATTCAAATTTCGACCAACAAAGAATGACTTGCAAATTTTCCACATGCCACTAAACACGCAATGAAAAGTTCAAGCAAGATTGTGAACCCCATAAAAAAGCTTCGAAGTATTATGAGAACAATCAGAACATACCTAAGGAGAAGCAAAGACTGTCTGAAATATAGAACTCCCTTCGCCGCATCGGATTCAAGCATCTGGTAAATTACAGACAGGGATCCAATATCATCAACTGAAGACCACCTATCATAGAGTTGTAGCCAACAATCTGCTGTTGTCCAATTCTCCACGTGCTCACGAACTAGAGTGCGAAGTTGAAAAGCTGCAACCTTACCCTCGAACAGCCTGTACTCTGGCGAAAGCGTAAGGATGGCCTGAACGTCAGAAAGGGCTGCTTCATAATCCTCAAGAGCTAGATAGAAACAAAATCGGAGTTCCAAGCATTCTAATGCTAGTTTGAACCCGAGAACCCTATTGACTTCAGCAAGGGCATCTTGGATATTTTGCATCTTCATGAAGGATGCAGCCCGATACATGTAAGGATAAGTTAGCGTGGGGTCCAATTCAGTTGCTTTCTCAAGGTCTCCCCGCCTCTTTTCACCTTCACAGTACAGTGACCTCTCTTGATACATCCACCCAAGTGGGTTCACAGAGGAAATAGCAGAGCTGAGTTTCTCGTAAGACCAAAGTTTATGGCCCCTAATGTGACCAAGTCTTGCCAAACCAACGACTGAATAAACATGACCCGCATTTAAAGCAGCCTCAAAGAGCTTTTCAGCTTTATCATATTCTTTCCTCATGAGTCTCACACATCCCAACTGGTGATACACCACCATTCTCTGCCGATTAGTTTCAGCACATTCTAACAGTCTTTCCAAGAAAAGAGCTGTTTTATCCGACCGAGGATCCAAGTTCATGGATACTTCACTTAACAAACAGTAGAGTGAAAATGATGACTGGCCAACCATGATTGATCTATGTTGCATATTAGCATTGCATAGTAGTTGAACCACCTGATCATCGTTTAGACAATCAGGAAGATCGTGCAGAAACACTTGCAAACATGATGCAGCAAGAACTGGAGCATTCTCTTCAAGAGAGTATTCCAGTAGTTCTAGTGCATCTTGTCTGGAGGAAACCAAAGAGGCAAGTTTCCGGTCACACGCATCCTTGAGCCTTTCACAGCAAAATTTATTGGCAAAAACTAAGACTTCTAATAAAAGCTTTGGGGGAACTTCTTTTAAACTACCTGTTGAGCTGAACTCACGGACAACCTTCATACCCGATGGGGAAATGTTGTTCCTAGACAAGTCTATGTCCTCGAGAAGAGACTCTGTGAAACACCCGTAAAGCATGGAATTAAATGGCTCTGATAAGCCCGCGATCTTCTGCCTATCGCATTCTATTTTCTCATCTCCAAGCCAAAAAGTGACGATTCTCGAAATCTGATTCACGTTTGTCCCAGCAACTCCAATGGAGCTCACATGTAGATTAGAAGGGAACTCAGAGGCAATATCTATTGGCCCGAATTCTTTAGCACATTTACCACAAGACAAAAGCAGGTCAGAGATGAGCTCTTCACCTTGCTTTTCATACTTCAACCATGCTCCAAAGATAAGTTTCTCATAGGTTGTGCTTGACTTCATCCAAGCTGATTGAAGGCTTCTTCGCATCAGCTTGGCTTCCCCAAGACCCTTAAAGACATGATACTGCAATAGATAGAGACTTGATCTTGCTTGTGGGGAGCATGATTCAAGTTCCTCATGAATTTGGGCTAAAACTTCTACATAATCAACAGGTTTAAAGAATGGAAGAACTGGTGGTTCTGGTACCTTGATAAAAGATTCTCTACAAATAAAACGAAAATTCAATTAAACTATTTTGATCAGTAGAGAATTGTAGGAAAATTGCAATACTTTCGAATAAATATTGAGAGGGAGAGCTTACATGGAGGAAGGAGACTGAGATGAGAATTTGAAAAGCTTCCCTCTTTCAACTTGGAGCCATGACTGTGGATTTAGAGCATTGAGCTGTGCTTCTTTACAAGACTCCGAGGGCAAAAAGGTCCTCATGGGACATAAGAGATGAAACAAATCCCAGATCTCCACAATAGCCTGATGGGTTTCACTCCAAGACTCAAAAATCAAAGATTTTGACAAGGAAACCAGCTCCTTTTTGTTGGAAAACACTACCCCTCAGCTCAAAATCCCTTTCAAAATCTACAACTAATCGTGCAATGATGCAATCGGATACAAATAAACAAACAATCACAATCCCCAAACTGGACGATTCTGCAAGGATACAACCAAAATTGCCCAAACGTAAAATTGAAAAAAGAAAGGAAGATTAGGGGTTCCCTTATGTCAATAAATTACAATCTTCTAAGACACATGCTCTTTCTATTATACAGAAAGGATGGAACTAAAACTAAGTATGCGCCAGCTGTCCCCAAATTTAAAGAAAGATGAGACTTTGTTTTTTAAACAATAAAAATCAGAAGAGGCCAAAGACCCACAAAAGATTGCGTGGGATTTATACCAAAAATACAACCAGAACCACCATCAAGTCCACCAAATCTCAAGATAAGAAAACAACACCACAAAACCTAAATTACCCACAGAGAGAGAGAGAGAGAAGCACACACCTTTTCCTTAAAATACAGTCACTAGAAAAAGCAACAAAGTCAAGTTGAAACCAAACCCAAATCAAACCAACCCACTAAATTCTTCTGGCTTGGCTTTGCAAAACCCAAATCAAAAAAAGTTGGAGGGGGGAGACTTGAGAGATCGAACGAAGGGCATTCGAAGGAAGAAAAATTTATCAGTCCTCCACTCACTTTTGTTTCGTTGGGTAAAAGGAAAGTTTTTCACTTTTTTTTCTTTCCTTCCCACTTTCTTTTTCCCGTTGGAGACCAGAAAGATTGCAGCTAGTGCCCTTTGTTTTTCGAGCCATTAATTTACTAGTAGTACAAAAGAATAGGGCTTTGTTATTTGCAGTTACAAATTTTCTGAACATAGTCTGTGTATCATAATATAAATATGTGTGTACCATATTATATACAGGCAACATTCAGAAAATTAGTGGCTGCAAATAACAATGCCCGTATCAAAATGGGTATTTAATCAAGGAAAAAAAAAGGGGGTTTAGGGCGAATAATCTGGATTCGGTGGAGCAAGAGAGCGACGGGGTGTTAATAATCAAGTAGTTTTGGGCTATAAACGGTACCGTATTCCCATGATTTTGTAGTCACTTGTCACCATCATTCACGGATTCCGTGCTAAGAAAAAATTAGGTCCGTTGAATCGAACAACGGGTAATGGACGGTTCGGATTTTCATTCGAACAATGGACGGTTATGATTTGTAGGACTTTGAATTAAATCCAATCTATCCGCACCGAGATGGACGGTCGGATCGGCCGTACTACACAGTGTAGTGCGATGGGTGCACTATAGCCCCTTCCATACCACGGGGTTGAGTTCCATAGACAAAATATTGGATATTTGAGCACTACCCTTATTTTAAAAAAATGAGACGAAATAAGGAATTGGGGGATGGTGCTGTGCTGTGGTCCGTGCTGCGCACTTTCGAGCCATCGGCTTGAATCTCATTTCGGCATTGAACGGCTCTCAATCATTGGTTGTTGAGATGAGATCCAATGGCTCGGAGGTGAACAATACGGCAGCACCAACCCGAAGTCCAAGTGTGGCTTGCTAATGGGAAGAAATGTTGGACGGCTAAATGCTCAACTGGTCGACTTTAGCAATATTAAATTTGTAGACCGCAAACACAGTCAATCGGACTTAGATGGCTACATGATTAAATCATGTTTGCAAAATGAATGACCATTGTGATATGAAAATGGAAATAACTTAGTGATTGGAGAGTTCTATTGATGGAAAGAATTATGTGGGGAAAAAAATTGAGTACAATCTTGTTTGAAAAAACAAATAAGGAAAAAGAGGAGAGAAATAGAGCACGTCTTGTTGATCGCAGAAAATGCTGGATAGTTAAAAGTCCATCCGGTCCGCTTCAATAATTTAAAACCAAGCAACCAGGTCTTGATGGCTACATGATTAATTATGTTTCAAAAATGAATGACCGTTATGATTTTAAAAATGAAATAGATTATCTCTAATGACCGGAGAGTGTAGCTAAGACTGATATTGTAGAGTTTTTTCGGATCCACTTTGATACATCAGAATCGATTACTGTTTAAAGCTTGACGAGAATGTGAACCAATCTAGAAAATATGTCGATTGAATTTTGATTAAGATGACCTCATAAGATATTTATCTTGAGATAGATAATTCTAATTTAGTACTATGTCAATCTACTAATTTTACTGCCTGTCCAGTGTCTTCAAGTGTAGGCGATAGCTTAAAGAAAAAAAAGTGTAGGCGATAGCTTGTTTCGTAGTAAAGGGAAAATGGAATTCTCAGAAAAAAACAATTGATCAGTATTCGATTTTTGGATAGGAAGAAACTCCTTGTGAATAACCTGTCTTTTAACCAGACCGGGAAGAGATTAAGCTGATTTGAACACCCGGGAAAAAAGGACACCTGCAAAATAGTGATGTGTGTGTGTGAATGGAATTGGACACGCTGTTCCACTTTTGTCAAAAAACAACTTTTGAAAAAGAAGGCAATTTCAAGCTCAAAAATCATGTGTTTACGTAAATAATTTTTCCTACCAATATGAATCTTGTTTGATAAATCGCATTGAGATCTTTTAAACAGTACAAAAAAAATTAAAAAATTATTTTTTATTTTCGTTATATTTGAATTCGAAATTACCTCCTTTTTAAAAAAAAAGATTTTTGGAGAAAGTGGAACGGTGAATCACACAACGAATATGGGAACCCCCATAGGCTAGAGACAGCAGCAGTGAAGCACGTGCCCTCACTTTCCCCCAATCACACCAGCAGCAGATGCCGAAGTCCTCGCCTTTCTTGGGCATGGTATCACGCCGAAATTACCAAAATCTCCCTGCAATGCTACTTCCTTTTTTGAGAAACCCCTCGACCTTTTCTTTCTCAACGAACTATTACTCGGTAGAATTAATTTCGATTTCTTGCCATCTACGCTTCGGACGTTAGAACAAGCTTTGTGGGGCCCACATTATTGATCTGAATCGTTCGTTAAGGAGGAGTTTCCACTGATAAAAAAAGTTGTGTTTTGTACTTAAAAAAACTATCGTATTTGTTATTTTTGCGCCAAACTTTTATTATTATTGATTCGCCTCAACGAGAGAAATCGAAAAACTAACAAATACGAATATTTTTTTTGAATAAAGACAAAACAGAAAAGTTGTCAACAACTTTTTGGTGAGTGGAAACACCCCCTAGTTTTAAAAGAATTTCCAATAACCTTCGAAAAAATCAAGAAGAAATTAAATAGCTATCCTGTTTGAGAAACTTATTTATGTCACCGTGCTTAATCCAATTATTTAACTTTCATTCAAAATTCAGGATCTTTCAAGTCTACTCTAAAATATATTACCCCCTCCGTCCAATTTAATAGTCCCTCGTTCTATTCTAACCGGATAAAAAATTAGTTATATCTTTAAATTGGTAATGAATTTTATATCCAATATGGATCTTGTTTACGATCTCAATTAATTCTAAAATACAATCCTTTTTTGTCCACTTTTCAAAGATCTCAATTGGCCATTAAACTCGTGCAAAGTTTGGGAAGAAAAAAAAAGTACTCCCTCCTCCCCTTATTTAGAGTCCCGTATTCCATTTTGGATTGTCCCTTAATAAGTGTCTATTTTGTAAAGTTAGTGGGTAAAATATGGTACATTGTCTATTTTGTCCCTAAAAAGTAAATTCCATTTTGAAAAATTAGTGAGTAAAAATGTAATGATGATAGATAAGTAGAAAAAGTGAAGGAAAAAGTTGATGTGAAAAGTATAATGATGATGTCTTTTTAATAAGTTGGAGTTACGAAGCAGAACACTTAAAAAGGGACGGAAAAAATAGATTTTATTTCTTGCCCCAAAAACTAAGACTGATATATATATATATATTGTTAAAAAGGACAAGTAACATGAGACAGAAGAAATACTAAAGTGCAACGGCACCTATAAGAAAGGGTAATCCAATTGAAGATATATATATACAGATATAGAGGCCATTGAACAATACGACATCGAAAAGTGTACCTAACAAAGGCCTTATAGGGCAGGGAAAAAAGCGTACAAATAGAATAGGAGGCTGGACGTAGGAGTAGTTTAGTTGGGTCGAGAAAGTAGGCATGTTTCATTGTCATTGACTTATTAGAGATATTATTCTTTACCATTTCTATGGATTTGTTAAAGTTGGCCAATTTTTTAGAGGCCGAAATCGAAATGCGTTGGATTCTGTATTGGTTAAGCCTTGGAGAAGTTTAAAGAGGAAGGCAACAAAATGCCAGGAGGTATTTGTGATATGGCTTTTAACCCATTAACAATTTCAAACCATGAGACTTTGTCTAAACTAGATCAAGGAAAAAAGAAAGAAACAATACATTGTCTAATCAAATACTACTATCTTTATCTTCCCTATATAGGAAAACACTACATATGGGGTTGTCAGAAGCAAATGGTTGCATTCGAGAAACCCATCCGGTACCTGCATAGATTTCCATCCGGAAGCAGAGACTAGAGATGCACCTGTGATGAGTTTTTCCCCCCAAAGCACGCGCGAGGATTTCGAAATGAAATTCAATTGATAGACTACAACTAACACCCTTTAGTATCTCTCTCAACTTACTCCACTCTTCTTCTTCTTCTTCTTCTTATTTTTTATTTTTATCACACTCTTCTTTTTCTATCCTCGACGATAAATCATTTCATACTTACAACCCCGATAATACTTGCTCTACTAATTGACATTGAGATAGAGTAATACGGAGTAAATAAAATAACTGACGTACAAACTACAAAGGCATGTTTATATGTTTCCAGCATTTATTTAAACAAAATTGCAAAAAAGGAATTATGAACCCCAATCAGAAAGCAAAATTTTTTTTTTTCTTGTGTGGGGTGTGGTTGCATCAGGCCCCAATCATCTCTCATGTAAATGTCCATATTTCATTTCGGACTTCTCACCGAAACTCTGACTTTCTCCTTTTTGTCTCAATTTTCCTAATCATAAATCACGACACAGCTTCTCCAGACTAACCCAGCAGGTTAACTAGGGCCATCCAAGGCTCAACAGAAGGGTATTTTATATCCATCTTCGGATCTACCGCTAACACATCATTCAGTATTCCTAAGCTAGTCTCACTTAACCGAAGTTGACAACTCGTTTCGATTCAACCAGTTGACAACCTCAATCATCTAAAATTTTATATTCGTTTTGTTTTGTTGTTTCAACCATCAAGTTCCTATCAATTCCAGGATGTCTAGAAAATGAAAAGAAAAAGAAGACCGGAAGTTGAGGAGAAAAACCAACCACTACAAGTATTGCTTCCGAGGCACTACATTAATTCTTAAACTTGCTTTCTCATTCCTCAAATTAGAGACATTGACCATGATGAATATTGCTATAGTAACACTAGAAATACCACCGCAGTCTGGCTCTGGGCTGCCCATGTTCTGTGGATGGCTAGAAACGTCCATGCTCAGAGTTTCCGCAAGGTACTCTAATGGAAGCCCCTGAAGCAGAATATGGAATCTTCACTCTTCAGCCAGTCCCTAAAGAAGGTCTGACCCTAAAATTCTCCACGGAACAACTTCTCAGAAGTATCTCTAGTTTGCGAAGGTAAGATGTGCGGGAAACAAACAGATATGGGACTCTTTTCTTCAAATATAGCCGGATATGAAGACTTAAAAGGAAGCTTAAAATTTTAGGCATCCATTGTCAATTTCACCGGACATATTCTCTGCTAGGGGCCGGTACATGCTTATACAAGTGTGAAGATAACACAGACATGGCTATCAAGACCATCTGCCTCGAGTACATTCACGCATATCTGAAATACAAGAGAACATTATAGAGCGTCTATCAACCTTTCAAAGTTACCACCTAGACAATTCAAAATACAAGAAACCATTGGAAGGAAAACAAAACAACAAATTCTGCACCCTGACAATCGGCACATGTTTAAACCGTTACAGTAGTAACAGTACCATACCCATTTTGTTCGTAAAAAATCCCGGAGATGTCAATTTAGATTTTTTGCTTCAAATACTGGCAAATGTTTTATATTTATCACTTCTTTCTGCCAAGCTACTAGACAGAAGAGTCACAGGACTGATTGGAGTAAAGGGAGAACAACCAAAAGCTTTACCCTACAGCTAATGCTGCTTCGTCACGGGAATTGTCCAATTTTCAATAAAATCCCATTCAAAACATAAAATGCACGAGTGTGATATTGCTTCTATCATATTGGTGACAAAGTGAAACACAATCTTTCGAGGCATGTACATGAAAACTTGGGTATGCCATCTTCTCCATATCTTTCGTGGTCGTGAGAGCAAATCATTTTCTGTTTCTATCTGTTTGAATTCTGGGTTTATGGAAGAGTTTTTGTCTTAGATGTGAAGCTATTTCCTTTCTTGAAAATGATTTGTTGGTTTAAGGCAGAATATTGCGTCTTAAGTTGTAATATATAGGCCAGGAGAAGTCATATATGGCAATAATAACCACCACAACAATAATAAGATGAAGAAGACGTTACTTCGAAATAAACAAAACAACCAAAAAGTTACCTTTCTCATTCAGACCAGCTGGAAAATTGGTACTCTTTACTAAATTATCATCTGCTGAGCTGCTTCTTGTAGGGGTGTTGGGTGGTCTGATTTGGGGTGAGGAGCATGCATCACTTCTGTTTGAGCGCTCATTCTGGGTCTGATTCCCCATCTGAGGATTTAAGTAAACGTCCAAGCTAGCAGATGGAGGGGTTGCTACCTTTCTCTTGCTCTTGAACCTTCACCTAACAGGGATGTGAGTAGCCAAAGAAAAAAAAGAAGGCAAAGTGGACTCTTTGTTTATCAGCTTGTCAGAGAGCAGTTTAGCCATATATGATACCTATCTTTTCGCTTCTCAAGATATCTTTGTACTGAAGCTTTTCTGCTTCCAGGAACTTCAGCTGCTAAATGAGAAAGGAAAAGAAGGAAGGATTGCTGACGATCAAAGTTCAAAGTAAACCAGTCTTGTTATCTCTACATCTAGCAAGATTAACGTGTTATTGTCATCATGATTAATCATCCAACTGATTGAGTCAAAAGAATCCCACTATTCATACCGTTTAACCACCAATTGTCCCCAAAACTCAAGCCATACGAAATAGGCTAGACAAAGCATCTCAAGCTAACACTTACTTTCTTTCTCCAAGTTTGTCTATATCAGGTGAGTGAGTGTAGGTTTACTTAAGAGTATACATGTGTACACTGTTGAATCCAATGAAGTGTCAGTCATAATCTAGGAGAACATTTACCGGTGTTTTCTTCGCGACATATTCCACTTTCCTCCCTACTCTGCCAACAGTTATCACTCATGTTCACTGTGAAACCAAAATAAGAGTATAAGGCCACAAGCTGAAAACTGAGCAAATGCTTAATAATCAACCACCCCATCGACAATTTATATTATGCGAATGTTTCCAGTGGTCCTGTGCCACCATCGCCGACAAGTCAAATAGCCACTTAATGAAAGCAAAGAATTGCCATCCAGGTACCAAGAATGGTTATAAGATGAGTTGCTCATAGAGAACTCATTCAATCCTTGAAAAAAAATTTGAAGCTAGAAGTTCCAATTATTTGTGAAGAAAACGAAAGGAGGGGATCCTTGATACACTATAAATTACCTGCTTGTGTTGGCAATATTACAACAGGAGTATCTGGGCCTACTCTTCCACTTGCAGCCTGTAAATGGCATGGCAATGGTCGTCTAGCTGCACTTCCATCAAATGGAACTTCCAGAGGTACTTGGAGGGGGCTTGCAGCAAGCTGCATTAGTGCTTGTGCCTGAAATATTGCTTACATGTGAGGCCTAGAATACAATCAGTACAATCTTGGGGGCAGAGCTTCATTACCTTATCAACTGGCACATCATCATAGACATTCACTTTCCCGCAGTAGAATATTGTCATTTGTCCTAATGGGCCATTTGCTGCACCTGCAGTTCTGAGTTCATGTGGGAAACATTTCAATGTCTGCGCCAAATTAAAACAAATAAGTCTGTCATTTCTTCCTTGAAGAAATGTCAGTTTTTATCTGCCCATACAGCGTACACCCACACTTGCACATTCCCAAGTTAGTTAGACTACAACTGCAATCTGAGATGAATGAAGTATTTTAGGCAGAAGTAAAAATGTACATCCAAATTTGGGGTTGGGAGAGCTATGCCAGGATGTAGACAGAAAAAAATAGGCAGACCCAAGGATCACAGTCTCCACAAACAATGGCTGTTGAAGCCCACTCAGAGTAATTATCATAAATGAAAACGGTACGAGGGTCATAATCTTTGACAGAAGTTACGATTTTCACTTGAGAAAGCATTTGCTCAAGAAGACAACTAACGATTAACCAAGTTTCAAATATTAACATGGAAGTCATGGAGAGCCATTATGGCCAAATCATACTGGAATGGACACGCCAAAAACAACACCAAGGCATCCGGGAAAAGAGCACATAATAACGGGGACACAAACCTCCTAAATCAAAATGTCAAATTACATGCAGAAAGAATATAAAAACAAGTGAATATTTTGAAGCTGAAGAAAATCGGAGCGAGAGAAGACACAACTAATATCAAGAATACTGTTTCACTAACTCATCCGAATGACTTTACTTTGTGCGTAACTTAAGGAGTGTTCCGTTATTCGACAGATTCATTTTGAAGCACCAAAGATATTATATGTAAGGGGGCGGTTCCGCGGACACAGTTTTTGACACAAACCTTGAGTGGGATCCATTTTTTGAGTCCCACGCAAATGATAGGAGCCGTTCAATTTGTTTAAAACATATTTGTAAGAGTTCCCGTAAAAAATCAACTCATTCGGATATCGGTATGAGCTGGATCGGTACTTGTCTCTAAATTTGACAGTGTAAAAGCTGAATGAATCGATCAAGCCCTTGCAATATCTGAATGAGTTGATTTTTTTTCATGAACTCTTGAAAATATGTTTTAAGCAAATTGAACGGCTTTGATTATTAGCTTGGGGCTTCAAACAAGATTTGTGTAAAAATTTGTGTCAAAAACTGTCCCTGGAACCGCCCCCTATATGTAAAATCCAGCATACTATTAAGATTATTAAGGTTTTATATTAAAAATCTTTAGCACCTAAGGTATCAAACATAGTTTCCTTATTCCCAATGCAACCATACATTTAGATTATAATCAAGGAAATACTTTGGAGCTACATTAAGGGTCGTAGGCAAGGTTTCATTAAGATAGTCTTCTTGTACATAAAAAGGAAAATTCAAAAGAAGTGCCATTGATGGTGTTACGTGCATATTTTGTGTAACAGGAAAAAGAAAGCTAATACTAGTTGTAATTAGTTGTCCTAAGAATCAAAAAACAAATTACAATACTGATCCTGGTTATGCAAGTGCTACTTATAGTTGTTATCACTTACCAGTTGTCACAATGAGTTAAAAAAATGCAAATTCAGATAGTAATCTTGGTTGGGAAAGTCTTAACTAAGTACCTGAGTATCGGAGAAATAAGAGGCAGAAATTCAACAAATGAGCAAAAATTGTCACATAGTTGGTATTATGATCTAACTAAGGGAGACTTAATGCTATTTTGCAAGGAACTCATATATCTTTATTCAATAGCATTTAGTAGATTTCTATCCAAGTGCTTTGCGAGAAGGGGAAAGGCGATTCCTTCCCACCCCTAAAGTTAAGATTTCCATCTCTGAAGAGGGAAATTTAGAGAACACATTCCTTATACAATTAAAGAGAACAATGAACTTAATCGAGGTTAATCCCCCATATGAGTGCCCTAGTGTGAATTTACTCTTTTACGATGGGGCATACCTCCACAAGCTTCTTGAAAGAAGTAAAAAAAAAAACCCTAATCTCACTGTCTGAATGAATAGAAGAGCCAAGCTGAAGAAAATTCATATAGACAGAACACTATGTAAGCAACTGATCAAGCAAACTAATAAACCAATGAAACAAATTTAAACACTTCAAATCACTTATTAGATAAGTTGTTATAACTGTGAAACTGTGCATACTTAAACTAGTGATCCTGGGTATTTTTATTTTGGACCCAAGGAATATCTGTTAAGGCTTGGTCCTGTGGTGGCTACTCATAACCTAAAACTAGCATATGCGCAAAACCTTCTGAGGGTTGAGATACTTGTAACACTATTGATTTTTAGAATATAACTTTGAAGAGGTCCAAAATATAAGTTGGGAAGCAATATTAAGTTCAAACAAATTTATGTCAGCAATCACTAGAGTGATCTCTATATGTACATGCAAGCTTAAGTGCTGAGGTTCTTATGTCCTACACTAATTTACTTATAGTTGTGCTCCAAGTGGTGACATGTCATACAAAATGTTGACTCAACATGAATTTCAAGTGCACTCACGGGATTCCCCTTATGATATCTTCACGAGCTTAGCAAGCTGACCTCAACTATGATCAGACTAGGCTTCTTTATCTGATTAGCTTGGCCAAAGAGCACAAGTTCATCTCATTTCTGAATGAACAAAGGAAATACAAACCCAATCCAAAGCCATTAGCGAACTGCTTGGTATATCCTCACAAATACGTCATGATATGTTACCCTCCCGCAAATGGAAATCTTCACCATTTCTCTTTTTTTAACTGTTAAGTGAAGGTAAAATTATTTCAGGTTTTTTACAGCCCAAGTCCACACCAAGCTAAGCATAGATTGATACATGCAAGCGGATAATCCCCGCTGAAAGGTCTTTTCCCCGATCTAAGTTACTTAATGTACCACTCAATGTTACAATTCGTTTGACAATGTTCATGTCTGCTTGCATCCCAAACTAGGATTGTAGATATTGATCGTGCAACACTATATTAGGAAAAAAAAAATCTTCATTATTCAGTATTTGTAGCTCACAATCCTATAAGGCACTGTAACAGCATTGCCACCTGCATTTAACTACCATGCTCATTCAGTAGACGCCAAACATTACAGAGTTGTAAGTTTCCTTTCCAACATCCGTCAAGATAATACTGTCCGAGAACTCAGGAACTCAATTGCCGCATGAATGAAATGCCAGTAGAGATGCCGACTGGCAGAACGGGTCAAAAGAGCTCGGGTTAAATCCTAGCTTCATTAGATAATCCCTGCTGATAGATCATGGCTCGATAGATAATCTTAGAAGCCAATGATTTTCTCCCCATGTCTTGTAAAGTCAGCATTGCCAAGGGGGCGTGTGTTTGCAAAAGTACAACTAAAAAGGAATCAAAATAAAGACCATATGGCTGTCTCTTTTAGTATTCCTACAAGCGTATGTCATTTCTTTGCAAATTAAAAATCACCTCGGAGGACTTGAGTCGCTGCCGTCGTCGACAAGCTGACCGTGGTCGGAACGATCGTTTCTCTCTGGATCTTTTCTCCAGCACGGCGGAGACTCTTCAGCCGGTACTATAAGTGGTGCACTGCCAGTTGATCTGTGGACCTACATATCACAATTTTCAAACATTATCGCAAAACCTACCCAGTCACATGTGGATCGGTGAATTAAGAAACTATTAAAAAAGAACTAGATAAACCTGCCTTGACCTTTTTTGCTTAATAAAAATAAAAAAAGAGGTAAAGAGAGAGAGAGAGAGAAGAGTGCGCGCGTGTGGGAGTGAGGGAGAGTGGTAGGTGGATTGGAACGCACACGGTGTAGATTATCAGGGCGGGGAATGTGCAGCTTCTTCCGAGTGACGGCGTCCGAATCCGACGACGTTTCGAGGAGCGTCTTGAGCGAGATGACTTGTTGGATCGCCTGCGATTTGTTCCACGACGGTCGTCTCATCCCTGTACGGACACCTCCAAATTACCCTAAAATCAATGCGTACACATGCGTACACACACACGCATAGATAGATAGATAGATGGATGGACAGAGAGGGAGAGAGATAGAGAGGGAGAGAGAGAGAGAGAGAGGATGTGCCTTTCTCTTTGAGGTAACGGCGACAGTCTTCGCGAGTGAGCTGAGAAATGTCTTCTTCAGTGAGTAGGTGAAGAGGCTTGTCGAGTGTTGACCGGGAAACCGTTTCCTCCGTCGACATGGTCGGCCAGATTCCGGCCAATTATTGACTCCTCCCCCGTTGACAGTGTGCTCCGGTTTTCCGTAAGAAATTCAGAGATCGGTGGACGTGGGTTGATTTTCTTTTGGTAAATTCATGTTTCCAAGTATGGGGTTTTTTCGGGGGAGAGAGAGAGAGAGAGAGAGTGGAGTGTGGAAATTTGGCCGCGGCGTCGCCTCTTTCTTTGTTCAAAGGCTTTTTTCCATCTGTTTGGATTTGGGGCTGCAACCCCCGTACGCCACGTAAACATCCCCGCCGCTTTATTACGATTCTGTCCCACCACACCTTCTTAAATTACCGTCTCCTTCTCTCCTTGACTCCTTCTCCCGTCCTTGTAACATTTACTCCCCGTTCCAATTCTTTAGTTCCTTTTGAGAGTCTGTATCATTTTTAAATTAATTATATGTTATAATTTATAATTTTTTACATGATTCAATTAAAAGTTATAATTAGTTTTTTATCCGATTCGGATACATTAAAGATAGGTACATTACCTTTTTACACTACATCTTATGTAGGGTCCATTTTGGATCTCACAAAAATCCCAAAAAATACCGATAAATTTTAAAATATTATTTTATGGGGTTCTGTAAAAAAATCAGCTTTAACGGATATCGGTAAGTATCATTTCTAGATTTGTAGTAGCGAAACTGCGCAGTTGAGCAGATTCATCCCTACGAATCAAAAAGTAATACTTGCCGATATCCGTTGGAGCTGATTTTTTACAGGACCCCATAAAAACAATATTTTAGAATTTATGTGGGATTCGAAATAGACCCCATATAAAATATGTAATGTAACGTATAGTGTAATTATGTAGTATATGTAGTATCTCTCGTTGAGATAAGACGATGGACAAACGAATGAAAACGGAAGGACTATATACGTAGTCCCGTACGTTTGTATTGGATGATAGTGCACTCTCACTCTCACATGATAAATAATCCAGTACAGCCAAAATAATACTACTACCAGTAACAAAGGATCTTGACAAACCAATTTTTTTTTGAAGCTTGATAAAAAAATAAAAAAAATAGTTCTCTCACTATGGAGTATCGCGTTGCAACGAATCACCACCGGTTGCTTTTATTTGTGTAATGTTTTTTTTTTTTTTTGCTCGGGGGCCCCACTTATCTAGCGAAGCACAAGTGGGAGAAAACCACGTCGCAGCTTCCTATCGCTCCAGTTCTCAACTTTTTTCCCCATGGATCATGCCGACTTCATTTTCTGGCGTAATAATAATGCATTTACTCAATTACTGGACTGAAAATATGTTTCTGTTTCCATTTAGGTTTTAATCTACCTATTTCAATTCATTCACTCCTTTTCTTTTTGTTTCTTTTCTAACAGTAATTTGGGTGTCTAAAGTCAATTTATGCGCACTTTTGGTATTCAAGAATCTTGAAATTAACAACCGAAAATACCTCCAATGGCCACAAGGATTTTTCCAGCATGCGCGGTGATAGTCAAATTTCCTAACTTGGGCAGCAAACCCGTTACTACCTTCTTTAGTTGAACCCCCGTGTTTTGACATCTTCAACATTGATTGCACAAAACTAACAGGTTTTTTCTTCAGGGTTTTAATTGTTTTCAAATAGTAATATTTTGTTTTTTGGTCTCAGCATTTGAACAATTTCCTTGTCTTGTTCCATCTTGACTAACTTAAATCCAGAATTATAACACCCTAGATTGAATTTGAAAAAGAATCGGCAGAATGTAAAAAGACCCAACTCATGAAGAGAAAATTAACTTGTTTCTCCATTTATAAAACTTGTCTTCATATGAGGCCAAATTAACACTATTTAGGTGGATATGTATCGTTCCAATTTCGTCGGATGTCCCGAAATATGAAGGCAAATGAATATATCCGCCACAAACTTATTCCCAAATTCGAGGAAATTGCGTACATTTCAATCAGCAGACCCTACTTCTCAACAAAAATCACTGGATCAAGCGTTACAGGGGCAACCCCAGGATTGTCCACAATAACTCTAAGATCCCCACTCTCCCTCTCCAGAAACGCCCTCATAAACGCCACAAAAACCCCTGCCAAACATGCCCTAAACCCATCCTTCCCACCTTTCCCATCCCCACTCACACACATGCAACTCATCAGCGTCACCTCATCCAACATATCCATATGCCCGAACTCCTTGGCGTAAAAATAACAACACGGCGGCCTACACTCCGTGAAGAACTCGTCGTGGTTCATCCCGTTGGGGGCGCAAGCGGGCAGGATCCCGAGCTTGCGCTCGGGGCCCAGCCCGGTGCCAATGACCGCGACGGGGATGGTCAGGTCGAAGGAGCGGGGGACGTAGGTGAGGATGTGAGGGGGGATGCGGAAACAGCAGAAGCCGGCGACGGGGTCGAGGGCGATGAGGGCTGAGAAGGGGAGGGAGGTGGCCGGGGAGGAGCGGCCAAGGGCGAGGGCGAATGCGGATTTTCCGCCGCGGCTGTGGCCGGAGAGGGCTAGGAGTTGGAGGTTTGGGTGGATGGTTGGAGGGAGGGCGGAGGGGAGGCCGGTGGGGAGCCAGTTTGTGACGGCGGCGGCGGAGTTGATTTCTTCAGTTTCTGGGACGAGGGCACAGCTGTATAGCTGAAAAAGCAATTTACAAATAGTCGTTAGAGAAAGGAATGAAATGATACACGGCATCTTGCGATAGTAAATTTTTTTGTCCTTTTTGCATGAGCAATGCCATGGTGACTATGACTAATTTCTTCCTGCAAGACTAGTCTAGTCGAGATGCGCTTAAGTAGACCTTGACAAATGGTTTCACTTGGTTTTTTTTTCCTTTTTTGGGTAAGTACTTGGTTCACTTGGTTATAAAGAACTAGTAAATCATTTTTCTTCCCCATGAGCTAGAAGGACATATATACCTGAGGAGCGACAACTATGAAACCATGGGAAGCTATAAGTTGGAACATCCGACTGTAGGAGGTATTCCGGACCTGCGTCCCGGGAAGAAACAATAGTACTGGATATGTGCCTTCAACGGTTGGGGTAACAATGAATAACGGCTTTGGTGGAGATGAAGAATCACATGACGACTTCACCGATTTGCATTGGAAACCCAGGCTCCCCGGTCCGAACACATTTGTAGCCAGTGCCGGCGTAGTTTCTATCTGTGCCATTACTCTCTCTCTCTCTCTCTCTCTATCTCTCTCTCTCTCTCTCTTCTTTATAGTGAAGTACCCCGTAGTGGTGTTGAATTAGGTGGCGTTTGTCCAAAACTAAACTCGTGTATTTTCATGTTCTAGGCCCTGTTTGTTTTGCAAATAATATATGTAAAGGAAATATCAGATCTCACGTGTTTTCCCAACTCTATGTATCTTGACTTCCATTGTGATATTACGGCCAACAAACGAACCCTAAGGGTCTTGTCGATTACTTGAATCAGTTTTCATTGGATACTGGTCATAAGAATTGTCTTTTCGAAAAGAGATTCAAGAGGCCTGATAAACATGTGGGCTTTTTGTGGATGTGGAAGAACTCAGGAATACTCCAATGGGGACCATGCCCAACATATGTTGCTGAAGAAATCAATCAATGACGAGGGTGAGTGTTGTACTTGTGGACAACATTGTAGTGTACATCAAAACTACTCCGTTTTACACACATGGTGCAACGAGGAGCGTCGCTCACCCGGTACCCCACCCAAACCAAGATCGAAATTGGTCCATCATTTTCGAATCCCACGGAGGCCAAACAATCCTTACCTTAGAGCTGCTAGAGGGTTTGCCCGGTCGTTAATTTCAAGGCCCCGGAATTAGTCGAGGTACCCTCAAGCTAGCCTCAACATCCAGTTATACTAAAAAACAAAAAATGAAAAGGGACCATGGGTTAACTTGTCAAAACTCCAAAAGGATTAACTTTGGTATGATTTTAGGAAGATGACATGGTCCCAGCTCTTTGTATCTATCTATACGTAGATAAACTCATAAACACATATTGTGTTTTTTTTTTTTTTTTGATTACGTCAAAAGCCCGGAGGCAATACAGATTTCAACAAAAGCTACAAGAAAGAGCCAAAACTACCAAGACTTCGACACAGGCACCCCCTGCAAAAGCAAGACCGACGAAACGCCTAGATCAGGAACCAATCTAGGTCCAGGTAGTAGAGAATCCTAACGGACCACAGCTCAAACCCGTAGGAAACAATAAGCACAGCAGAAATCTGGAAAAACAACAACTAAGAACCAACTAAAGAAAATACAGCTCTCCTGCCGGAGTCCATGGCCCCTGAAGATCTGCACGCCTCCTTGTCGGATCGAGTTGTTGAAGCCGAACACACCAAGGGTATACTGCCCACTGAACCGGACACCATCCCCGAACACCGAAGTCTTCAACTACAACCCAATCGTGCATCGAAATCGCCGGCACAACCCAAGCACGCAAAGGACTACACTGCCGCTGAAAACTCAGGCCAACAACAAAACCTAACCTAAAAAATTATTAACCCACCACCAACACCCACTGGATCTAAAAGCCTAGACCAGTACAGACCGGACCGGGGAGACCGGCCGGTAAAAGACCCAGCCAAACCGCTGGTGAACATGGAGATGAAATACATTAAGACAACTAGACAAGCACAATCAAATCAGCACATGATCATCTAAGATAATTCATACTTGAATTTCATAGACTGTTTAAAAACACAATATACCGTTGTCACTGTCGAATCAATTGTAGAACGCGATCGAGTAAGGTGAAATGTAAAAAAAGGACACATTTTTTTTTCATTGGCTCCTCATAACTTACCAACTTTACATTGACAAATCTTGTTAAGTGAAATTCAAAGGGTTGGTGTGATGGTCAATATCTGATATTTAAGAATTTGTTCTTTTTTAGGTTCTAGGTTCAAAGATTTTTAGATATTATCAATTTTCGTTCGGCTAATTCAATTGAGATTTTGTTTCGGATTTACTCGAGTCCCCAGTGAACCATCTACGGAATTATTTGAAGCTTGCATAAGTTGATTCAGACACTTAAAATTTAATTAAAAAAAAAGGAAAAATTTTACAAATGGTCCCTCTAGTTTGCATAAATTCTCATTTTCGTCCCTCTAGTATCAATTGTGTTACTTTTAGCCCTATAATTTGCATTCTGTCTCAATTTCGTCCCTCTCGCTTACGGCGTTAATGAAACAAACGGAATTGGAGGACAAAATTGACATTTCCCTCACAGAGGGACTAAATTGAGATTTCGTGCAAACTAGAGGGACTATTTCTACAATTTTATTTTTTACTTTTGTTTTTGTAAATAAATTTAAAATACATCATATGTAATATATTATATATATCACAAAAAAATGAGAAAATTCGAAAAGCAACCCCTATGTTAAATGTCTTGGTATTGTATTTTTTTTTTCAATTGAATTTTCACTTTCGTTATTTTCTTTGTCACATGATTAAAAAGAAAAAAAAATTCAGTAGTATTTAGAAATCTAGTAATTGTGTTTAATTAAGCAATGAAACACTATTGAATATTAAGAGATCAAATACATTAAAATATGGGTATAAGTGTATTTATTTTGGGACTTACTCATAAGATCACTCATATAACAAATAAATACGGATTTTGAACATTTTTTTATCGGGTGAAAAATAAGGAGAATATAAGAACATGATACAAAGACATTAGCTAAGGGGTTGATTTGTGCATTTTCTAATATTTTTGTAATTTGTAATGAAATATAAATTTTTTCAATATAGTTTGATTACCCAATAAACAATAATTCAGTTGTCCCTCTAGTTTATTGGGTAATCAAACTATATTGAAAAAATTGGGTAATCAAACTATATAGTTTGAATTATTATTTATTGGGTAATCAAACTTTATTGAAAAAATTTATATTTCATTACAAATTACAAAAATATTAGAAAATGCACAAATTAACCCCTTAGCTAATGTCTTTGTATCATGTTCTTATAATCTCCTTATCTTTCACCCGATAAAAAAATGTTCAAAATCCGTATTTATTTGTTATATGAGTGATCTTGTGAGTAAGTCCCAAAATAAATACACTTATACCCATATTTTAATGTATTTGATCTCTTAATATTTAATAATGTTTCATTGCTTAATTAAACACAATTACAAGATTTCTAAATACTACTGAAAAAAAATTTCCTTTTAATCATGTGACAAAGAAAATAACGAAAGTGAAAATTCAATTCAAAAAGACTAATACAATACCAAGACATTTAACATAGAGGTTGCTTTTCGAATTTTCTCATTTTTTTGTGATATATATAATATATTACATATGATGTATTTTAAATTTATTTACAAAAACAAAAGTAAAAAATAAAATTGTAGAAATAGTCCCTCTAGTTTGCACGAAATCTCAATTTAGTCCCTCTGTTAGGGAAATGTCAATTTTGTCCTCCAATTCCGTTTGTTTCATTAACGCCGTAAGCGAGAGGGACGAAATTGAGACAGAATGCAAATTATAGGGCTAAAAGTAACACAATTGATACTAGAGGGACGAAAATGAGAATTCATGCAAACTAGAGGGACCATTTGTAAAATTTTCCCAAAAAAAAAACTTGTTTAGTGATTATGCATGAAAAGGAGATTGTGGTTTTTTAGGAAGAATGATTTTCACACCTTTTTTTATTTTATATATTTGCACTCCCTTTTTTAATGGTATAATAATAAAGTTTTAGACATTATGATTCGCCATTAATAGACAAAGCACCAATGTGAAGAGTCTGAAGACTAATCGCCGATGAACGTGCTTGTCATCCTTCTTCTATCCTCTTCTAGTTCTCTCTATCAGATCTCTAGTTCAATTTTGGTTGCCTGTCGACTGTGTAGTAGCATCTACAGCCAAAGAGTTTGGTGGAAGAAGAATGAAAGAGTTGGAAAGTTATTCTCAGAAAAAAGTTACTAATTAAGAGAAATGGAAGAATTTGGGAGATGGTCCTACAAACAGGGGGCTCCATTTTGGCTAATGCTGGTTTCAACCAGAGCAGGCCCTGATTAATTTTTTGGGGGACTAAAGCGAAGATTAAAAGACGAGGGGCCTGATTGTGGCATCATGAGTTAAAAACAAATGTTTGACAAGATGATATGATTTGTCGTGTAAAATTCAATAACCAAGTCTCTCCCTCCCTATGATCTTACTCATTGAGTTTGAGCCACCAGATATGCAGATATATTTTGCAGATTCATCAATAGCTGTATTTTGATCTCATGCAAAAATTAAAAACCATTCTAGCGAGAGGAGAGATCAGTGCTAGTTTGGTGACCTCGCATGGTAAAAGTAGTGAATGCTGACGATCATGAACTTATACTGCTATGGGACAGTTACAGTGGTGAATACAATTCCCAGTATATCCCTGCTTGCCTGCTGTAAGGAGGATTGGCCTTCTTTGGCCAATGTAAGCGACGAAGCCATCTGAGCTTGAATTGGCCAAAATATCCTTGCTTTAAAAGCACGTTAAAGCACAACGTTGCGTTTTATTAGGGGCATTGGTGTCAAGCCATAGGTTCTGCACCTATTGCAAGCCATTTTCCAAATTACTTTAGTGGGTTTTTAGATTTTCATTAATTGGTTTCCCTTCGTGTCCCGTTTTGCCGTTTTGCCCTTTGCTATGTTGTCCGTTTGCAGGAGGGTACTGTGGTCAATTCGCCTTCTTTGCCCTGTTGCTTTGCTCAGCGAATCTGAAAGAAATCTGAAAGCAGAATGAAATCTCCTGTTCTCTCTGTTTCCCTCTCCGTTTTTGTCTCACTTGTGCTTTGGTTTCCACTTGTGGGGTTCAGAATTGCATGAGTTGGCATGGTGATTTGGTATTCATCTATTTGGGGTTCAACTGTACGTGCTTAGCTGGATATGGGGTTCACCATCAGTACACAAATCTACGAAGTTTTCTGCTCAATTTTCAGGCATGAGATATTTGGCACTGAAATATAGGGTGGTGTTTTGGGGCCTAAACTCAGCCATAGCGTGGTCTATGGCCAGCTAAAGCTTATCTTCGTCAGCATAGCTGGGGGCTGGGCTACCGTACAGGATGAAAGACACATGTTTCCTGTTAGAAACCATGATGTCTGTACAAACGTCATTGATCAAGCTGTAAGCTTGTCCTATTTTTCAGGTAGATACTAGCTTGGTCTACTCAGAGCTACTCCTAGGTAAGATTTCTATAAATTCAAGATAGTTCCACTCCAAGTTTCTGCAACTATACTCCACCTTTTCATGTTATTGGTTTTGTTTTTATTCAAACTAAAATGAATTCCAATGGTAAGTTTTTACTTTTCAGGTTTATCTTATCACGGGTAAAAATCTCTACATTAGTACATTGGTTTTTCTATAAGGATCGAAAAGAATTTCATTGACTAGAAAATAAAATCTAATTACATTCTCAACACCAAGAAACACGAAAAGGAATCGAAAACTGCCTCGAGGCACCAAGAAATGAAGATGCATACTTGTAGAACGGCTCGTATTAAAGACGTAACAGTTTTGCTAAGTATAACAGGTGAAATGCACATGAGATGATGAAGTAGAGAAAAGAAGGGGAAAAAAAAAGAAGAGGTCCTGGTCAGGCATTCTGTTCCCTTGGGCCTTGATCCCAATTCCAAGAAAAAACTAAAAAGTATGATCACACTTCAAGAATCTAATAGTACAGTACTTCAACAGATGGGCATGAATATTTGGGGGGAGAACAGAACATTTCGGGCTTCCATACCGTTCTCACTTGAGAATCCAATTATCCGCCCTGTCTACTAGCTAGGGGCACCACCTCGGCCAGAGGAGTCGGCAGCGGCGTGGGCAATGGAGAAGTCCTACAAACCGGACACGTCGGGTGCAACCTAAGCCATGGATCAACACACGGGAGGTGAAACATGTGGCCGCAGTCGGGCAGCAGCCGGAGCATATCACTGCCCTTGTAGTCCGCCAAGCAAATGGAGCAGCAAGCGTGGTCGGCGGAGTCCTTCAAGTGGTAGTGCTTTGCCTCCGAATAGAGAAGCTTCGGATAGGTCAACAGGGTGGCATCATCGAGCCCCATCTCCACGACCGTGAACGGGGGATCATCGGTTGGCTGGTGGTGGTGGTTGTTCCGGCGTGATATGGTGGCTGATGGCGGCTGGTGTGCCCTGGTGCAGAAATATGAAGCTAGGGTTATGGTTGTGATTAGGAGAAGGATACCGACTGAGACGCCAATGCCGTAGCCAAAGCCGCCGATGTTTTGGGAGCCCAGGAAGCCACCGGAGTTGCTCGTAGCGTTCATATTGTAGGGGCGGAGGAATGGGGAGAGGCGACCAGCTGGTTGGATTTGTTGTTTGGACAGCCATTGGTGTGGGAAAGGGTAGTGGTTATTTGGGGTTGGAATGATGGGGGGGGGGGGGAAGGGAAGTCAACGATGGCATGTGGAGTTAATTAAGGGAAGATGGATTTGAACTCAAGAAAAGAGGGAGGGAGGGAGGGAGGGGGGGAAGCTGCGGACGTGAGGGAGGCTAGGTGTTACTATATGATTCATATCTATGTCAACTATATACGGTACGTAGTTTGACTAAATAAAAAATCGACCAAATTATTAATTAGTACAATATAAAGAACAGAAGAGTGCATTTTATAAAGGTCGGACAATTTTGGTCATGTATATTTTTATTTTATTTTTTGATCCGACAATTTTGGTCATGTAAAAGGAATCCATTTTGGCTGGATTTGACCGAAATACTAGACCTCCCTAGTACACTATTCATGCGCTGTTTACACACTGTTTTCTTATTTTCAAATTACTTTAATGGATTTTCGGACTCGAGCACTTGTTCGGTTCGATTTGAGTTTTAAAAAAAGTTTTAAAGTTTGTTCGGTTCGATTTGAATTTTGAAGAAAATTTTAAAATGTAGTAAATGGAAAGAGATAGAGAAAAAAAATTTGGAATCCCAAACAAACAAGCTCTCAATGATTTCCCTCTGTGTTCTATTTTTCTCTTTTGTTCTTAGCTATTTTGTCCTTTGTGCGGGGGCTTTTTGAGTAGAAGACGTTGTGGAGTGTGAACGCAATTACCAAGCCTGTAGTGTGTCTGGGGTCTCTCTCTCTCTCTCTCTCTCTCTTAAATCACAAAGAAAGAGTGAAATTATGTGTGTGAGAGACAGAGAGGGAGTACCTGAAGAAGACCGGTGGCATAGCTGATGTAGTTCCTAACCAAACCAAACCCTGTGATGTGATTCGAATCTCGTTCTCGTGTATGGGTACTTCTGGCCTCGGTTTCTCCACCTTCCAGAACTGAAGAAGATGAACAGAGAACAGAAGAGAGGTACTGTTCGTCGCCTAAGCCATCGTCGTGACCGGAGCCTCCATCATCGCCGTAGCTGCCATCGTTGCCGGAGTCTCCATTATCGCCGCCATCAATTTCATGAAAGAGAGGAAAGCTGGAGCCTGGAGAGAGGTAGAAGGACAAGGGATTCACTGGATTAGGGCTCGTCTCGTAACATGTTTGTTGGATTAGGGCTCGCCGCCATCAATTTTTTCATGAATACTCGATCGAGAGAGAGAGAGGGGGTGTATCATTTACTCCATCACTCTCACAATAATTGTTCGATCCGCAAAAGGATAATTTAAAAATAATACGGATTTTTCAAAAAAAATTCAAACATTTTTCAATAATTTGTTACATATTCATGAGTTGTTTAAAATTTATAAAAAAAAGTTAGAATTTTTTCTTGCAGAAAACGTATTATTTTTAAGTTCACGTTTTGCGAACAAGATAATTATTTTGGGACGAGGAAGTATGAGAAAAAAAAAAATTTCTCATTTATTTTCTTCAAGGATTACGAATAAAAAAAATAATGGTACAAGCCCTTAGCTACGTCCCCCTTGATAATGCCCATTTTAAAAATAAAATGCAATTAAATAGACAATAGAAAAGAAAATGGCACTAAAAGAATTATAAAAGGGCAATCAAGTAATTTGACTCATGATTTCATTATACACCACTCATATCAATTACTAGCGAATTGCTTGTGCCTACGGTACTACCAACAATGATTCAAATCGTATAAATACAATGTCACATTGATAGAATATAAAATCAATGTTGCATTGCAGCGTTTTTCTTGTACACATTGGCTGGCATACAAAGCCAATGTCCGTGATTTGCTACAAGACCCTAGCTACTTCCCCCTTAACCAATGTAATTTGGTCAAATTAGACCGTTTTGGATTCGGTTAAAAATAATTTGACTTTCAAAAAAAATATTACATTGATAAGATTCAAATTTAGTGAATCTGACATTTCCTAAAGAATTGCTCGTGCCTACCTACGGCAGTCCCAAAGCGTTTACTTGTACATTTTTTGGACGGTTATAAACTCTTCCAAAAATCAAACTCAATAGCATGGCCTCGAACTTATGGTCAAAAATTAACAAAATAAATGTAAAAGGAGAAACATAAAAGAAATATAAAATGTTCTTCTCTAACATTTTTTATCCCACTACACAATTACAGTATCATGTGGGATGAGACTAAAGGGGAAAAAAAAAATCATCTCTTAAATCTTCTTCCAAAAAATATTTGCTAAAACTATCATAGCTCTCTCTTGATGTTTAGGTCGGAAGAGAAGCCAATTTGCATCATTCCAACGAAAATGTGTTTTGCGGCCATCCAGGCACTTCTCCGATATTTATGGAAGACTAAATCAGTCATTCTTACACAATATTGATCCCATCAAATTCAACTATATTCCTACGAAAATTTGCTTTTACAAGGGGAACTCAAATTCAGCTCAAATCCTTGTAAGTTAGTGTAAGAAGAATCCTAACAACCTTAGGATTGCCAAATCCCAATTTTACAGGGAAAAAATAAGAAAATATACACCAAAACAAGAAAAAAACAAAGACGGAAATTACAGACCCCACTGAAGCATCAGAAATTACACAAACTTCTCTAAATTGAAGTATCTCGTCGTCGTCGATTCACTGAGCCAATGAAACAATGGTTAGAGTACACCTTCAAGCAAATATATAGTTCACCGAAGATGATCAGACCACCAAATTAGATGGTGAACAAAGGATTTCACACCTTTGATAGGTTCATTAAAACCTGTATGCGTGTGTGCGCGGCATAATCGGTAGAAACAAATTCAGAAAGAAATATCAACCGGAATTCAGCTATTGTTTGACTAGCGCATAGACCAAACCCATAAAGGGTAGGGCTGTAAATGAATCGTCTACTAAATGAACCAAACCTGAACCTCAATTTTAGGCTCGTTTCATAAATGAGCCGAACATAAACGCAGCAGTATTCTGCTCGATTAGGCTCGCGAACCTGAAGTATAGGTGTATCATGGGGATTTTATATAGTTATATAATGAAAATTTTAACACTTGTATAAGTTTAAACGTTTACAATTACTAAAAATTTGCTTATATATATGTTTTTATCATTTTATATGTATATGAACATATTTATGTACATAATGAAAAATTTATTTACAATTTTAGACCTGTATGAGAGCATAAAAATATGATATTATTGGATCGTTAATGCTCGTGAACAAGCTCGAGTTCGACCCAAATCTGAGCAAGCTCGGTTCGAGTTTGGCTCGTCATAATTTTCATCGAATTCGGCTCGAGCTTGAGTTCGCTAAAAAACTTAATGAAATGTATTATTTTTTTGCCCTCGTTTTGCGGACCGAACAAACATTTTCAACATTCCCGTTTGTTTTGGATGGGAAGTTAACGGCGGGTGGGAAATTGATGGGTTTTTGAATAGGTCAGGTGTTTTTTTGATAATTTTAAAAGGTCAGGTGCCTATGTGTGATTTGTGTGAAAGGTCAGGTGTCATTTTGAAATTTTCCCTTAATTTTTTGAGCCACCTATTAGATTAAGAGTTAGCAGGTCAACTGGCGCAAATCATTATAATCTTCACGTGCAAAAGGTCTTTCTATGTTTTTTTTTTTTGGGTAAATAGGTCTTTCTATGTTTGTCTTATCATTACCTTAAATTCATAATAATAATAATCGGGACGGTTCCGGGGACAACTAATTAGACACCTAAAAAAACACCTCATAGTTCCCAATCAAATTTTGATGATCCGAGCCGCTCAATGTGATCAGAACATGATTTTAAGGGTATCCGCGAGAAATTAGCAAAAAAATTGACCGAAAAAGGCTTGATCTAAGCAATTTTTAACTTAGATTTAATGAACGGTTCAATTAAAAACTGCTCAAAATAAGCACTTCGCAGACATATGTTTTGCTAATTTCTCTCGGACACCCTTAAAATCACATTCTGCACATATTGAACGGTTCGGATCATAAAAATTTGATCGGGAACTATGAGATTGAGATTTGAAGTGTTTTTTAGGTGTTTATTTGAGTGTTCCTTGAACTGTCCCGAATAATAATAGTTTAAATTCTTAGAACTAATCTCTTTTGTTTGTATCGTCATGCCTGATGTGCCCAGGGTCTCCCAATCGGAGAAATTTTCCAGTGCCCTGCGGGTATCACGTGTTGTCCGCTCGGTGCATTTGGGCCGTCTATTTCGGTTTTCGACCGCTCGGATTTGGAGAAAGAAAAAGGAAAGAAAGAGGAGAGAGCACGTGGGGTGAGAGGAGAAAGAGTTTTTCAATCTGGACCGTCCAATACACTTTTGGATGGTTCGGATGTACCTGCTCGGGCACCACGTCAGTCGGGTGACGTGGTACCCATCCGGCGCTGAAAAATTTCTTCTCCCAATCCATAACAACCACATTGTCGTAAAGTTCACTTTTTTTTCAACCACCATTGTGAGCACAGTCACGTGGTACCCAACCTATGCTCAAAAATTTCTCCTATTTGCAAGTCTTTTCGTTTTCTTACTGTACTAAATTAAGGCAAGAATTTACAAGTAATTAAGGCAAGAATTTACTACTACTCCACTATTTTGGAGATTGTGAAAGAAAAACGCCAGAGACATCGAGAAAAGAAATCTCCACACACGTCCCTCTCACGTGTAGAAAAATCACGAACATTCCATCACTTACTATTACCCCCTTCAACTCCTCCTTAATTACCCCTTCCACCCCCCTCTGCATTCCACCAACCCAAATCGCAGTCACCGTTCTCTCTCTCTCTCTCTCTCTGTTCCAACCTCCGCAACAAACCACTCTAGTTTTGGCGCCTTTGTTAGTTTCCGAGGGGTTAATTTGTGGCAAAAAAAAAATGTGGCAAACGCCGTACCGGAAGAATGACGTGGAAGCGGGGGCGAGGCCGCTGTACCCGACGATGTTGGAGTCGCCGGAGCTCCGATGGGCCTTCATTCGAAAGATTTACTCGATACTGACTCTCCAATTGCTTCTCACTATAGCAGTCGCCTCTGTTGTCGTCGCTGTCCGGCCAATTGCGGTGTTCTTCGCCACCACCGCCGCCGGCTTGGCCCTCTATATCGTACTCATCATTATGCCCTTCATTGGTACTTTCCTTTACTCTTCAGCTGTACTCCTATTTAGTTTCGGGAAATGTTATAGGAGTAATACATACCTTATTTGGGTTCTCTGTGTACATATGCCCTGGTCTTAAATTCATATTACTAGTAACGTTTTACATAACCATTTATGATGTCATATCTGTCTTTTTCTATGAGCATCTCCAAGGGAGAAATCAAATTTCTAGGCCATATTTGTTGACACGTGTGGCAAGTTGAAGACTTATTTGAAACAAGTGCGCTCGCTCCAGACCATACAAATTCGAAGTTTTTAATGACTTTTTGATTTTAAGGACCCACTTTGCCAAATAAATAAATTCATTAACCAATCATAAAAACAAGACTTTGTGAGTTGATATTTTGAATAGCCATTTATCTCTTTTCAAACTTGAAGAGTGAGAAAGCTACACCAAAATAGTGTTGCAAGTTTGCTACTTTCCTTGGAGCGCATTTTGCTTACATGGCTCTTCAATTTTAGTTTGGTTTTTGGTTTGATACCTCCCTTGGAGATAACAATTCATAATAACAATTGAGTATGAATTCCAAATATTTATTTTAAACTCATAAGGATAGATAGTTAAACCTTAAGGTTTAGGACTCGCTATGAACTTCTTTAAATAAAACTCATAACATTTGTATATTAGTATGATCTTTTTGTGTTGACCTAGATCCGGCATGGATTGCTGTCTTTGACTAGACCGGGAAGGGGAATAGTCGATGTGCGCGTAATCTTGCCCCGACACTCCTGACCGTTGAACAAAGAAAAATTGATATAAACCTTTGCAAAAATGTTATGAATCTCTAAGCCCAATAGCCAACGTTATGATTGCAAATTCTATACAAACTATTGTGAATTCAAACTTCCAATAGGACCAATAGAGATGTGTATTTTAGCATTTCCCTTTCGTCGTTTTTGGAAACATGAGGATATGTGTTCTCTGATAACATGTGAGATTCTGTTTTGTTTGCAGTGTTGTGCCCGTTGTATTATTATCACCAGCGGCACCCGCTGAATTATTTTCTGCTGGGGTTGTTTACGGTTGGTCTGGCGTTTGTGGTGGGATTGACATGTGCTTTTACCAGTGGTAAGTGATCTATCTGATTGTTTGAAACTGTTTTTATTGAGAAAATTTAACCAAATTGATGCAACCCTAAAATTCTGGTCAAGTAAATGGGTTTAGCCATTTTGGTGGAACCTAAATAGCATAATGCTCGTGAGCAAACAAGAGCGGAAGCGTGAAAACATCTTTTGAAATTTTTTTGAACTACTAAAATTTGCAAGTGCGAGTAGTGATAGCAGGAGGTAATTGGGAATGGGAGCAAAGGTTCCACAAGAGGATTATGTGATCTATGGTGGAAACCCTCTTTTCCAAAGCCTTGATTAAAGTGAAAGAAGATTATTTGTCCTCAAGGTTTCTCTATTTTCTCCCGTTTTGTATAAGGTATTTGTTGGCAATTTTTTTTGTTCTTTTGGGAGATTTGTTGAGCGAAAAAAAAGAACAGAAAAGGCAAGGGAAACTCAGTTCAAAACTGTGAAAGGGCCTTGCATTTTCTTTTCCCTCCACAAATCCTTGGTCCACATACAACTCTAATTGGGAAGCTTCTTTATGAAAAGTTTCAAGGAATGGGTGCTAGGTGTTGCCTGAATCATTGTTTCGGTTGAATAATACTTGGATTAGCCAAGGTTTCAAGTTGCCCAATTTGGTTCAACATTGAATCAGGCTTACGGTATTTATGCCTTGTTTGTTTGTTTTTTTTTGGGATCAGGTTTGTGCTTTGTTTGAAGTACTTCAAGTTTAGAGTATTCATTATTCTGAAAAATAAAAAAAACTTGCTGTGGTGTTGATCCCTAGGATTTGGTCTTGGTAGATTGCAAATTATTGATTTTCATAACTTGAATGAAGTAGGAAGAATATAATGGTCATGGTTTGCTTAAGTTGTTTGTCTTCTTTCTGAACTTACTTGATCTTGGTTGCCTGATTTATCAAATTTTGTGCAATTTCAATTGGCAACAGGGAAGGTTATTTTGGAATCTGTGATCTTAACAACTGCAGTGGTTGTGAGTCTCACTTTGTACACATTCTGGGCTGCAAGCAGAGGCCATGATTTCAACTTCTTGGGGCCTTTCTTGTTTGGTGCTGTATTCGTGCTCATTCTTTTTGCCCTGATTCAGGTACATTAACATCCCTCTTTGCCGCGTCTAGCTTTTGACTCATTTTCACATCAATTTTTGTTTCTTGGTTTTGATTTTCTCAATGCTCGGCTTTTCTTCCTGCAGATGCTCTTTCCCCTGGGTAAGATCTCAGTTATGATCTATGGGTGTCTTGCATCAATCATATTCTCTGGGTACATCATATACGATACGGATAACTTGATCAAGCGATATTCTTACGACGAGTACATTTGGGCTGCCGTTGCGCTGTATATTGATATCATCAATCTCTTCCTCTCCGTGTTAACTTGTTTCAGAGTTGCTGATGCCTAGAGAGGGTCCCCTGCTATTTTCCCACCCTTTTCTTTTTGTATATTGTGTTAGCTTTAAAGAGTACATAAGAGCCGTGAAATGTTCAAACTATGTTGCTGTAAAATGATAAATAATTGAATGTGATGTATGCGCACCAAGTTCCTCTCTCTCTCTCTCTCTCTCTCTCTCTCTCTCCTGTTTTATGGATTTATGTTCCTAACTTATCATGTGAGGTTTCTAGTTGTTCTATGTCCTCAATGTCCGGACATTATTTTCTCTCTATTTTTTTTTTTGGATCCGATTTTCTCTCTATTCTTTGCTTGCTTTCCAAAGCCATCTAATCAAATGGTTGTCGAAGGAAAATGATTTTGGCACTCCATTTTTTTATGATTACGCTCCAAAACTTGTCTTTTAGTGTAAAAATCTATGTTATAAAACAGAGCGGTCTTTTGTCTACTCATACAAACATAAGCACCCCTCCAACCATTGGATCGCAATTTCAATAGGTTACGGCCGTTGGATTGAATCATTGATTCAACCTATTTCCCACGCCTATCTACCAAGCAATTTTCCACTTCTCCGTCGTGTTTCCTCTCTCTCTCTCTCTCTCTCTCTCTCTCTCTCTCTCCCCGCAGAACCCACTCCTCGGCGCTCCGAAAAAAAAAAAAAAGCGCCCACAAAGCTCCTCCACAAATCAGCCGTCCCACACACCCACCAATCAGTCGTCCACGATATCGATTTGGTTCTCCCTCTCCGGTAAGACTCCCATCATCCTTAGGGTCTTCCTGCGAAAAAATTAATGTGCCTAAATTGCTATATAGGATGAGAATTTTTTTGATGGGAGTCATACCAGGAAAAAAAATTGTTGTTTAGGATGGGAATTATTTTGCTGTTCAGAAAAAGAAAAAGAATTTTGTCTTTCAAAGATGCTCACTTTTGTATTTGTTAAAATGCATGCTTGACAAAAAATTAATGTGCCTAAATTGCTGTTTAGGATGAGAATTTTTTTTATGGGAGTCATACCGGGAAAAAAAATTGCTGTCAGGATGGGAATTTTTTTGCTGTTCAGAAAAAGAAAATGAATTTTGTCTTCCAAAGATGCTCACTTTGTATTTGTTAAAATGCATGTTTGACAGAGTGAAAATAGTGGGGAGTAAATTAATTTTTTATGCACATTTTTGTGTAGCTCTCTTAATTTTTGAATAGACTTTGTGATCCGACACTACGAGGATACGTGACACGACGGGAACAACACGTGGAGACATGTCTGGGGAAATTTTTTTGCTGTTTAGAAAAAGAAAATCGATTTTGGTGTTTAGGACGGAAATGTTTTTGATCTATAACTTTTGTTATTTGTCTTTCAAAGATGCTCACTTTGTATTTGTTAAAATGCATGTTTGACAGAGTAAAAATAGTGGGAAGTAAATTAATTCTTTATGCCCACTTTTGTGTAGCTGTCTTAATTTTTGGATAGACTTTGTATTCCAATACTGCAAGGACACGCGACAAAATGGAAACACGTGGAGACATGTCTGGATACGCCACATGAGGTATCCATTACCAATGCTGGGGACATGGCAAAGTGAATTGACACTTTTTAAAAGTTTTATCAGGATAACATATGTATCTTAAAAAGTATTCCAGTTGGGAATTTATTTGTTGTGGACTTTGTTCCTCTTTCGTTTGAATGGTATTATTTGATCATATCACTACAGGACAAGCACATTCATTTCCCTAGGTAGCAATGTGATCAAATCATTACAGTACCAGCACATTTCTTTCCCTCGCTCTCTCCCCTATCGTTAAGCGTATGACTGAAACGTGTTGCGCCGTGCCTTTAGGCACGGGTATGCACTAGTTATACATAACAAGGCACACTAAAAGATAAACTTTAAAATGCCATCATAAAAAAGTGGAGTGTCAAAATCATTTTCCTCGATTAAAATGCTTTGCATCTCAGTTTAAGACTAGGACGTGCAAGTAAATTTCCAAATACTCAAGTCTTTACATGTCATTTTCCCCGGTGGGAATCAAGAGAAGATCCAATTCAACTCAGAGACTCTCTGTGCACTCTATTTTCCGGTGGGCTAGCTTTGTTCAGCTATGGAGATTGTTCTTTTCTGCTGCGATGGAGAGCAGACGACGAACCCCCTGCGTCCAGATATTGTGTTCCCTCTGGTTCTTGCATTCAAACTCTACCACCCCACGCGTCGCTGTTTTCAACCCAAAGGACCGACGCTGCTCTCCCCCCTCGAACAAATGCCTCCCCGGCCATGGCTTGACGTCTCTGCACACCTCCAATACCACATCTGCAACTCGAAAAGATAAAAAAATCACCCCGTTAGATTAACAGAATCAAACGAAATTGCGGTCACTTTGGTACAACTTTCATATGCATCGACTCGGACTATACAATTCACAGTTCATTCAAGCAAGAGATGAAAAAGAGGGAATCTGCGTTGTTACTCTTATCCTTTTTGGTGATTGTTCCAGCAGCATGTCTGCTCTTCATCTTCAGCATCACCTACAAATTTCGCAATTCATGCAAAATTAAGAACCCGCTTTAGGAGAGGAGGGATGATTACACACTACCAACGCTACAAATTCAAATTTTTTTTTTTTATAAAGTTCGAAATACAGAGTGCCACTGTATTCCTCTAGTTATGCACAGCTTTCTTTGAAATTTTCATGGATATTTATTGTTTTCCTTTGGAACGGTCTTTTCGTTGCCCACCTGCCCGGTACGATGAATATAGACCGATACAATCTTCCAATGAAGATCACCTGTAACATCAAGATAATACGCACATCAGTACTTACGAATCCATCTCCATATACATAAAGAATAGGGTTCGATATGGGTAGCACAACCTTTGCGGGTGCGTTTGAGAAGCTCAGTGCCCCTTGCAAGGAGTTGTTGATGACAAGAATCCAGGAAATCATCTTCAAGGGCAAGCTCTTCCACAAATCCATTACCATGACTATGCTCGTGATAATCACTACTGCATCCGCTCATGGTCATAACCGTCGTCCCTTTCTCTGCTGCCGGTACTGCTGCACCGATGCTCCAAACATCTTTCAGTGCTCTTGCCTTCAGGGTGGCTGCCCCTCGTAGTGCTGCGGCATTCAATGGAAAAATAGAGAAACGCATCCATTTCATGTAGTGAGCGAAGTCCTAGGAAAGAGTTCTTAATACAAAACGTCTGCGGGGAGCGATTGTTTTTTGTTCATTTTTAGTGTTACCCAATTTGTAATGGAGCTTATGGTGGAATGCCGTTCTTACCGGTGGCAGCAGCGGCGGTGAGAGTGGTGATATCGTCATGGGTCCGAACATTAACGGCAGAGCTAATGGCCGAAATGAGGTGGCACCGGTCAGTTCCCATAGCCTCTGCAGCCTCCACGCACTGCCCCGCAACTAGTGTTGCGGCCGACGCAACGGCCACGTCCGTCTTTGCCATCTTATCATCCTTCCCCGTCGCTGAGGCTGCAGCAGTCGCGGCCGCAATGGCCGCCACTGCAGCTGCCACGTTGGCAACGGACACGACCGCGTGGAGCTGGGCGTTGTGGGCCCTGGCGTCTTGTTTCTTCTTTTCCTTCCTCTCCTTCAACCACCTCCTCGCTGTCTTGCCACTGGGTGTGCTTACCCCGCTGGTGCCGCCGCCGTGGCTGTTGTGGCCGCCAATGAATAGAGGCTGTAGCGTGTTGTTTGATCGTAGGTACTGCATTCGAACGAACATTTCAGTAGTGAATGGCTAAAATGTACAAGAAGTGCGACAAGGGCACACTTATATTTTCAAACACAAGGAAAAGAATTAATAAAAAGTTGTACTATTTCATAATGTATATGTTATAGTATCACCCATTGCTTCTTTTTTTTTTTCTTTCCCAACAACATTGGAGAGGTATCCCATACCCAAACGAGATAAGATTAATTCACCTAGCTAGAGCCGGCCAGAGGGAACCAATACTAACGAAAAACAGTTAGAAACAGCTAGGAGGGGACCACTTAATGCGCTAATGAGACTACTCACATGGACTTTCATCTCTCAACTGGTTGGCCTATCTGCGCTAATGAGGCTACTCATATGGACTTTCATTTCTCAACTGGTTGTCGAACTCGCACCTCCAGAGTGGGAGCAAGCAAACCTCCTGGCCAATGGAGACAACCCTTGTTGGATATAACCCATTAGTAGAACCTAAACCACAGGGAGTCCAAAAGTTCTCCATAGCCTTGGACCACACAAGGCTCCTCATGAGGTTCGAACCCTGTCCTCTCACAAAATAAGGAATGAAGATGCCATTGGGCTACAATCCCGTTGGCTTATGGGAAATACTCCTTATAGAAATAGTAAAATTAAATGACAAGTGTATCACAAGGTGGACAAATTACATTAGATGGCTAAAGCCACCCTGATACGTGGATTGTGAGGCAAAATCTTCAATTCTTTTCCTTTTGAAGTCTAAGGCCCTGTTTGGATACTGGATCTGTAGAGGGATTTTTGGAGGGAAAAGGAAATCAAGGGGGAAAGATAACACAAAATATTTTCTCACTATTTTTTTTTCTTTTCCCCCTCTGAGAATGGTCCCGTGATGCGCTACGAGTTTAGTGTGCCTTGGTATATAGGCTCTCCCGAGATTTCATCGATCATTCGTAAGAGGTCGGATAAAATTCAAGCCGTTCGTGCTGCTGAGATGGACGATCGAATTGGCCGCACCACACGGTGTAGTGCGGGGATGCACTATAGCCCCTCCCATTCTCAATACTGCACTAGGGCACTATAAAAACCCAGTCATGCTACTTGCACATACATTTTTACACATATCTTGCACATACATTTTTATGGAGCCCACCTCGGATCCCACCAATATGATCCGAACCGCTCATTATTTTTAAAATAATTTTTTAAGAGTTTCTGTAAAAAATCAACTCGATAGGATATTGGTAAGGGCTTTTTCAGAAATCATAGGGTGAAACAGTTTGATTTGCCTTGCGATTTCTGAAAAAGCCCTTACCGATATCCTATCGAGTTGATTTTTTACAGAAACTCTTAAAACATTATTATAAAAATAATGAACGGTTCGGATCATATTGGTGGGACCTGAGGTGGGCCCCATAAAAATGTATGTGCAAGATATGTGTAAAAATATATGTGTCCTTAGATTTATTGATAAAAACCCTTGTCTCCAAGCCAACTCTATGTAAATGTCCCCACTTGGCGGCATCTCCCAATTCAAATGCGGGTTTTCAAATAAAATAGGGTATATCTGATAATAATAAATAAAATAACAAAAGAGGGTAAAAGATATTGGCAGACGTGAGCTGGGAGGGGAAAGACTGACGAATCAATTGCGTGCTCTTTCTCTTTCAGAGAGAACCAAATACAGCATTTCGTTGAGTTTACTTTAGAAAGTTCAGAAATTTTGTTTGGCCTATATATGGCTTCATAACAGCTGGATAAAGGAGCTAGCAGGAGTGATAAATAAAGACAGTTTTAACCTCACAATATGGGATAAGGATATCAAAAACAAAAAAGCAAAAATCATTATTAAGAGAGAAAAAAGTCTAGAATAGTTTTACCCAGTTTATTTATTTATTTATTTTTAATCTCCCCAGTTTATTTTTAATTGCTGAGGTAGGAGTATAATTTTTGGGAGAAAAGAAAAGAAAGGAAGTCAAACGCTATGGCTGAAAAAACTCTCTCACGTAACTCTTGAACTATATGGCTTTCAAGTACTCCACATATATCGGATAAAAAATAAAAAAAAAAGTACTCCACATATATGCATTGGTGACTTTCCACCCTATAAAATCGCTCGGTTCCCAACCAAAAAAAAAAAAAATAGTCCGGTTGGTTAATAGATTTGGTCTCTGTACAATTAATATTCGATTCTTAGGGTTAGGCCACAAGAAAGTAATTTCTTATCAATTTTTTAGTTCCGACGCAGATGACTTGCCTTTGACCAAATCGGGGAAGGGATTAGTCGAGTTGCACTTAAGCAGGTCCAGACACACACACACACACAAACTTTCTACCACATATTATATGGGCTATTTCCTTCCTATTACTTGCAGGTAGAGCTATATGTAAATATCGAGAAATTTTTCAGTGCCGGGTGGGTACCACGTGGTGCCCGCTCGGTGCATCTAGGCCATCCATAAGTGTTTTGGATGGTTTGGATGCACAGAGCGGGCACAACGTAGGATATATCCGTAAAGATCAGGTGAAAAAACATAGTGGTAGGATGGTAGGTTACCTTGACAACATCGTCGAATTCATGGGAGGGGGAAACAACAGGAGGGCTAATGCTATCCGTGTCTTGATCATGATGAGTGAGGGAGCTAATACCATTCAAAGCTCCAGTGGTAGTACTACTGCTACTGTGAGAGAGCCTCCCTGACGTAAGTGGCGATATCATTTCCTGCATCTCACCAAAATATATACAGTACACAAAATACTAACATTAATATTGTTGTCATGAATATAAATATACGTACAATACTCATAGATAGATATATGAGAATGTGTATGTATGTGCAGTGTGTTGGATTGTAAGATAGACTCACCGATTGAGACATGATGCGTTCGAGGACAAGCTGAGAAGAAGAAGAAGAAGAAGAAGCAAACGAGAATGAGGGCTGTGGTGGGTCTCCATTATTAGTACTATTATTGACTACAGCTCCGGCTACAGTTGATGATTCCTCATTTTCACCACCACCACCACTACTAATAACATGACTAGTAGTAGTAGTAGCAACATTCATATTGGACCCATTAGTCACGGGGGTACTGGACCGCGGAGGAGGAGGAGGACGAGGAGAGAGAGAGAGGGCCTTGCAGAGTTGGAGGGCGGAGGGGCTCCACGACCTCGCCAGGAACTCCAGTGGCTCCGTCGGAATCTCGGGCAGCTTAACCTTGCCGGAACCACCCTGCTCCGGCCTCCGCCTGCTGCTTTCCATTCTTATTTTTTCTAAACCGCCGGCCCCAAGGAATAGATAATAGTAGCAGTATATATTGCGTATAGCACTGATCAGTCTACTGAGTGACCTATTGGGGGAGTTGGAGGGAGACGGGGTGGTGTTTTTGAACCAAAGCTGGGTTCGATATTGGCGGCTTTTTACAAAGAGGAAGTCTGGTGTGTGGGGGTTAAAAGGGAGTACCCCGTTCGGCTAAATAAGCCAAGTGGTTTATTTTTTTGTTCTTATTCAAATTTTTTTCGTATTTGTTAATTTTGCCTCAATTTTTTAGGGATTATTGCATCTCCATGACGAGATGAATCTAAAAAGTAAAAAATTTCGATCGAAACATAATTTTTTTGAATAAAGACAAAAATAAGCCAATAAGCCAATTTTTTCGTCTTTAAAAATTGGATTTCGATAATAGTTTTTTACTTTTTAGATTCCTCTCGTCATGGAGATGGAATAATACCCAAAAAATTGACGCAAAACTAACGAATACGAAAAAAATTTGAATAAGGACAAAAAAATAAGCCACTTGGCTTATTTAGCCGAACGGGGCAACGTTGCTCCGGATAATTTTATATAGAGTTCACACACTTAGTCGTGGATCCTATAAGAATGTGTGGTGTTGGAGTGTCCTGGAGCACTACGTGGACGTGCTCCGGAAGCACTAATTACATGTAGAAGGCTTTTCTTTTCTCTGCTTAAGGATCCTTGCCGTATACTAGTGGGGGTTTGGTGTAAAAAGGGCAAACAACTCTGTAAAATGGTAGGTAAAACATTCACTACTTGGAGAGCAATGCTCATAAAGATCAAAAAATAGAAAAGCAATGCTCATACTATTATTCAAAAGGTTTTTTTTTTAATTATTATTTTCTGGATATATAACAGTAATGGTAGGGTGGTTCTATACATGGACTATATTTAGGTATCATCTAACTCAAGACACTTCTTCAACCATTAAGTCAATGAATTTGACATGAAGTTTAATGGAATGCAATACTAACATGATTCATGCCATAACAATCTGTGGGGTGGATTACGCAACCCAGAATGAGAGAGAGAGACTCTGAGTCTTTTTGAAATTTGGTTCCTTGAAAGACGGAGGAAGAACACCATTGATATTTACCCAACCGGATGGACGCTTCAATTCCTAAGTCACTTACAACAAATCCACCGATGAGCTATTTAGGCTGCGAAACCCAAATTTTGACCAAACATATGGCAAAACGGAGCTCCATCCGTAACCTAAAAGTTGCATTCAAAAAATCACAAAGCCATCTTTGGTGTCAAATTTAATAGCAACTTTGGCTTTGTCAAATCTGTCACATCATACAGGCCAATAGATTTACAATGAAGAATGAAATGTGTAAAATCTGATTCTCTGAATCGAAGATTGCACAAAAACGGCGACAACAAACCGGTGTAACAACATCGACATTTTATTTTTATTCTCGAACAACGTATCAACCCATGAAATGATATTGGCCATTGCGCCCAACCCCGATTTCCAACCGAGCCCAATGCTCTGTCCATGAACAAAATATTCGCCCCTCTAAGCCTATTTTTAAATCTGAGGAAAAAAGATTTAAACAACATTCAACCGTACTCTATTTGGTAAAACTAAGTAATACTTGGAAAATAAGATTATAAAGGAGTGCAGGCCCTTTTTACCCCCAATCCCCATGGCTTGTGATTTACAGGTAACAAGACGACGTGGGAGGGTAAAAGCAGCAGCAGCAGCAGCAGGGCAGGGGACCTTTGGCAGGGAATTGCAAACATCAAAGGCCGACCAAATTATGCTACAGAGATTTCTCAGAAAAAAACCCACAGAGGGAGGAAGGAAGTGTCACCACCAGGGCACCACCAGTGTTTTTTTTTTTTGGGTGGGGGGACAGAACAGTGAGTGTGGCCTTTGCTACAATGCGCAGGGTAAGGGTTTGGCATGCCAATGGAGGTCATCATATTCCTCTTTTGGTATGGTCAAACTCTGCACCCAGATAAAGATACTCTCTCTCTCTCTCTCTCTAAACTCACTACTCACCTGAACCCCTGTAAACTGTAAACAGAGGACGCAAGAGAAACAAAAAAAAAAAAAGACAGCCTTTTATTTGTTTGTTTACTAGTGTCCAATAAAACAGTTCCCACTTTATTCCCTTTGCAGCTTTGCTCCCATTCTCTCAATTCCAATTCCAGTTTCACTTCCTATTCCTTTCTCTCATGTCTTTCACTTGTTCAAATATTCATTGTCTCCCTGTAGTGGTGACAATGGTGGTCCTGGCTAGAGTAGTGTTGTTGCCGTTGGCCCAATCCAACCCGTATCTACTCTCACCAAACTTACTATGCATACCCAAGTCTGCGCTGAAAATCTCTTTACCTCGTATTTTCTCGTATGTTCTCGGCCATTGATAATCTTGAGGGATGAGAATCTTAAGACATGATTCAAAAAAAAGAAAAGGACATTGAATCGTCTTAGGAGGGGCTGCAGGGATTAGTCTCGGAACATCCTGCATTATCATAAGAAAAACGTGATTCAATTATCAACATGTCATAGAATGAGTGGGTAAAGAAGATTTTAGGCTCCCCAAGTCGCATTGCATTGGACATTTACCGGTTGAACTAAGACAGCTCTTCCGCTTCAACCCTAACTAACTTTCCGGAACGAGCTCTTTCTATACCTTCTTTTTCCTTACCTCCATAAAAGATGGATCTATCTCTTACTACCAGGTGTCCACATGAGGTCGCGAGGAGAACACACAGTAATATGCAGTCCAACTTCTGCAGTCCGGCCAACAACATGAAAGCCATGTTTGACAAGTTTGATACTTTAAGAGAGAGTTGGGGTTCCGGTATCAATTTGGCAGCACGAGCGCAATGAAGTCTTCAAATACTAAACTCAATATTTACGGATCAGAATGCTGCCTTGCGAAGCAGTGAAGGTCCTAGAAATAACCCGCATGTTTCTTAAGGGGTGCCCAAAAATGAGGCCCGAACGTATACAGAAATGCTATTCGTCATGTAACATTGGGCTAATGTGTGGTTGACATCTTATTGTGGGTACAATACATGGTGGCCCAAATCATAGCAGGAAATAGATACGCCCAACCATAAAGAGATGTCAAATGCAATGCAACTTGGGACTGCGTATTTGGGAAAATTTCATGAATAGAAGCCCATAACACATCTATACAATCTTTCAGCTCAGAAACAACTTTGATACATCCTTAAAGGGAAAAAAACCTCTTTAGATTTGCTGTAAAAGAACTCATCTTATGCTTAGTGTTATAGTTAGACATATTATATTTCACATAATTGATCCTCTCAAACATTGTTATATATTACAGAACATGAACACAAGGACAAGGCTGTTTTTGAAGGAATAGGCAATATTACAATCAAATCTGTAGATTCAACAAAAGCTTAACGAGCATCATATACATTTTCAACCATACAAAGGATATGCCGATTCCAATGATACCACCTCACTTTGATAGATATTGAGAATATGTCACGATAACATAATAAGGATGCCAATTCCAAATTGACGAATTGTTTCCCGGCAAGTGAAAAGTCATCATGATTCATGAATAGTTCATCCCACCCTTCGTGGGATTTTCTTCTGGGGCCATGAAAACTTAAACATACACACGTATATGCACCATAGGGTATTGGGGGATGGGTCAGTGCTACTTGGGACGTGGCCTCCATGTCTTTTCCACAAAGCTCAATTCTACATGGGACATGGCCCCTCCATATGTCTTCTGCTTAGATCAAAATATGAGGGAGATTATACATAGGCAATTACCTTCCCAGGCTTTTTTTATTTTCTACGGAGAAGCTAACTTAAACCCAAGCACATAATACTAGTCAAGGTGCGTATAACGTGGCCCGGACACCCTGAGTTATCAAAAATGTTTTTTGCAGAGAGAAAATTCTATGGCTTGAATACCTGCACCAAAAATCGTTATAACATTTAAGATCGAGGTGAAAATGTCTATCTGACCATAGAAGTTCCAGTTTCCACCCACTCTCATATAGCTAACAGTTGTAAGCTTACTGGAATGTTTCTGGTCCTAAATTTAGTGATTTTGTTCTTTCCCAGCAATCAGCACATCATTTGGGTGGGTGGTCCGCAACCCTTTCTCAGCAGTGTCAACAGGTTAGTGTTTTGTCATCAAGATTCTATTCATGGGTCTAAGATAGCATGGACACCCACATGCACAAAAGAGACTTTTTCTTTTTGGTTTTTCTAAAGCTGTCCAATGACAAGGCAGTCTAGATTCAGAAATCCATTAACAACCCCACATTTCCCCTTCAATTATTTGAACAAGTCAATTTCTCCCCCCTCCCTCTTACTTGCCTATCAGCTTTCCCAATGTTGCCATCTCTTCCTTTTTTCGTTTTCTATCCTTGAGGGATTCCTTATCTTTTCTCACATTCCTTGTTTAAGCTTTCTAGACTTCAGAATGCTCTTTATGTCACTTCACTTACTGGTTGAAAACTTGAAACTCCCAATACCCAAGTGTTATTCCAAGATTTTAGTCTTACTTTAACAACTGCTAATAATAGACTATATTATGTACGATACAGTCATCTTTGGTCCTAATCAAACAGGTGGTTAGGCAACAAACAATATAACATGCTCGAAGAGTGAAGACAGATAACGGATCGAAAAAGAAGAATCGAAATCTATTTCAATAGACGAAAGGAAACTTGAGAAGCAGAAAACACAAACAATTGGAAAAGGCACACCAGGAATGTAAAAGTCTAAATTACAGGCACAAGAATCTTGCTAATGTGACTTGGATCTTAGGAGTATTGTCATTGGAACTTGCCAGAAAATCTAGTAGAGCATTCTCTTTCCAATACAATTAGCAAGGTTTCCTAAGCTTTAATCTCCCTACTTGAACTAATCAGATTCAATAAGAATTCAAAATTGTCCTTTAGCTGTTCCTTTTTCCTGTGAAAACACCACCGTTTGTACAGGGACCTTTTCCAACTTCTGCACGGTTTGTTTAATCGCTGCCGGGTACGAACGTACTGAGAGGCATATTAAAAAGAAGATTGACAATATAATGCCACTTGCCACTTGCATCTAACCATCAGATTCGTTACACTTGAAATAGACAAAGCTTTTCTGCTTGAGAGTGATTTATATGTTTGGGGTAGGGTCTAAAGAGTTTGTCCAGTGTTTTGTGATGTCCCTAAAGTTGGCATGGGTTCATATAATCGATGCCTTGTTCAGACAATCCACTTGAATATCCGTTCTCACGAATAAGGACCACCGATGCAAATTGTTTTTGTCCACAGCTTGTGCCTTGTGAACCACATAGAATAGCTATACCTCATTCATAAAGATGTTTTTACAAAGCCGAAGAGTCGATTTGGAAAGAAAAAAAGAGGAACATTTTTAGTGAAATATGTAGACCAAGGGAGGAGTGGATGGACGGTTGATATGACGAGGACAAGGGGTTGCAGAAACATGTGAAGTGTTGGTACTAGAAGGAAGTGGTTGTTCCTTTCATTTTTTCATTGCCTTGCCTTATGCAACTTTATGTTACTGACTTATTACATCTTCTCCCAACTTTATGTTACTGTCCCACATCCTCACTTACTGCCCAGAAACATGGTTATCTGTACATAGACTGATATAAAATACCCCATAGTTAATCTGTACTCTGTAATATGAAGAATTATTATTTAAGGACAGTTTCAAGTGTTCACTGTGTACATACTATTGCAATACTTAACATGCAGCTTAATTCATTGGCAAAATTTCATCGTTATGACCAAGGAAAAAAAGCAAAGAAAGAGCGAAAGAAAAGAATAACAATGGAGAAAACGAGAATAAAACAGAAACTGGTCATAGACCCGGAGGTTTCTACATATCGAGATGACACTATCTTTATTCTACAAGGCCAAACTCAAAATCCAGTGTTGAAGAATGACAGCAAAAAAGAGAGTGTTTCCAAACAAATCTTCCAAAACGGAACCAGGACATGGCAGAATTGAAAGAGGCCCAAATTTCTATAGCCTCAATTATCAAACCCCTCAAAAAGTAGATGTAACCGGGTTCATTCTTTAGTTCATTTTTATCAAAAAACTCTTATCGCATCAAGAATGTTAGTTTGTAAGTTCTCTCAGAGCTAGTTTAACATGATGTTTGTACTACTTTCGGAAGATCACTTGATTGCAACCTTAATCCAATCCACCAACCAGCAAAGTGAAAACCTCCATCTGATTGGCCAATGACCATGTCCAATGTTGTTACAACGGATACATAGTTACAATAGGTTCTTTTGATTTAATTATCAATCTATACCAAACCAAACCAAGCCTTAAGTCCCAACATTTGGGGTTGGCTAAAATAAACGGAACGCCCTAGCATAAGCAACATTAAAAATCGGATTCCTGTCATAAGGATCTAATGAAGTTTTTTACGTTCTAGCTGTCAACTACCTAACGCACAACCCTCCTCCTTTGTCTGGGCTTGGGACCAGCTATTCGGAAGATAAGACTCGTAGAATGACACAAGCGGGGTTAAAAATGTTCGTAAAAAATGATCCCTCAAAAAAATGCCAGGTACCACATACTGCTGGCCACTTTGCGTCCATTGAGTAAGGGTGGCATTAGTGCCACACAAAACTTAGAAAAGCGGTTCCAGATTCTCACCATTTGTGACTCCACTCTGGCTGCGCCTGCCCATCACTACATGGACACTCCACCTTGGCCTCTCTCAAGGCTCTCTTTCTGGTTCCACATCACTGAAATCCTTCATGTGGGCGTCTCTCACTTTAAATCCAATCCATCTAGCAGAAAAGAAACAAAGGTTCAATATTCTCAAGATTCCAATAACCCCAACAACCCAATGACATTGTCTTTTGAAATAAATTATACTAATTATGATAAAATTAACACTATTCCCACATTTGAATGAGGGACCATGTTTCCCTGACCTTCTAACTCAATAATAGCATAAATGGGGTCATAAAACAGTGCATTACGTAAATGTACCAATAACAACAGTTCCCAAACCCCTATTCAGGTAGAATATGTTTTAGACTATCACGTTTTCCAAGCTGGTTATTGGTCAATGCTGGAACATTCTATGTAGCCACCAATCAGCGATGTCAATCCTACCCGCCCGCCCCGCCCCGAACGGGGCGGGTTTTCCACCCCATTTTCGGGTATCGGGTTGGGGTCGGGGTAAAATTTTCCGAACCCGCCCGGGTTCGGGGCGAAGGTACCCCGCCCCGAAATTACCCGCCCCGGCGTAATTATATATATATACATATATATTTGTTATTTATATATGTATATATACTTATATACATGTTCTTTCATTTTTTTAGCATTAATCCAAAAAAATAATGTCTCTTTACTGTCAAGTAGCCTAATTAAATTTAAAAAAGAAATAAAAATTGATATTTATTGGTGTTTAGTGGATTTTTTTAAAAGTTTTCTTCAAATATTTATAATAAATTCTACACATAAAGAAATGGAATGAGGTATCTAAAATATTGATTTCAATTAAAAGTTTAGATAAAGCCGCGATACCAAAAGACACAAAAATAATTTCCAAAGTTTTATTTTCTAGATATTTTTTATTCTTATTCATCATTTTTTTTTTTTACTTTTTTACTTATACTTTAATTTTTTAAATTTTTACACGACGGGGCGGGGCGGGGCGGGGCGGGTAAACCCGTTCCCCGATCGGGACGGGAACGGGGGTACCCAAAAAAAACCCGATCGGGGTCGGGGCGGGGCTGGGGGAGGGTAATGATTTTCGGGTCGGGGTAGGGGTATGCAAAAACCTGCCCCGCCTCGTTGCCATTCCTACCACCAATACTAAGAGACGCTTCACTTTTCTCTATTTCCTTTTAGAAATGGAGAACACTAATGATGCCTTCCAAATTAATGCTTGAATTATTTCATAGAAGTCAACCTCGAATGTACATTATACGATCCTTTTGTCTTCAATGAGTGAAGTTTACATGTATGGTTCATGCAATCAAAACAACTTCCACCACACATTCTTCAATGGGGTCTGAGTGAATCTACGTACCAAAGGCCTCTCTTATAGTTCGACTTCATATGAGATAAATGGAAACCTGATTTTGTTGGGCACTATGGGACAGTGCCAGAGGTTATCCAAAACTTTCAGATCTTGCAGAAGATAACTTCCTAAGATTACTGTATCATGGCCAATAATATCAGAAATGGCTAATGGGTTAATTTGACAGAACAAACCAGGGTTGCATTATATGTTTGGTCAACTCTCTATAATGAAAGATCCTTTGGTTTCTTGGTCTAATGCCCTGTGAAATTGAGACATCACTTAATTACCCTAAAATAGAAAAATCCTATACGTGATTACATAGAGCAAAGCCCATAGAAAAACCGTCCAATAGGTGTCAAATTTTTGTACTGCACCACAACTCTAGAGCCTGTGGCTATCCCTGTCTTGATGGTCATATGCACGCACTAGAGGTTTCTAACAACCACAAGTCAGCTGAGAAGATTTTCTAGTCCTAATCAAGTTTAATGATTAATATAGTTCAAGTGGAAAGACTAAGCGAGGCGATTTGACATGCTTGTGAGTTGTGAAAGGTTAACTAATGCAAAGGTTAGTGAGTGACCCGATAAATCTAGCATGCTAGAAAACCGTTAAACATTAAACAATTAAAAACGGGAGGTGGGTTTTTTTTAATACAGATCTTCAATAATTTGTTTCACTTTTATGAAACTTCTTAGAAATTTCCATTGCACACGGGCAGTTCAGTTATATACCAACTGAATTTATGAAGAAAAACTTTGCAAAGGAGAGGACTTTGAAGAGCAGTAGAAAAATCAGCCACACGGCAAATAGGCGAAAAAGCTGCATGAATAACAAATGCAAAATTCAAGGTGATTCTCATTGCCTCAAGCCTAAAAGTGAAATGAAGTGAAAAAGGAAGATTTGATTTAAGAGAGGGAGAGAAGGGTCATTGCGGTCTCATCCTAGGACTATAATTGCAAGATTTTATCTAGGAAAGTTTTCAGCTTGAGCAGTCTCTTTTCAACACAACCACCAAGCACGATGAAAAAAGGTCGAAACGAAAAAAGAATGTGCCATTAGAAAGAGAAAAAAAAAAAAACCCACCTCCCAATACACCAACTAGTTTGGGACTATCCTTGAAAGCGCACCTCCACTATAGTGATGTATATATATCAAACACTAAAATCGCTGACTTTTCATTTTATGATGCAAGTTTGATTCTCTTTAGTGGTAACAGGATACACGAAGGAGGCATAAAATATTGCTCATTCTGACAGAATTCAAAGTCAATGACTTTAATATCGAAGTTCAAACTTCAACTACAATCAAATGATCAGGCAGCTTATGCATAGGGAGCAATTAAAGTTCATATAGGCTAATACAAAAACTTTAAGCTACTAAAGCTTAGGTAAAATACGAGGACTTTGATCATCAATTACACTCCATTATAGTCATAAAGCTTAGGTAGAATACGAGGACTTTTGATACTAAGTATACACAAGATTAGTTATTTTAGGATATTTGGCGAACATGTGGTGTGCTTGACAATGTGTTTATTTGGCAACTAGCCAGAGATCATTAAGTATAACAAGTTCTCCATAATTAATCAAATTGGAGATACAGACAGATTACCTGGAAAATAATGCCGTGTATGCCATGTTGAAGTTGTTTCTTTAATAATCCCCCAAAACAAACATGTTCTGGGTCTGAGTTCATCGTCCACTAGTGGGGCCCAATAAACAAAGAGCAATATTCTGTATAGAAACCAACTGCCCCAAATCTCAAAAGTAGAAAAGAGCAAACCCTGAATTCATACCGTCCATTAGTGAGGCTAATTATTAGAATGAAACATCCCCATGCAAGTTGAACAAATTTTGGGAAATGCTTTTGGAAACTGACCATGTTCGTTTGGGGCCTCTAAACCCAAGCTGTTCTCTCTATGTACGGACTTCAATAAATTTTAACTCTCATTTCTCTATTTATCTCTCTCTATTTATTCCTCCAAAAAAATTACCTCAAAACCCAAAACGGATTATAATTTATCATCAAATCTCTAGTTTGGATTGAATAATTTGGAGAGAAATATGAATACTAATTTCTCATCAATATTTTTTTGATGTGTTCCTACCTACCTCTCACCAAATCTCATCAAGATATAAGAAATTTTATATCTTGATGAGATTTGGTGAGAAAGAAAGACCCTCTTCTCATAACACCACCGTCCAAAAAGTTACTCCTACTGAGCTAGCTAGCGCTACACTAGAAGTACTTCTAGAAGAGTATAAAATGAGAAGTAGAAGGCAAGAAAACCCAAATAAGACTAGTTGTATTCTATTTTCAAGAAGAAAGAATATAAAGAGATTAGCCATAGGTGCATGTATATCTACAGATTTTGGAAACAAGGATGATGTCTCAATCGGGCTCGTTCGGTTTGGATTTTGATGGAGATTTTTAAAGTGTAATGAGTGAAGAGAGAGATAGAGAAAATTTATTGGGAACCGTGCACAGGGGTTTTGAGTACCCCAGACGAACAAGCCTACTGGAGTATGATTTTTCTAAAAAGGAAAAGTGTAAATGGGCATTGTGAAACCATTTGCTACTGACTCACTCAAACAAGAATAGCTGCAATTTTTAAGCTGATTTATCCAAAAAAGAATAGCCGCAATATCTTTTAACTATTTTTCGAAAGGGAATTGATTTTCACACTTTCTTTTTTTATATCCATACTTCTTTTTTTGTATTTTAGTAAAAAAAAAACATTCACTTTCAACACTATAAAAAAAAAAAAAAAGTAGAATGGATATCGAAAAAGGGAATGTGAAAATCTATCCCCTTTCCGAAATTCTTGAATCACATGCAAACACCATAAAATATTTAACTACCAGGAACATATTTCCGAAATTCTTGAATCACTATCATACAGTGGGTTCGAAGTCGTGGAAGTACTGGCCGGATCAGAATTAGACCAAAATCGTTAAGTATCCTAATTTTTTTAATAACCGAATGAGCGGGTCAGCCCATGCACATCTCGACTTATTCACAGACCCTGAAGTTAATGGCCGAAAAACCCTGAAGTTAATGGCCGAAAAACCTGTAGTAGTTCCAAGGTTTGAACTTGTGAGATCTTGGGTGACAAGTCTTTTAATTGATTTCTCAGGCCACTTGGCCCAATCCCTTGGGATTCGTTAGGTATCATATCATAGTATTTGCCTTGATGGTAATAAAAATTTAGGCCCGGCCTATAACTACTTTTAAAAACGTATTTGGTAATATAGCTCCTTAGGTGCAGTGGTTATGAAAACAAAATTACTATTCTTCGTAATAGGTTAGGTGAAGATTATGCTACTAACATCGATTTTCTGTTTAAGACGTTGAAAGTTGAACTGTATGTACTAAAAATATTTAGGGGGCCAAACACCCTTGTCATCGAGAAATTTTTGGGCGCCGAGCGGCGGTACCCGTTGGCAATCTCAGACTTCCAATCCCCTCTTTCCCTTCACCCGACTACTTTCTCTCCACTTTTTGTCTCTCTAAAATTCAGACCATCTAAAACACGTTGGATCAGCTGGAATCGCCGACGGGGTACGACGCCGCCTGGCACCCAAAAACTTGTCCTTGTCATCCGAATGAAACACGAAAACGGATAAAACATGAAACAGGAACTAATGCAGGCCAATGAATCCTTATAGAGCTATTAATGCGTAATCATGCTGCTAATCGATGACGATGCCAATGAATCCTTATAGAGCTATTAATGCGTAATCATGCTGCTAATCGATGACGATTACGACTAGTGCCCACCCACGGAGTCGGACCTACACTCATATATACCCACTCAACGGAAAATTTTTCAGTGCCGAGCGGGATCATGTGGTATCCGCTCGCGCATCCGAGCCGTCCATTGCGTGTTTGAACGGCTCAGATTTGGAGAGAGAAAAAGGAGAGAGAAAGTGTTGGGGTGAGAGGGTTTTAATCCGAGCCGTCCAAAAGTGTATCAGACGGCTCAAATGCGCCGAACCGGGTACCACGTCGGCAATACGCGCTCGGCACTGAAAAACTCCTCACTCAACACATGCACCTATACATAGGAGTACTATAAAAAGTCCAATAACCAGTTGATCCACTCTTACAGCTGAAGGGTTAGGTCCGGATGGTCGGTGGATTTTCTTTCAACGCAATTGATTAAGGTACGATTTCTGGAGTCAAATTAAAAAATAATAATTTTTTACTGTATGAAGTCTCTGATGTCGGCGTGGATGATCTGCCCTCAACCGGACTGAAGAGTGAATTAATTGAGGTACGCATAAACTAACTCGGACACTTTTTAACGCAAAAAAAAAAACAGAAGAAGGAAGAAGTGATCCACCACTCTTATTGCTAAACACAGTTGGCGAATCAGCGTAACCACTTGCAGGGGCAGGGCGTTGCAAATTTGACCCAAAAAGAAAATATGCAAGAAAAAGGATTGAGCCAAATGCCCATTTGGGAAACAAAGGGTGTCACCGTCCATTGAGTCAACTTAATTTGAGCTTGTGTTTTCCGTGGACATATATATTTTTTTTGGTAATGCATGGTGTTCCCGGCCAACTTATGCGCATCTCACGCTATTCTCTACGGTCTCTCTCGCAGTTTTTTCACGTGATTACGCATGAGGATGAGGTGAGCTAAAGAGTTGCCGGTAAAGATAATCGAACCTAAGACGAAACCCTCCCAAACCGAAGATCGCTAGAGTTGTGAACATTTTTCTTTATCCAACTGGTTTTACCAATTACGGGGTTTAATTTCCATATAATTAGTGGAGGGGAAAAATATATAGATATAAATTGAACAAGGCAATAAAGAATTTGGAGAAGACCGTCATTTTTTTCCCATGAAATTTCTTTAAAAAATTTCAAAAATTTATGACCCAATTTTCTAATCTTCAAAAGACACGAGTAGATTATTTATGCTAGAATCGTTTTTCTTTTTATCAGTTTATACCAGCATCTGACTTCGTGTTAAAATTTGCGTGCGGGATTTTGTTCATTTCACGGATATATAGACAAAGTAAAGAATTTAACAAATAGAAGAAATCTGACTTACTAAGAACCCATGCATATCATTAATTTTCATCTGAGCATGTAATGTTGTCCTAGTTTAGATAAAAATTAATGATATGGGTTCTTAGTAAGTCGGATTTCTCGTATTTGTTAAATTCGTCACTAATTTTTAAATTTGTTTTGGCAATTCAATATTCGTTAAGTTAAGGAACTACTTGGAAAGCTCGTCTTGTTTTAGCACATTTAATTATGAATATCTTCCGTTTCACCGAAAAAAATAAATTTAAAATATGAATCATTTTTAAATTAAGAGTTTGTTTTGATGATTAGAGAAATAGGGTTCTTCGTAGGCTAGGTATCAGCAACAAGAATACAAATTATATAGGTGGAGAGCTAAGTTTATTTTTAGAGTTCGGATTTTCAATTATCTTTGTAATAGTCATCTCCATCGTTATCTGTACCACTTGATCAAATAACACAAGAGAACTCTTGTCAATTAAAGTTCTCAACCAAAAATTTGGTGATTTAATTAATCACTCACCTAGCTATATCTAACTAAACTGCTTTTTTGCACATATTTTTTAAAATTAAATGATTCAGACTATTGAAATTAATGAGACTGAAAGGGTAGTTAGTGTGCACGTTTCTTAATAAATTTTTGCCCAAATTAAATGATTCAGACTATTGAAATTAATGAGACTGAAAGGGTAGTTAGTGTGCACGTTTCTTAATAAATTTTTGCCCTGTCAAAAAAAGAAAAGAAAGGGTAGTATGCACAAAGTTGAACTCTTCCAATGCGTCCTGTTTGATTGTCGAATTACCAGTGGGAGAACATATGACGACCCCGTATTATTAATAGTTTTTTTTTTAATAACTAGATGTTTGGGCCAACTTACGAGCCTCGACTAATTCTGGAGAATCATAAACCTATCGTCCACTAGCGGCATGACTAATAGTAATGAGATTAACATCATATATCTTATGAGATTAAATTCTTTAATTTACACCGCCGGTACTGTAAACATTTGTTTCCTCCAAATCAATTATATTACGCCACGTCCCCATGTTTTATTGATTGGGGCCACTGTTTTGCAACGTGGAGCAACGTAATTGATTTGGAGGAAACAAATTTTTATACCGGCGATGTAAAGAATTTATTCTCATATTTTACACCATTAATATTGTGGGACTAGTTGCATGTTATAGGGTAACGTGGGCTGAAGCAGCTCCATAAATAACAAGAGAGTAGGAATCTAGCATTATCAAACGAGGCCTAGCTAGCTTGAGGGCATGATCGGAGCTGGTACAGTATTAGGCAGCACTAGTCCGACAAAAATATCAACCCTTTGTTTAATTCGTCCTGCATGTAATTAGGTATACAATAATCCTTTATCTCCATCTCCACTCCATCTCTGTCTTCCTCTATTAAGTTACCATTTTTACAACACAAATCTCTATCAGAAAAATCTTGGATAAACTAGTGTAGTACTTGGATGGAGATCAATAATGGAAGCATCTTAAAATGGAAACTTGCAACTTTCGTTAATTAATTTTAGAAGTTTTAAAAATACTTTTCACGTGGCTCCCACATCGAGAATTTGGGTTAAGTGTGTGTGTGTTTAAGAGGGTCCTCATACTCGAGTCTGTCTCCTCTCCAATCTATAGGGAATTGGAGGATCCTCCAATTCCACTTTATATGGCATCTAATGCATTTAATGGTCAGGATTAACCTATTAACTCCCTTCCCAATTTCAACTCATCTCGTACTCTACGGACACCCAATTACTCCCCAAATTTCTTAACGTCGTCTTCCTCACGTTAACCCTGCCCCTTAGGTTTTCATCTCTCCATTACCCATCAATGTGTTCTTCTTTTTGAAAGAGAGCATCTCATTTTTGCCTGGTGGAGGTGGTAAGTGAAATTACTCTCTTACCCTTTCGCGTTAAAAAAGACAAAAGATCTTAATTAGCCCGCCCTCGTGTGGGAGTTAGATCCAGGTCTCAGGCCCGGTAGTCCGATCATTATAACCATGTCTATCTAATGGAGGTAGTAAGTGAAACTACTCTCTTACCCTTTTGTGTTAAAAAAAAAAATTTACTTTTCACGTGACCGTACCATTCTAAAAATAAATTAATTTCAGGTGGCCGGGGGTAACGTTTTAAGAATAAATTGAGTGATTTTAAGGGTCTAAAACTATTAAATCATCTTGAAGTACTCTTGAATAGATATTTCGTCGAAATGAGTATCATTTATAGTCATCTAATACGTATATAAATATAGCTATATTTTTTTAAAGTTTAGCTACAATACCACGTAATTAAATTGCTTACAGAAATAAGAATAGGATTTTTTGTAAAGTACGAAAATTCATAAGAAAAAATTGCAATAAAAACTATTACCACTCGCTGCTCTTCTATTGCAACAAAATTTGTGGGACCCAGAGCGCACTCAATTTTCCTCTGGACCTCCACCACTATATAAAACCCCCCACAAGTTTCTTCACCTTCAACTTCACTCTTACCTTCAAAATAAACCTTCCATATCTCTCTCTCTCTCTCTCTCTCTCTCTCTCTCCATTGCAACAAATCTGCTATCATATCCAACACACACAACCCCCCTCTCTCTAGAAAGAAAACTACTAAACCAACATCTATACACACGCTAACAGCTAGCTTACCATACAAAAAAAAAATGGGAAACGCGGACAACGTGTACCCAGATGCGAACGTAGAGCGCGCGCACCGCGTCGCAATCCCTCCGCCGCAACCCTTTCTGAAGTCATTCACGGCCTCCATGAAGGAGACCTTCTTCCCCGACGACCCGCTCCGGCAGTTCAAGAACCAGCCACCCTCTCGGAAACTCATACTGGGCCTCCAGTACGTCCTGCCCATCCTCGAATGGGCCCCGCGTTACAGTCTCCAGTTTCTGAAAGCCGACCTCATCGCCGGCATCACCATCGCCAGCCTCGCCATCCCCCAGGGGATCAGCTACGCCAAGCTAGCCAACTTGCCACCAATTCTTGGCCTGTGTGAGTGTTTTATTTTTCCAGGCAGTTTTACTTGTAAAATTGAATGACAGCTAGACTACCCACTCGCAACTTACAACACTAGTAACATAGAGTATTTCTGGAGTGTTTGTTACCGTCCAAGCTTGCAAGTTCGGCTCGATCTCACCGTCAGTAAAAAAAAAAGTTTCTTGAGGCCACTAAAAGTTTGCCTGGTCGTTAATGTTAGAAGCTTGACATTAGTTGAGGCGAGCACAAAAAAAGACGACCTTATCTGCCTAGGAAGTGTAGAAACATATTTGGCACTAAATCTTTATGCTTTTGAGTTTTGAGTTACTCCATTCGTCCCACTTTGTTTGTCCCCTTTTTAACTTTATAATGTCCCAAATTGTTTGTCTAATTTGAAATTGACTCATGTAAGTTCCATTAATACCCTTTCTCTTTTAAAAATATTGCGCATGAGAAAGTGTGCACTTTCATTTAATGCTAAAAAATGAGGGGCATTTTTGGAAAAGTCAAGCTTTTCAAGAGTAATCATTATATCCCCTAAAAGAATTGGAATCCAAAAAATAGACAAACAAATTGGGATGGAGGGAGTATATATGAGCCAAAACAACTCATACAATCTGATCCAAATTAAAGAAAAAGGAAGAGCTCTTGAGAAGTTTCATTTCGAATTTTTAAGGTTTTCCTTTTTTGAAAAGTGCTTTTTTAAATTTATTTTACTTACGTTTATCAACAACCAAATCACTGTGAGGGCTAGAAATTTCATGACAAGACACAGTCAAGTACTAATAAATCTAATAGATTATTAATGGGGTATAGTTTGTGTGGTGGAATATCCAGATTCGAGCTTTGTTCCTCCTTTGGTATATGCAATGATGGGAAGTTCGAGAGATTTGGCCGTCGGGACGGTCGCCGTTGCATCGCTACTCACAGCTTCTATGCTGGGGAATGCAGTGAATGCTAATGAGAATCCCACACTCTATCTTCATTTGGCTTTCACCGCAACGTTCGTCGCCGGAGTTCTTCAAGCTTCTTTGGGTATCTTAAGGTCAGCCACAGAAAAGAATATGTAGGAGTAAATACTACTACGATGATTACATATGAGCTTTCATATATATATATATATTGTAATATCATTTTTTTATAACCAGATGTCCGGGCCAACTTACGTACACCTTGAACGATACTAATATCCAAATAAATAACCTAATGATTTTTGCATAGCATCTATAATTATCCAGTTAGGTGCATAACCCAAATATGATAAGTGAAGAGAAAACTGATATATATATATATATATATATATAAAAGTCTGGATCTCCTAAGGGATCCCGAACAGTTTTATGGTGCGGACGTCACATTCCTGATCGAATTTCGATGATCCGAGCCGCTCAAAGTGATCAGAACGTGATTTTAAGGACCCTTATAGGAAATCAGAAAAAAAGACCGAGAAGGGCTTGATCGGAGCAGTTTTCATTGAACGGTTCAATAAAAAATTACTCAAATCAAGCCATTCCCGATAATTTTTTTTGCTAATTTCTCTCGATTGCCCTTAAAATCACGTTCTGCACACTTTGAGCGGCTCGGATCATCGAAATTTGCTCGGGAAAGGGGAGGTTCGCACGGTAGACCGGTAAGGAATCCCTCACTGAATAATTTGTATATGCATGTACATATATATATAGAGTCAGTCTGAAGTGACCTCCTGTTTTTATTTTGAGAAGTAACATTATTGGCCTCCATATATACAAAGCTTTTGCTTTGGCTCTAATTGAAACCGTCGCAAATGAGTGGTGGGTTTGGTACGTCTTTCAGAATTAGCTAGTCAAGGTACAGTAACATAGCCTAGATAACTGAATTATCCAAAAAAAGGAAAAAAAAAAAACCTGGTTGGCCACTACAAATAATAAGCCCACGTTTACTTCGATCGGTTGATTAGGGAAAAAATTTCAGTGTCGGGTGGGTATCACGTGGTACCTGCTCGGCGCATCCGAGTCGTCCATTGCGTTTTTGGTCGGCTCAAATTTGGAGAGAGAAAGTGTTGGGATGAGACGAGTGAGAGAGTTTCAATCCGAACCGTCCAAAAGTATTTCTCGTTGATTAGGCACAAAAGCAATATTACTGATCATAGGAATTACTAATTGGGCATTTTGTATCTATTACTACAAATTTTGGTTTGTTATTGTTGGAATCGTTAGGTTGTCTTCTTGCATGTTGTCTTCTTGCATGTTTTACAACTTTACAATCACGGGAAAATTCACTTTGCATTATTGGAAGTACTTTTTGTAGGGACCATTATTTTGTTTGAACAAACTCTTTCAAATATGGCATAAATCATTTCTCTCTCCATGCATTTTCAGTTACACGACGCATAAATTTCAGAAAGTCTGTGGACACAGTAAATCTGTGCACAGATCATGCATAGATTTCTATGTGGGGCCTACTACGGGTCCCACACAAGTGATCCGAGCCGTTCATTATGTTTAAAATATTTTTTCAAGGACCCTCACGAAAAATCAGCTCAATCCGACACCTTTAAATACTTGATCTAATCGTCTAACTTTTCATTCTCTAAAAACCCGAATGAAAAGTTAGATGATTAGATCAAGCACTTATAGATATCGGATTGAGCTAATTTTTCGCGGAGGCCCTTGAAAAAATGTTTTAAACATAATTAACGGATCGGATTATTTGTATGGGACCCTTAGTGGGCCCCACAACGCAATCTGTGCACAGATTTGCTGTGCCAGTAGCAAGGTTCCATAAATTTTTCAATAACGTTAGGATACATGAAACTCAATCCTTGAAATCGTTCGGGAAAGGAAATCACAATGAATCTGGACTATTCATTTCCTTTTCCGGAATGATTACTACTTTTTCCCCCGAGTTCAAATCGGCCATACTAATTTAGCTGACGTGAACATTTTTTAAAAAATTTGATACAAAAATTAGATTGGTGACCGGTTTGTGCAGGTTAGGGTTTATTGTGGATTTCCTATCGCATGCAACGATAGTGGGGTTCATGGCAGGAGCAGCCACAGTAGTGTGCCTTCAACAGCTCAAAGGTATTCTTGGGCTTGAGCACTTTACCCATGGGACCGATCTCATCTCCGTCATGCGTTCTGTCTTCACCCAAACCCATAAGGTCTCTCTCTCTCTCATCGAATTGAATCGAATCGAATCGAATGTCACACGATACTTCGGGAATATATATACCCGCCTATTTTGATGACAAAAAGGCAGTGACTTGCATTTTGTTATTAGTGTATCATGAATCATTGAAAATATATAGGTTGATTACCTTACTAACCACTCCCTTTTGCTTCATAATGGTACTAGTTCATTACGACGTATCACGATGTTTAATTACGAATCAACACAAAATATTTTTGTCCATAATTTTAATTTTGTGTCCCACTTTGAAGATCGCCATAAACTTCGCGAAATTAAGCACGAAAGAGTTTTATATTTTATTTTAAAAAGGACACTAAATTTTTGTAAGGGACTAGTATTACTATTATGGAGCAGATCGAGGGCATGTATACCATTTACTAACATGTTAATGGGTTGGTTGCAATGAAATTAGCTTAATTAATTTCCAGCTTAATTAATTAATTTGAGATGCTGATGTTGATGGGTTTGTCGCAGTGGAGGTGGGAAAGTGCTGTATTGGGATGCTGTTTCCTCTTTTACCTCCTCCTCGCCAGATACTTTGTAAGTAGTTCATAGCTAATCAATCCTACTTTTAATAGCTTTGTTAAATTCGAGAAAACAAAAGGAGTATCTTGAAAACCAACCTCTTAACGGGTTGGGTCCAGTGGTTAAGACTGCGGACTTACGATGAGCCTGCAGGCCAGTCTATACTGAGATTTGTAACAATTTTGCGAGGTTGAATCGGTTCTCCTGAAATTAGTCGAGATACAAATAAGATGGTCTGGACTCATGCAGTTATAAAAAAAAGGATTTTGAAAATCACGTCACATGCCCGATTGAACGAGTCAAATAGGTTAATCAAGAGAATGCGTATTAATGAACTTTTAAGTTTTTAATTAATTACCACTAAAAAAATAAGTATCTAGATAGTTGTTGCCTTCAATAATTCCGTCAGTTGATCGATCCTATCTTTTTCAATTTTTTCCCTACCAATTAGCAAAGACTCGTTTTCAAAGTCCCTAAAGTAACCTACTCCCACCCCAAATATAGTAAAGCAAATCTCTGAAAATGGTACAAGTTATTCAGCCTATACGTCTTGTTTGTTTGTAGCTGATTAATTAAAAGAATATAGTACTTAGATAATGACTGGGTTTTCTTGTATCGGTTGACAATAGTTTTCTCTTTCTTCTGTTATTGAGCCAAACAATACTTAAAACAATTAGAATCGGATAGGGATGGGCCTGAGCCCTAAAGGCTACCATTACCTACATGGCATGTGAGTAGACCCCAGAACAAACTGAAACGTACAAAGATCAGTGTTCATGCCCCAAGGAGGCCTCGCCGTTCAACAAACCCTTGCCCGAAATCTGCAAAACCCGAAAGCATGAGGGTGAGAGAGGAGAGAGGCGAGGAGGGACGAGGGGGAAGAGGAGGAGGGGAGGGAGGCGAGGAGGCGGCGGCCTCCCCCCCCAGACGGCAGATCTGGAAAGGTTTTCTAGAGAGATGTGGGACTTTCTCTCTCTAGATCAGTGTTCATGCTTGAAGTTAAACAATAAAATGCATTGTCCGGTATATATTTTATGGGGTTTGATCTTGTCCGTCTCGAAAATCCATGCCGAGGAATTTTCTAGCCGTTGGATTGTGGGATTTTTTATATATTTTAAATTCAACAGCCAGAAAATTCCAGGCACATGAATTTTCGGTACAAAGGATCGTGTCCCTATGCCCTTTGGACATGAGAATTCGTTGAATCTAACATGTAACATATATCCACCCTCGAGTTCGTATAAACTTCAAGATGTAGCCCAGATAGTTGAATCGTTTGTGCTATTCTTAACGATTTTTTTTTTCCAAGCAAAAAGACTTTATTAATATTTGAAAAAAAAAACAAAGATTAAAAGGATTTCGGGCGCACCAGAAAAAAAGCCACTCAAGAACCAAATCTTTTCAAAAAAAGAAAGAAACCAACCGAAACCCTATTCTTAACGATTTGCGAGACAATCATGCATAGTCTCTGAAATTAAACATGAACTTGATTTTTCAGTTATGTTTACTATGTCTAAGATGATTGAAAACCGGATACGGAGACCATCTTTATCGGGTAGGTCGCATAGTTTTCTGATGTTTTGAGACTGACTAAACAAATATGCAGAGCAAGAAACGATCGAATCTCTTCTGGATATCGGCGATGGCACCGTTGACGTCTGTTATCTTCGGAAGCCTGCTTGTTTATCTCACTCACGCCGAAAATCATGGTGTTCAAGTGGTCAGCACTCTCTCTTACTAATGCTATAACTACCGTGTGCGCATATGTATCGATATGTCAATTGTCACATCCAATACTCCAAGTAAAGCTAAAAAAATGGGTAGGGCCGCGAAAATGGGCAAGCTAAAAAAAGGGTTCAAGCCCCTTTTGGGTTGAGCAAGTAGTCAAGCGAATCCAAACACATGTGAAGTATGTTTGGATCGTTCTGTTTTCCTGGCTAATAATTTTAGCCAGGCCCCATGAACTGATCAAGTGAATGATTGAACTATTCTGGTCCCGGGGGGGGGTCCTGTTACTAGAACTAACTTTTAACTTTTCCGATTGTCTATTCTCTCCAATATTGTGGTGAAAAAGTTTTTGACATTACGTTTGTACACATTTTTTTGCAGATAGGACAATTGAAGAAGGGGATAAATCCTCTGTCGATAACGCATCTAGCGTTTGGGTCACCGTATATCTCAACGGCCATCAAAACAGGCATAGTTACGGGTGTCGTCGCTCTCGCTGTAAGTGAATAAAAAGGCCATTACGCGCATCTCTCCTAATCAAACTTCATATAAGCTACGGGGGACTAATCCTAGGTCTATCGCTAAACGTTCGCTGTGGACCTCACTTTTTATTGTTTCTTCACATGTCGAACTCACCAGATAATACTCCAGCTAGCTAGGTTTAATTGGAATGAAATAAAATGGTTTAGTTTAACCCTTGTTATCTGACCAATTTTAATTCTGGCAATCAAGAATTGGGTTGGAGAACAATTTCGAAAGCAGAACACTACAGGGATTAGGTCACGGGAAACCGGCGACATTGATTTCTTGTTTGATCGATATAACGCAGGAAGGGATTGCAGTGGGCAGAAGCTTTGCCATGTTCAAGAATTACCACATTGATGGAAACAAAGAGATGATTGCTTTTGGGATGATGAACATTGCCGGTTCCTGCACCTCTTGCTATCTCACCACAGGTTTCTATCTATCCATTGATTTCCTATCACATTTCTGCCTATCCTCCACTGCCACTGGACAGAAGCTCGCTCTTTCGGATTCATTCCATCCCTTCTATTTTTCTTAATAACCGGATGTCCGAGCAAACTTTAACGCGTCTGGATATTGTGTATGTGATGCCTTTTGGTGATTTGCTAAGTAACCAATATGTAATTCTGGAAATCAAAATGAATTTCAGGGCCATTTTCCCGATCAGCAGTGAACTTCAACGCAGGGTGCAAAACGGCCATGTCCAACATTGTCATGGCAATCGCAGTCATGATCACGTTGTTATTCCTGACGCCATTGTTCCATTACACTCCCCTCGTGGTGCTGTCGTCGATAATAATCGCGGCAATGCTCGGCCTGATAGACTACGAAGCGGCAATCCATCTTTGGCACGTCGACAAGTTTGACTTCATGGTGTGTATGGGTGCTTACGTTGGCGTGGTTTTCGGCAGCGTTGAGATTGGTCTAGTTGTCGCGGTACGTATGAACCGCCTTATTTAACCCTTTGTATTTCATTCAAGTTCTCCAAAAATAGTGGTTTTCATTTCAACTTGACTAAGAACAAAAGGCGGAATGCAGGTTGGATTATCTCTGCTTAGAGTGCTACTGTTCGTGGCGAGGCCAAGGACCATGGTACTTGGAAACATCCCAGATTCTGTGATCTACAGAAGTGTTGATCAATACCCAAATGCCAATAATGTTCCCGGAATTCTCATACTTGAGATGAATGCTCCGATTTACTTCGCCAATTCAAGCTACTTGAGAGAAAGGTTCTACAAATTATTAAGATCTGAGATAGCGTTATTCGCAATTTAACGGCACAATATGGTTTAATCAGCTTTTAACATGGAGCCTAATGAACTCTAACGTGCAGGATTTCGAGGTGGATAGATGAGGAGGAAGACAGGCTGAAATCCTCTGGGGAAACCAGCTTGCAATATGTGGTACTTGACATGGGCGGTGAGTCGTCATAGTTATTGGATGAAATTGGATCCTCTTTGGTCTTTAATTTGGATTGCATGTTACAGTGCAAATACGAATTGTCCGTTTCTGCGATTAATGGTTCGAATTTGCTCAGAGATTCTTACCAGTAAGAGTTGATTATCCCAATGTATCATGTATGATCTAGATTTGGATTGTCTCGTCCCGTCCAAAACCTGGACCGGAAAGGATCCGAATCCTTATCGGGTTAATGCTAATTATCTAGCTAGAGAGACGTAATAAGCTATACTGAATGAGCAAATCTCTGGTTGGCAGCGGTAGGAAACATCGATACGAGTGGAATAAGCATGTTTGAAGAGCTCAAGAAGAGTACTGAGAGAAGAGACCTCAAGGTATATATTTTAATTGATTCGTTATCTTTTATTTTTATTCGGCGAAAGTCAGCATTATTAGTTGTAGTCAACATGGCTATTAAGAGTTCATGAACAATAATTATCCTTCGTTCCTTTATTTTATAGCTCGTACTTGCCAATCCTGGAGGTGAGGTGATGAAGAAGCTGAACAAGTCGAAGTTCATCGACTCGTTAGGCCAAGAATGGATATACCTTACTGTGGGAGAGGCTGTGGGAGCTTGCAACTTCATGCTTGACACAAGCAAACCAAAACCGGTGGTTGCAGAATCAGAGCCAGGGAGCGACAATGTCTGATCAGTTAACAGTGAACCAATTACGTCTGACTAATAAGCCATTCAAATGCAGCAGTTATTTGGCTTGTTGAAACAAAAGAGAAATCTGTCATACTAATTCCTCTGGCTTGTGATTAAGTTGGGAGATTTGAGGTCTTCCAATATGGTGTGATCTGTAGAACATGTATTTTGTAGGATATGTGTTGTATACTTGAAAGTATAAAGAGCTAGGTCGTGACCTGACTTGGGGCTGCTTAACGAACCGAGTTATTCGAGTGTGAACTCGTGTTCGTTAGCTGAATACTTCTTCACGATTGGTTTGTTACACAAACATTAATCGTTAAGGTTTCAAACAGAGCTCTTGAACAAACTAATACTTGGATCGTTTGGCTTTATGATGAGAAATTCAAGTTACTTGAGATCGGCTCATATTTGACTTAATTAACCAAAAACAGGCCAAGTGATGATCTGGCTACATAATCACATGAAATATAATATCCATTATCTCCGGGAGGCCCTAAATACATGCACACATCTTTAAAAAACTGTACGTTGAAACCTCAATCTAATTAAGTATATCTTTAAAAGTGATCTATTGGTTTGTCTTTATTCAAAAAAAAAATTTGCATTTGTTCGTTTTGCGTCAAATTTTTGTGGATTATTGATTTGTTCCGACGAGAGGGATCGAAAAAGTAGAAATTATGATCGAAACACATAATTTTTTGAACAAAGACAAAAATAAGTCAAAAAGTCTTTCTGAAATTTTTTTGGACGCAATAACATATTTTTGTTTTTATTGAAAAAATTTAAAATTTGGTCATAATATTTTACTTTTCCAATTACTCTCGCTGAGAAAAATCAATAATTTACAAAAGTTTGACACAACTCTAACAAATGCAAAATTTTGTTGAATAAACTTATTGGTCCAAAACCACCTGAGTCTCCACCAAGATCACCCTATCGCATCTAGCATCATCGTCAATCTCAATCTCATCATCTCAATCATTAACAATAAGACTGTTGAAATGAGCATCTCATTTGCCACCAATGGGGTATCCTAACAAGAGAATAAAAATTCTTAAAGTCAAAACAAACATATACGACTCTTTATTTATGCGATTCTTGTTGACATCAATTGCTATCAACAGCGTGAATCTAGGGACAAATGCAACATCAATCACGCTCACCTGTGTGGCAATGCATGATTAAATGTTTTTTTGATCGAGTTTAAATGTTTTCTCATATTTTTAGAAATTCTGAAGTTATTTTGTTCCAAATGTTTATGTTAAAGTAGGACAAATTTTAGAAAAATATGCTCAATAAGAACAAAAATAAGTTATAAATAACCCCAAGAAGTTGGTTTGGTGGTCTTGGCCTGAAACTTAGCTAGAGTTTGCTCCATTCTAAAGTTTTAAGTTTGATTCCACGTGTCTGCATTACCAAATAAAAAAGTTATAAATACATCAACTTGTTTTCGTTGTTGTTTTGTTTTGGTCAAAATCTCTCTGCTCCCGTCCGTGGCTCTTCACTCCCTCTCCGGCGACCCTCCCGTCGATTCCAATATTGCTGGGTGGAGTCGATCCTGGAGCCTAACGGCGTTGTGGAGGTCGTCCGGTTGGTGGGTGTTGGGCGATGGATCTCGCCGGTCGGTTTCCTTGGGCCTATCCGGTTCTGTGCCTAACGGCTAGGGATCTATCACTGCTGGACGCAGCCGTGTTTTGCTTCTTCTGTTTTCAGATTTCGTTGGCCCTTCTCTGCTTTTGGTTTGTTTTGGTGGTTGGAGCGCGCGTGCGGAACCGGTTTGGGCTTTTCCCAGGCGGTGATGACGGTGGCGGCTGGTGGCAGGTTGGGCGGTGCTGTGTTTTATCTTTAAATAGATGCTTGTGGCTTGGCTGGGATGGCGGGTCTGACGAGGGCAGTGGCATACGAAGGCGGCTGCTGGAGGGTTTTTGCTTGAGTTTGGTTTAGGTGTGTAGGGTTGTATTAGGTGTGTGGGCTTGGCCTATTTGGGTGTTTGTCTCTGGTTTGGTGTTTCTCCAACCTAGGTTTTTTAGGTGTTTTTCCCTGGTTTGAGCTCAGCCTGTTGGGCCCAAATCAGTTTTTCCTCCATGTGGTTAGGAGATGAGGGTCATGGATGGTCAGGCCGGTGTATCCATGTTCCTTTTAGCTCTTTACTTTGTGTTTGGAGTTAATAAATCTTTATCTATTGTCGATCAAAAAAGAAAATGAATTTTCTTCACGATTACTCACTTAGACAAATCGATTATCCTTAGAATGTCGACCAATAACCAAAGTAGATATGAGTAAAAAAAATAAACTAAATAGTTGAAGAGATTCCATCTCATCCACGCTTATTTCTAAATTCTACTGGAGTAAAAATGGATTTCTCATGAATCTTATATTGAGTAAATGATAATGACCCAAATCTTTGTTTGTTTCTTGATGTTCCCAGTCCAAGCTGCCTCTTCTCATTAATTGTCTACGTGGGTGGTCAAGTGAAATTACCCTATTGTTGTTCTATCCAATACAGTAATAAAAAAACTGCCACTTCTTATTTGTCTACGTCATCTCCCACTCACCTCAGCAAAAGCGGTGGGACAAGTCATTGACAGTTGTCTTGCAATTTTTTTTATGAGATATACGTAATCAAAATAACATGATACTGGTAATTTTTAAAGTTAATACGATTATTTGTCAAATTTTATGTCCAGAATAATATAACTGAAATGTGTCTTTAATATCCTACTAACAGTTAAAGGTTTGATATTCAAAACAATGAATTTTTATGAAATCAAAAAATAAAATATTTTGTACTAATAATTAAGAAAAGGCAGTTTTCTATTACAGCATGCAATATTTGGACTTCCACTCCAGTTCAGAACTTCCATTCCCTCTCTTCCTCTACTATATCTAAAAATCTCTGTCTCTCAAAAACGTATAGCAAAAGTACTTCAAAATTAACATTGCGAAATGGGCGAGTCCAGCAGCACGAAGAGTAGTACATCAACAAACGTGGAGCTAGCCAACGGCGTCGCCATACCGTCACCGGTACCGCTCTTCGACTCACTTAAGACGTCCATGAAGGAGACCTTCTTCCACGACGACCCACTCAGGCAATTCAAGAACGAGTCGCGGATGTCTTGGACTCGGAAGCTCGTAATGGGGCTCCAATACTTGTTACTGATCCTCGAGTGGGGCCCGCGTTACAGCCTCGAGCTTCTAAAACACGACTTCGTCGCCGGTATCGCCGTCAATAGTATCGCTATCCCGCAGGGAATCGGCTACGCCCACCTAGCAAACTTGCCGCCGACTATTGGCCTATGTAAGTGCATTAAAAAGTTTTGGCACAAAGGGTAAACAAGATCATGGGCCTTAGTTGCATGGGCGATGAGAATGATGTTATTCGAAGAATTGCGATTATGGAAGTCGAAGATGAGGAACGGACAAAGGGTCATACTTCTCATCCGTTGATTGGCTCTTAGGTGTCTTTTTGGGTGTTGCTTGAATTATTAGGCTTTGGGTGGGGTGTTTCTTTTTTGGATCTATGGATGTATCTCTTTAGGGTGTTCGTTTTGGGTCTTAGGCGTCAGGAGTCTATTTGGGATTGATGGTGATCTGTCATTGTTGATTTCTTGCCAACTTTTGGTTTGTCTTTCCCTCCCTTTGGGTCCTTCTCGGCATATGACTGCTGGAGTTTGTTGTTTCCCCTTGTGGGTTTTTCTTTTTCTCCGGCTTGATGCTGCTTAGGGTCCTTTTAATCTTTGTAATTTGTTTTCAAAGATTAATAAATTTTTTCGCCTTTCAAAAAAAAAAAGTTTTGGCACAAATTTTCCTCACAAACTGGCGTAACACATTAATATTGTTGAATTAATCTCAGTAAGAGCGTGACAACAATGTTCACTCGGCTACTTAGCTTAAAATTGACATCAAAATTGAAGCCAATCCTATGTTCAACTATATATTGCTCATAAAGCTTTGATTTTCCGGCCGGTACATGTGATGTGGCTTATTGCTCGTGCTAGTTGCAAGTGCATGTTTTGTCTTTGAGAGAAACCGTGAACAATCTGTTCACGGAGTTGCGCAATCTCAACCATCCATTCGCGTAATCAATGGTTGATATTCGTTTTCATGAATTATGATCGGTCACAATTAATTGTTACCAGTCATAGTTGATTTTCAATCCGGATCATCCGAAAACACTTTGAACGTATGCGATTGTTCTCCGTAATCTTTTCTTTACGGAATGATCTGCAAATAAGATTTTATGTTTGTCTTTTTACTACCTTGCAAAGTTGGTCAAATTTAACTATTCCCTCTGCATGTCTTTTTACTAGTAGTTGTCTTGTTTAAAAAGTTGATTTTAAAAAGAGTTGTTTTAGGTTAGTAATTTGCTGGTTTTTGTTTCACATTGAGGTTGAGGGCTAGCCATTCGATTTTAATATTATTTTTTTGGGGGGTTAAAGCTAGCCATTCGGTTATTGTGGCTTGTTTGGTTTTGTCTTTTATCTATCTTGATTCAGGCTTTGGTTGGTGTCTTGCCAATTCAGCTTTTATTCTGCGGGCCGGGGCTCTAGTGACAAGTGATTGTTGGTTTGCATTGGTGTCAACCTCGTCGGGATATGCGAGTCCCGTTGTGATGCCGTCGTGCCTTTGTTTCCATTAATCTTTATACAACTATTTCAAAGATTAGTATAAATTCTTTTCGTTTGTCGGAAAAAAAAAAAAAAGACGTTAGCTAACTAAAATTTCTATGAATGTTGGATGTTTAACCGTAGCTTGAATTCTGAACTTTTTCCATTATTTTCAAGGAGAATGGTCACTCGAGATACGGTCGAGTTAAAATCTCTAATGGGTTCTATGGGGGGAATAATATTTGGGTAGGAAAATGCAGATTCGAGTGTTGTTCCGCCGTTGGTGTACGCAGTGATGGGAAGCTCGACGGAAATGGTTGTGGCTCCTGCGGCGGTTGTTTCACTGCTCACAGGTACTATGTTGGGGGCCAAAGTGAACGCTAATGAAAACCCGACACTTTATCTTCATCTAACTTTTACTGCAACTTTGTTCGCCGGTATCTTTCAAGCTTCTTTGGGTGCCTTGAGGTCGGTATCACATGTTAGAATATTCTAGATCATAAGATCAAATCATATATGATCAAATCATATATGATTATGATACTGATTTTATATGATTGTGATTGTGATTGAGATTGTGATTGTATTTTCCTTTATTGTATCATGGCTCACACTATATATATGAGCCCTCTCATTTGTACAGAACACAACAATTTAATACAATATTATTTCTTTCTCTCATATCATAATATGGTATCAGAGCTACGGTTGTAAACCTAGCTTCCCACCGTTGTCCTTCTCTTCATCCTTCAGTATCATTCTTTTTTCTTCCACCGTTAAAATCCACGTTCCCCGCCTCGCTTTTACAAGTTCCAAGCCAAGACAATACTGCCATTCATTTTATCATCATCCAAGCAACATCATCATACTGCCCTCCACCGAAATCTGCCAAAACCAATCCCACCGCTACTCCGAACCATAATCTGCCAAAACCCCCTTTCAAAGTTCGAATCCCAAGCAAACTTTTCCAAACCAGAATTCCAGTTTCCAACTCCATAATTACAGATCCATTTTTCTTCCGAAATCACATACCAGTCAACCCATTTCCAAAATCAATAGCTTCCTATTTTCCATGGACCGATCTGAAGCATCTCAACCCATTTCCGTCACTCTCGACGGCACAAACTTTGTCCTTTGGGCTCAAGCTATGTCCAGCTTTCTCAAAGGCAAGAAACTCTGGCGTGTAATTACTGGCGAAGTCATTAAACCCACCCGAGGTGCTACTGAATCACAGGACAAATATGGCGAACGATTGGAAGAATGGGACAGCAAGAATCATCAGATTATTACTTGGATCCGCAACACTTCGGTCACCTCTATCAATTTACAATTTGGTAGATTTCAGGATGCCGAATCCCTTGCCAAAGAAATCTGGGAGTTCCTGAAAGAACGATACAATACCACGGGTCTTGCCCATCAGTATCAACTATTGAGTCATCTTCATCGCATGCGCCAGGAACCCGGCCAATCTATTAATCATTTCCTCTCTCAGATGTATGGGGTTTGGGATCAGTTATCTCTTTCCGAACCTGCATGGAATGATGCTACTGATGCTCAAAAATTTACCACCTATCGAGACCAACAACGTCTTATTCTTTTCCTCATGGCTCTCACTACTGATTTTGAGCCTGTTCGTGCATCACTCCTTCATCGCAGTCCACTACCTACCTTGGAACAAGCAATCTCTGAGCTTCTTTCCGAGGAAACCCGTCTTGGTACTCTCAAGACTCAACATCAGCATCTAGACACGGTACTTGTCACCTCTCAGTCCACTGGACGTTCTGCCATCCCAAGTTCAGATGGCGATGGTTGTCGATACTGTCATAGCCCCGATCATAATTTGGTGCAGTGTCCTATCAGGGTTTGCAAGCATTGTCATAAGACTGGTCCTGGACATCGGCAATATGATTGCCCCAAAAATCCCTACAAGCAGTCGCATCCTTCAGGCAATCCCTACAAGCAGTCAAACCATTCCGGCAATCCCTACAAGCAGTCAAACTATTATGGCAATTCCTTGGCCAGAGGTGGTCAAAACAAACCTCATTATCAGTTCAAGCCATCGTCTACATCTCGTACTGCTGCTGCTGCTGCCGAGGGTTCTTCCTCTGATATGCCCTCTCCTCCAGAACATTATGTTCCTTCCATCTCCATGCATGACCTTGAGTCCATACTAAAACAGGTTTCCTCACATTTTGGTACACCTTCCACTGCCCTGTCTGTCACTTCAGGTATCTCTTCTTGGTTTTTTGATTCTGCCTGTTGCAATCATATGACTTCTGATTCCACTATTTTTTCTCCCAAGTCAACCTCTTCTTCTATGCCTGTTATTCATACAGCTGATGGATCACATATGCATGTCAGCCACGTAGGCCATGTCTCTACTACTAATGTATCTCTTCCTGATAGTTATCTCATACCGGCCCTTACTTTAAACCTAATCTCTGTTGGTCAACTCTGTGAACTTGGACTCACTGTTCTCTTTTCTCCTTCTGGTTGTCAGGTGCAGGATCCACATACAGGGCAGACCATTGGGATAGGGCGTAGGACAGGACGCCTTTTTGAGCTCATCAGTCTTCACCTGCCACCTCGCTTGACTTCTCCAGTTCAGTCCGCAGCTTCCGCTTCTTCCATCTCGTCTTTGAGTCTTTGGCACTCCCGTTTGGGGCATGTGTCGGTTAGTCGTTTACGTTCTTTAGTATCTAGTGGTCAGTTAGGATCTGTGAGAAACACCAATATTGATTGTTTACCTTGTCAACTTGCTAAACAACCTGCTTTACCTTTTAATATTTCAGATTCTATTTCCTCTGCACCTTTTGACTTGGTTCATTCTGACATTTGGGGACCTTCTCCCAATGCCACCATGGGGGGCTCCAAATACTTTGTCATATTTGTTGATGATTATTCGCGCTTTACTTGGATATATCTATTTCACAAACGATCTGAGTTACCAAAAATTTATGTTGACTTTGCGAACATGGTGAAAACTCAATTCTCTTGCTCTATAAAAGTTTTTCGTTCTGACAATGCTATGGAATATAGAGAAACCAATCTTCTCAACTTTCTCCGTCAGAATGGTACTCTCCCACATAGATCTTGTCCAGGTACATCCCAGCAAAATGGTCGTGCTGAACGTAAACACCGCCACATTCTAGACACAGTTCGTGCTCTTCTTATCTCAGCCTCATGTCCTGAATATTTTTGGGGAGAAGCAGCTCTCACAGCTGTATATACCATCAATCGCATTCCATCCCCAGTCATCAACAATATGACACCTTATGAACGGTTGTATGGTATCTCTCCCAATTATGACCATCTTCGAGTTTTCGGATGTGCATGCTTTGTGTTACTTCAACCTCATGAACATACCAAGTTGGAGCCTAGAGCACGTCTTTGTTGTTTCATAGGTTATGGAATTGAACATAAAGGTTATCGCTGTTGGGATCCCATTTCTCGTCGTCTTCGCATATCCCGTCATGTCATTTTGTGGGAACACAAAACATTTTCTTCTCTCTCTAAGTTTCACTTACGCACCACTGACGTCACCTCTTTTTTTACTGACTCGTCCATTGAGTTATTCCCTGATGAGCTTGATACAGGTTCTCTCCACACGTCTTTTCCACAGCCTATCCCAGATGCCTCTGTTCTGCCTGCTGATTCTGCACCTGCATCTTCTGGCTCCTCCCTCCCGGAGCCTCCTGAGTCATCTCCTAATAATGATGTCACTGTTCCTCCACCTCTCCGTCGTTCTGATAGGGTAAGGGAAATACCTATTCATCTTCGTGATTACCATTGTTTTTCCACCATCCTTTCACATTATGAACCACACTCTTATCGTGAAGCTAGTACTAACCCTCTTTGGCAGCAAGCAATGACAGACGAGCTACAGGCTTTGACTAATACTCAAACATGGGATTTGGTTGATCTTCCCCCAGGCAAAACTCCCATTGGCTCCAAATGGGTGTACAAAATTAAGACCCGCTCTGATGGCTCTGTTGAACGGTATAAAGCCCGCTTGGTGGCAAAGGGGTTTAACCAAGAATATGGCATTGACTATGAGGAGACTTTCGCTCCAGTTGCTCGTCTTACCTCTGTTCGGAGTCTAATTGCCGTTGCTGCTGTCCATAAATGGCAACTCTATCAGATGGATGTTAAAAATGCTTTCCTCAATGGTGATCTCGTTGAGGAAGTGTATATGAAGCCCCCTCCTGGGTATACTCATCCTTCAAATAAGGTCTGTAAGCTTCGTCGTGCCCTCTATGGCCTCAAACAAGCTCCTCGCGCATGGTTCGCCAAGTTCAGCACTACAATTCAGACATTCGGATTTTCATCTAGTCCACATGATTCTGCCTTGTTTATTCGCAAATCTAAGCATGGTACTGTTTTCCTTCTCCTCTACGTTGATGACATGATAATCACTGGGGATGATAGTATTGGTATCACTGAACTCAAGAATCTCCTCAGCCAGCATTTTGAAATGAAGGACTTGGGTCTTCTAAGCTACTTCTTGGGCCTTGAAATCTCTTCGGATCCCTTTGGCTATTATCTCTCACAAGCCAAATATGCCTCTGACCTTCTCTCTCGTGCTGGCCTCACTGATTGCAAGACTGCTTCAAATCCTCTGGAGCCTAATGTTCGCCTTACTCCTCTAGATGGTACTCCACTTTCGGATGCCACCCTATATCATCAATTGGTTGGCAGTCTTGTTTATCTCACAGTTACTCGACCGGACATAGCTTATGCTGTTCATCTTGTTAGCCAATTTTTATCATCCCCACGGACGACCCATTACGATGCTGTTCTTCGTATTCTGCGCTATGTCAAAGGGACTTTGTTTTATGGTCTCCACTACGCTGCTCATTCATCCTTAGAGCTACGAGCTTACTCTGATGCAGATTGGGCTGGAGATCCTACCGATCGTCGTTCTATAACAGGCTATTGTTTCTTTCTTGGTGATTCCCTCATCTCTTGGCGCAGTAAGAAACAAACTGTTGTTTCCCGGTCAAGTACTGAAGCCGAATACCGTGCTTTGGCAGATACCACCCAGGAACTCCTATGGTTGCGATGGCTACTTACCGATATGGGTGTTCACCATTCCACTGGTACTACCATTTGTTGTGACAACCAGAGTGCCATCCAGATTGCTCGCAATGATGTCTTTCATGATCGCACCAAGCACATCGAGATTGACTGTCACTTTGTGCGTCAGCATGTTGCTAGCGGCACTCTTCGTCTTCTATCAGTATCGTCATCTGATCAGACTGCTGACATTTTCACCAAGGCGCACCCTCCTGGGTGGTACCGTTTTTTTTTTTAAAGTACTTATGTCGATTTTTTAGATTAATCATCCGTTTGTAATGATGGGAGGAATCGTAAAAGTAAAATTTTACTACCGAAAATAGTTTACTAAAAATGAAAAAGTTTGAAACATGTTGTCTTTACTCTTTGGTACTCGTATATACTATGTATTTTTTTTTTTTATTATTTCAGTCTATTTTTATATATATCCCTTGTTGGTTAGGCCCTTTGACAAAAATTTTGAAATAGAAGAATGGCAAGACACCATTATTCCAGTTCAAATATCCTACCGCTATAATATTTCTTTTTCTTTGTGTTTCATTGATGCAGGTTAGGGTTTCTAGTGGATTTCATATCAAATGCAGCAATAGTGGGGTTCATGGCAGGAGTAGCCACGGTGGTGTGCCTACAACAGCTGAAAGGGATACTTGGGCTTCAGCATTTTACCCATGAGACCAATATTGTCTCTGTCATGCGTTCTATCTCCTCCCAAACCCATACGGTCTCTCTATCTCATCTCCAAAGGTTTTTTTTTTTTTTACTTTCAAGTTGTGTTCCTGGCAATGGTCATTTTATTTTTATATACGACGTTGATGAGTTTAATGCGCGCAGGTGGCAAAGCGCTCTAATGGGATGTTGTTTCCTCTCTTACCTCATCGTCGCTAGATACATTGTAAGTGTTCATAGAAACACTTTCAAAGTTAACTTTTGAAAATTCTGAAAATGAAAACAGAAAGCAGAAAATGGAATGGCTACCAAACATGACCTTAACGTTTCGATGAGCGGAAAAACTAACTAATTTCTGGCAAATACACGGACTTCTCCTCTAGTTGTAGAAATTGATGTATGTTCTGATCTTTTGAGACTAAACACAAATGTAGAGCAGGAAACGAGCAAGCCTCTTTTGGCTCCGTTCAGTTGCCAGGAATATTGTACCGAAAAGTTATTCTCAGGAAAAGTTAAGTCAAGTGAAGTAAAGGAAAAAGAAATATATTTTCTTGTGAGTGTTCATTTGACAATTTTTTTTGGTAGGAAAACTAAAGTTTAGTGGTTCATTTGCCGAGAAAAGACACTTATGAGAAATTTCTTTATTTTTATTCCCATGGCTAATTTTAAATAAAAGTAACTTTGAGAGCTAAATATATAATAGGCTATCATATTTCAAAAGTTAACACATACGGAAAATGTATTTTATCTAATGCAAAGCCTTAACAAGAAATGAAAAAATCGACTTGCAATTCCCTATTCAATTTGCTATATTTTGAATGGTCATGCAAATCCCCCATTTAAATTGACATTCTCTAATAATCAACCGTACAAATAAAGTTTAAAAAATAAGTACATGATAACAAAATAAATAAATATTAAACAACCGTGCTTTGATTAGTTGCCGATGCAAAAACTCATTGAAAATTAGTTAGTACAAAACAAAATTGAAGACTAATGACAAGATAAATAAATATTTCCAAAAAAATAAACTACCAATCTTTTTCCACAATAATTATCTTAGAAAGCACCATAGTAGTCGAAATTATTGTTGCTTATGTAAATCTCGAAGTGTCTTTCTAAGAACCTAATTTGTATTTTTTTGTTATTGGCGTCATTCACTTTTTTTCTTACCCGCCAATTATTTTGACCCCACAATGGATAAAACTTTTCCCGTGACGCAAAATCCTATGCTTTTGGCCGGATCACTTTTGCAAGAAAGTAAATCTTACAGGAAAACTTAAAAACATGTTTCCCACTACTTTCTTGCCAACTGAACACTACAAAAGTTATGGAAAAGTTGATTTTCCCATCCTTTCCTGTATTTTCCTAGCAACTGAACGGGGCCTTTGTATATCGGCAATGGCTCCTTTGACGTCGCTTATCACGGGGAGCCTTCTTGTTTTTCTCACCCATGCGGAAAATCACGGGGTTCAAGTGGTGAGCACTAGCCCTATATATACCTCGATCGTCTTTCTTTCTCTATCTCTCCTACGTGATCTATGGATATATAATCATGTTCAAGTAAAGCCAAGTAACCCAAAAATTTATGAAGGTGTGCAAGTAGAAAAAGATTGCAATTAATATTCAACTCCGATCAAAATCCTAGTAAAGAATTACTCGTGTTTGATGTATATACGTATGTTTCTTTGCAGATAGAACAATTATCGCCAGGGCTGAATCCTTTGTCAAACACAAATGGTATTTGTGTCATCGTACATCTTAACTGCCGTCAAAACTGGCATAGTAATTGGTATCGTTTGTCTCGCTGTGAGTCTAAGTTTCTCTCAACCTGTAATTTTGCTTAATTTTTAACTCCTATACAGTACCACTCATGACTCCCACATCAATGTTGGCCGGTTGTTAATGCCACTGAGTGTTCCTATCTAACCAATGAAACATGACCAAATTAGGAAGTAGAGGATGATAAGGTCATGAGAATCTAAAATACGGCCGGGAATGACCATGGTTTGCATATCGATCGCAGCGAGGAATTGTGGTGTGCAAAAGCTTTGCCATGTCCAAGAATTATCATATTGATGCCAACAAAGAGATGATTGCTTTTGGGATGATGAATATTCTTGGTTCTTTCACTTCTTGCTACCCAACCTTAGGTATTTACGTACTTACTTTTATTCCATTTGCGAAGGTAATTGATTTTTAAACTCTATTTTTTTGGTATTTCTTTTGTTGTCCTCATACGTTCGAATTTATAATAATGTCTTTTCATATATATGTGAAAAACCCAATATATGAAAGGACATTATTGTAACTTCACATGCAAAGGGATAAAAAAACAAATCGATTATAGAAAATAGGAGGGTGAAAAAAAATAGATTATGGGCCATAAATTATGCTCTACAATAGCTTACGCGTAACTCGACTAATTTTGAGGGACCATAAACTCACTGTTCACTAGCTGGGGCTCTACTTGAAGCACAGAGCAATTGCGAGCATTTGCAAATTTCGCGAAAGTTACTAAAAATATTTATGGGCATAACAATACATGAACTTCAGGATCACTTTCCCAATCCGCGGCGAACGTCAACGCAGGGGGCAAAACGGCAGCTTCTAACATCGTAACGGCGCTGGCAGTCCTGTTTACTTTGGTATTTTTGACGCCACGGTTCCAATACACTCCGATTCCGGTGTTGTCTTCAATAATAATGGCGACGGTAATGGGGATAGTAGCCCAAGCGGTTGAATGGAAACACATCGCTATCCCGTTTTCGTCACCACAGAGTGGACGTACTATTCTTGTTAAATGGTGTCCGCCTCACACAGGGCTGTTTTAAATTGAACACTGATGGTGCTTGTAAGACAAACCTCAATCAAGCTACGGGAGGAGGTCTTATCCGTGACTCTTATGGGACCTGGGTTATCGGCTTCCACCGCTCTTTGAGGCCAATGCATAGCTTGGAGGCAGAGCTGTGGGCTGTTAGGGATGGCTTGCAATTGGCCATCAACAATCAGTTTGCTCAAATTTGCGTGGAGATGGTTGCTTTGGCAGCCATCCAACTCATTATGTGACCAACTCAACCGCGATACAGCCTGAGTAATATTATCCATGATTGCAGGTACTTGATGAGGCAGCTGGGAGTGGAAAAGATTGATCATGTTTACCGCGAAAGAAACAAGTGTGCGGACTTATTAGCTAATATGGATTTCAATGATGGCTTAGACTTTCATATTTTTGATGTTGCTCCAGATTATATTATTTCGCATCTTTGCGATGAACAAAATGGGGTTGAGTACCCTAGACTATTGTATGACTCTTAATTAGTTTTTGTTATGTTCCTAATTTACCAAAAAAAAAAAAAGACTACGAAGCAGCTATCCATATGTGGCGTGTCGACAAGTTGGACTTCGTGGTTTGCGCGGTTGCCTACGTTGGTTTGGTGTTTGGCAGCATCGAGATTGGTTTAGTCGTTGTGGTATGAACCATTCATTTCTCGAGCTACACAATGATTCTTAGGGTTCGGATTCTCTCCGGTCTAAGTTTTGGACTGATCGGGACGGTCTAAATTGGGATCATATATTGGTATATATAATTGATGTGCGAATTTGCTCAACTACGTACTCTTGTCGGTATATATGAGTATATTTCAGATTTGCTCATGTACTTTTATCGGTAGGATTATTTGAGCAAATTCGAACCGTTAATTGCAACAATAAACGATCTAGATTTGAACTGTTCCGTCAAAGTCCAAATTAAAGACTTGAGACGATCCAATTCCTGATTCTGAAGTTGAAACTCGTTTGTCTGCGATCAAAAGGTTGACCTCAAAGACGAGGCACTTGATCGCTCAACGACTATTTAGCCCAGATCAGGAGGCAACGTTAAAGGCCAAGGATTGTGTTTCTTGGACTGAGGGACCGTGTTGCGCAGCTCTGTGCTATGCAGTGTACTATACGGGGTGAATCGCCCCCGCTCCGGTCTCGGTTTGATGATCGGAAACGTTCACTTCGTAGATCTCGTCGAGTAGAACAAGTGTATCAAAAATCAGCTCGTTCGGATATCATTAAGTGCCTCATCCGAACATTATTATCTTGAAATTATTAAGTGTACCAAAAAACAGTGGATTTTAATCTAGTGTTTCAGATCCATTTATTTCAAGATAATAATGTTCAGATGAGGCACTTAATGATATTCGATCGAGCTGATTTTTAGTACACTTATTCTACTTGATGAGCTCTACAAAGTGAACGTTTCCGATCATCAAACCGAGACTGGAGCGGCGGCAATTCACCCTGCACAGCACGTTGCGCAGCACAGTCCCTCGGTCCGTGTTTCTTGCGCAAAAAAAAAAAAAAAAACATGAGTCATATCTCTAAAAATAGAAAGATTGTACATAGAAACGTTATGCTAATTGTTGGTGCTAATAATTGATGATGCAGCTTAGGGGTGAGCAAAAAATCCGTCAAACCGCAAATCCAGTACAAACCAATCCAAACGAAAGATTTGGTTCGGTTTTTTAGTAGTATGGTTTGGTCATGGTTTAAAAAAATTAAAAACCGCGTTAAATGGTTTGGTTTGTGGATTTACATTATGGTTATGGTTCCAAACTGATCCGAACTGTATAATACATATATATATATATGAATATATACTCCGTATTATTTTATTATGATTCACCAAATAAATATGAGAGTCTTAGTCAAGTACTTTCCTAATTTATTGATCCTATTAAATCCACCACAATATTTTGTATTCCTTCCCTGCCAGATAATTTAGACTAAACTTCTAGTACTATATATCAAACTCATTCCTAATTTTCAGTATTTCATTTTATTAGTTTAAGACTTGAGTCAATTGTTGGTATTCTACTCTTAATTAGTTGGTCCATGTTAGTGTATTTTGGTAATTTGATTGAAATTGGTTTTAATATAAGTTTTCTTTTAATTTATCTTTATAATTTTAAGTACTTTAAATATTTTTTTGAAGATGATAGCTTCGTTCAAAGCAAACCGTGGTTTAAAACCGAAACCGAACCGTATTTTAATGGTTTGGATTGGTTTGGTTATATGCCTTTTGTAGATTGGTTTGGTTCTCCAAATTCATAATCCGTAGACATTGGTTTGGTTCTTGGTTTAATATAAAACCGAACCAATCCGGACCATGCTCACCCCTAATGCAGCTTGGATTATCTTTGCTTAGACTACTGTTTCTCGTCTCGAGACCAAGGATTGCGGTTCTCGGAAACATCCCAGATTCTGTGATCTACAGAAGCATTGATCAGTACCCAAATGCCATTATTGTTCCCAGAATTCTTATACTTGAGATTAGTTCACCCGTTTTCTTCGCCAATTCATGCTACTTGGGAGAAAGGTTCTAAAACATCTAGTCTCCAACGGTTAACAAAATCACACGTACTGTAGCCAAAAATAGGGTTGGCTTCAAAAAAAATGGGCTCCAACCACCTGAGATGCTCTAACAACACATACCATGAAGGCTATTATCAAATACTCGATCTAGGATTTTGCGGTGGATAGCCGAGGAACAAGACAACCTGAAATCCAAGGGATCGAAAACCCGGCTTACGTTTTCTCATACTTGATATGGGTGGTAAGTTATCATGATGGATATTGAATTTGTGCTGCTCTAGAGATATATCAATTCTATAACTTATATATAGTACTAAATTGATCATCTCTGGTTAGCAGCAGTTGGCAACATCGATACAAGTGGAATCAACATGTTTAAAGAGCTCAAGAAGAATACTGATATAAAGGGGCTGAAGGTATATTCTTCTATTTGTAGTTTGTTTTCAACAACCAACAACAACAACAAAAAGTTGCATGAAATGATTTGAAAAAGTACCGTTTTCAATTATATTTTTTCGCATTATGACACTCTATATATAATCGGTTGCACTTGTCGGATCATTTTGATATGGAATGATTTTCGAAACTTTTATTTCTTTTTCTCGGCAAAAGAAATTTACGAATCTTTCTTTATTAATTAATTAGAACTACTAGAACCAAAGTCTGTGAAAGTCGAGCAAGATGACACTCTTTTTAGCAAAAACCATGGTTTTTTTATTTTTTTTTTGGAAGGGCAAGAAGTGTTGTTCCTTGGTTAATTAGTGAGATTTGAGATGATTTTCCCTCCCTTCCTTGTTTTTTTGTAGCTCTTCCTGGCGAATCCAAGGGGTGAGGTGATTGAGAAGCTAAACAAGTCAAAGTTGATTGAGGCAATAGGGCAGAAGAGGATTTATCTAACAGTGGGAGATGCCTTTGAAGCTTGCAACTCTATGCTTTACGCTTCCAAACCAAAACAACTGGCTATTGAATCAGATTACTCATTGATCAGTGAGATGTTTCAGCTACCAATAGAGTTAGAGGAGGGTGAATGTACTTCAGTTGAGATATATTATGAATGAAACTTGTTCGATTGGGAGGATTGAGGATGGGATTGGATTAGTAGAAAACATAGGGCCTACCTTGTAATAAATTGTCCCCTAATCCCATGGGTAAACAAACAAGTGAGGTGAGATTGAATTATGGTTGGGACTATGAGGCCAATAATCCCTCATATGGCTCACTATTGTATCCCACCTCCCCCTGGGATTAATAATCCCGGAACTAACCTACCTTCGGATAATCTTGCTACTTCGATCCAACGACCGATATTACTACTCAAAATTTTATCCCATCCTTCATCCTCTTTCAACCAAACATAGTATAGCTAATCCCATGGTATTAGTTTATCCTCTTGAGATAAATAAATAAACACGTGGACCCCCCAGTATTAGCTAATCCTATGGTATTAGCTTTTATCCCTCATTTTCCAATCCCTCCAATCAAACAGGGCCGAAGGTACATGTAGGCACAAGCATTCACCATATGTATTTTTTGTACAAAGAATTCATGACAAACAAAATTCAAATTTGATCTATAGTTTATATTTTTTTCATTCCACTTATTGTGATGAATGGCGTGATTTAAAAATTTGAGCCAAGTCTAATACTTCCTCCATCTTAATTTGCTTGTCCATTTTTGGGTTATGAGTAGAATGATGGGAAATATGATTGGTATTGACTTTTTCAATTTACCTCTATTTTATGCTTGACATGACACTTAATATAGAAAAGAAAAGGACAAAAAGTAATGTTACATAACTTTTTATGTTGACTTTTCAAAATGAACATTTTTTTTTTCCTCGACAATGAACATACCTTTTTGGGACATTCATAAAATGATAAAAAGGAAAGGACCAGCAATTTGGGATGAGAGGAGTAAAAATTTTGAAGAAAAAGGATGGTGTCAAAAACAGAATAGGAGATGCTTGGCAGCATTTTCCTGTAGAGCAGTGTAGAATGATCGATTCGGCCGCTCATCTCAATAATCGACGTTTCAGATCTTAACATCAAACGGACAGTTCATAAGAAATTGCCGCAGTATAAACTTGGCCCAAATATTACCACGCTAGATGACAATAAAGCCCACGTATCGTCCTTATCCATGTGAGATCATCTAATTTAAATTTTTTCATATTATCCATGCGTCGGATCGAGAAAAAAGAAAGAAAAAATGAAGGCCTAAGACATATTTTAATAATTAATATCCACAAATGTTCTCAGTATGTACTCGACGGATACTAATTAGGAATATTTAAATATCCATCCTCTTTATCCATGCCATGTAAAAATTCATCCCGCCATTTTTTCATACTTATGTTTTCATCCTCTTAGTGTGTGAATTAACTTTCTTACCATTTTCCCCATGATATACATATATTATGTTATATTGCTTTCCTAATTTAGTGGGATTGGATTGGATTATTTTCCTAATTTAGCGGGATTTGGTAAATTTAAATATGATTGATACTTTTATTTTATTTTTATCATGGAATGTATTTGAGGAATCAATTTTATTAGGAATATGACATGATAAGTTGACCACATCTTTGCATATTTTCTTCATTCTTTGAGTTGGTCAACCAGACAACAAAAAACCATATTTTCCATTGATCTTATTACACAGAACATGGCTAAATTACCATTAAAAAAAAGAAATAATATGACATACTCAAACCGTTACATGGTTAAATGGTTAAATTACCATGACATTACATGGTTAAATTACCATGATGATTACAACGAGAACACGACAAATATCCCAGGATTTGGACAAATATTTCATGGTAAACGGTTCAAATATAGTTAAATTACCATGTCAATTTCAACATTTCATGACGATTTATATACCGACAGGAACCCAACTTTGAAAAAAATACATCTCGTTACAAGGAAAAATAATGCCTATTTAATTTCCAAGAAAAGGAACTCAACATTGACAATACCAATCGGAAACCCACAAGGATGTGAAGATTGTGGATGCTCTGAGATCGTGCAGATCGTGGACTCCGTCTTTGTTGCCGTCTTCGTCATCGCAATCGAGTTCGGACGTTTGACGTCGCCGTTGAGTTCGATCTTGGCAAACCCATCAACTTCTGCGTCAACCCATCAAACCAACCATGGGTTGACGGAGCCGGTCAGGAATGGTGAGGCGGATGACGGGGAAAACGGAAGATGGGGACAACAGAGGATGGAGGATGGCGATGATGGAGGACGGCGAGGATGGAGGAGGACGAGTTGATCCCATTCACGGCGGAGGAGGTGGAGCACCGATCCACTCCCATTTCGGCAACAAGTGGGCCACCATCTCTAGGTTCCACAACGGCCGGTCGAACAACGTGATCAAGAATCACTGCAACTCCGTGCTCAAGCGGAAGCACGCGAAGGCAGTCGGAGATACCGCTCTCTCCAAAACCTACAAATATGAAAATGGGATTGGGGTTGGAGGATGTTGTTTAATGATTTTGCCGAAATTTATGGGATTTGTTGGGTGATAATCTTGGGATCCAAAATTTTCGGGATTGAACGGAAATCGTGGGACGGGGAAGATTATATATATATCAGGGGCATTTTTGGTATTAAAAAACAAATAGGAATGAAAACATAACTGTTAAAAAGTGAAGGATGAATACTTAAATTGGATGAGATTTGAGGATGAATTTTTAAGCCTCCCTATTAATTATCAAAAAACAAGTTCTTAGCTGTTATTTTCCAAAAAAGAAAAGAAAAGATTATCCATGCGATCGCGTTCGAGTCTTAAATTAGTCCAGTGCCAGACTCAGACGCTACCAGTGATCGAGTCCATTTTCCAAAAAGAATGCCGTCAATGGCGTCGATTGTTCGCCGGAAACTCCACCACAACCCTTCCAATCTCCAATCACGGCTGTTGTTCAGTACAACTCCGGTGCAGAACAACCGGAGTAATACCGGAAAAAGGATTGAGAAGATATTGGTGGCCAACCGTGGCGAAATAGCCTGTAGAATCATGAGGACCGCCAAAAGACTAGGGCTCCGAACCGTCGCCGTGTACAGCGACGCCGACAGTCACAGTCTCCACGTCAAATCCGCCGATGAATCCGTTCGCATCGGTCCGCCGCCGGCGAGGTCTAGTTATCTCAACGCTTCGTCCATCATCGAAGCCGCAATTCGTACCGGTGCTCAGGTGATAATTGATCATCTCAGTGTATTGATTTCCTTCTGTGTCTTGATTACTGTTGATCCTCATTCAATTACTCCTATATTCTTTGATTGTCACATTATACACGCAGAACGAGCCAAGCACTTGGTTGTTCAAGTTTGATTGGAACTTAACATCTACAAAATATGTTCAAGCTTAGCTTTGGGATGCCCAAGCCCGACCTCAAGCTTGATTGCCCACTTAATATTAATTCATAAAAAAAAACAAGTAAAAAAACAAAAACAAAAGTAAGGTTTATATATATATATAGGGGGGGTTCAAGGGACACCCAAAAAAACACCTAAAAAAACACCCAAAATTTCAATCTCATAGTTTCCGATCAAATTTTTATGATCTGAACCGTTCAATGGGTAGAATGTGATTTTAAGGGTGCCCACGAGAAATTAGCAAAAATTATGACCTGGAAGTGCTCGTTTTGAGCAGTTTTTAATTGAACCGTTCATTAAATCTAAGATAAAAACTGCTCAGATCAAGCCTTTCCCGGTCTTTTTTTTTGCTGATTTCTCGGGGGTACCCTTAAAATCACATTCTGATCACATTGAGCGACTCGGATCATAAAAATTTGATCGGGAACTATGAGGTATTTTTTTGGGTATCCCTTGAAATATATATATATATATATATATATCGTGTTTTTAGCTTGAATTACATTAAAAATTCAAAATCAAAATGCAATCCCAATTATGGTATTTTATATAAAAAAATTTAACTTTTCATCATCATTTTTGAAATAAATTATGGATATTGATGAAAGGAACAAGAAATATATAAAAATGTGAACCAAAGTTTTAAAAAGATTTAGATAGAACAACATTAAGAACAAAATAAATGTTATTTTCTTTAGCGACCCTTTTTTTTTCCTTTTGGCCGTATTTTTTTTTACTTTTTACACTCCTCTCGTCGAAATAAATGATTAATCCAACAAATAAGGAGAATCTAAAAAAATCAGAAAAGACAGAAATATTTTATAGAAAGAATATAATGTGGAAGTGCTGCATATTGTAACATATATAACTTATGTTTTCTGTATTGATATTTACCTTGTTCATTTTAAATATTCAATAGAAAGATATATGCAAAAAGTAAAAATATTTAGTTTTATGTTCTGAAATACGATCTTAATTTGTTGTATCTATTTGAATTATTCCAATTAAAATCAATGCAAAAAGTACAAATATTTGAACGAAAGATAAAAAGAAAGAAAGTATGCCAATAAAATTCAATCACCCAAATAAAATCTAAGGCTAAATATTAAAAGAGTTAAAGTCTTAGACCATGACAGGAGTTTAAAAAAAGAAGGTAAAGTGGGTTGCTAGCAATGAGTATTGAACCCTTGACACACACACACACAGAGATTGAAAAACAACAGAATCCCTAGACAGAGATGGAAAGAGTTAGAATTAACCATTAATTGCAAGCTAGTATTTTCTAATTGGGCCACGTCACATCAACAGCACTATTTTGGGCGTGAGCAAAAAAATAAATTCTTGTTGCTGGGCACGAGATTCGAATTGTGGGCGCGCTGATCTTAATACACACTACTTACCAACAAATCATTGCTATCCTCTATGCCATGTTTCCGTCAAAGTATTAATATAAATACATAGTTTTTTTTTTTTGGTTACCCTAGCTCGGGGGGTTGCCCAAGCTCGAAGACTTGTTGGGCTTACCCCGGGGTCGGCCCTGCTTGTTTACGAGACAAGCTAGTCTCAATCTCAAACAAGCCAAACGAGCCGATTAGTAGCTTGAACTTAACGAGCTTTAAAAAGATGTTCAACTTTGGTTTGTTTATGTGCCAAACTGATCTTGAATGAGCTTTTAAGCGAACACGAACTTGAAATTGAGTAGTTTGGTTCGTTTAGCAGCCCTACTTGGTTGTGTTTTGTGTCACGGCATGCTTTCTGCCCCTCAAATCCTCTAAAGGGCTGCAAACGAGCCGAGCCGAGCTTTGAAGTGTACGAGCTCGGCTAGTTCAAAAGAATCAAAACTAAGTCGAGCTTGAACTTGGTTCGTTGACTAAACAAGCTGAGCCAAGCTTTCACAAATAAGTCTGAGTTACCACTAATTACTAACCCAAGCTTGGCTCGTTTACTTAACGAGGTTAAAACTTGAGCTCGACTCGTATATAATGAACCAAGCCGAGCCTTGAGCTGCTTGCGAACAGCTCAGTTCGTTTGCAGCTTATTCTCTGAACCAAAACACACTTGGTGTTCCAATAAATTTTTGGCCACTGGAGACATTTTTGGTTAATAGAGGATTTGAACTCTTCTTTCTGTACTGTTCCGTAATGATTTCCCTTAACTGTATGAGTACATTGCAGTTTTATTGTCTAGGCAAGGTTAAATAGTCTCAATTACAACTGTTGCTTTTTAACTCACTAAGTTATCATACCAGTGATGCTTCTTATGAACTCATATTGATGGTCAGTATCTTGTCTGGCAATTGAGTTACTGCATTGCCTCTTTATATTCGTTGGCTTTTCTGCCCTTTATGCTGAATTTATCTATGTTGGCATTGCTAGAGCTTGAGTGATAGTGTTTTGGCAAATGCGAGGTCATTGTTTCAGAGTGAAAATGTTTATGTGATATTTAGGCTATCCACCCGGGCTATGGTTTCTTATCAGAAAGTGCTGAGTTTGCTCAACTTTGTGAAGATGAGGGTTTTACATTTATTGGACCTCCAGCATCTGCTATCAGGGACATGGGTGATAAAAGGTACAAATCTGTGCCTTCTCTTGGGTCCCTAATCCTGGTTTGTTCTCTCTCTCTCTCTCTCTCTCTCTCTCTCTCACTCTCTCTCTTCCGTGTTTTTGTGGGGGCAAGGGAAGAAGAGCAGAATAAAGTTTCGGTCTCTTTATATTGAATCTGTTAGTCTTAGCTTCCAGAATCGCATCTATTATGCACCACTTGTTCATTTCTTGGGTTTCAAATTCAATGTATTTTTTTTTTTTTACATCTATTTTCCAAGTGTGTGTTGTGGTTTGTTCTCTTGCCCCTCAACTTTTACCGATTATGCTTAGAGCTCTAAACCTTAGTCTTGCACTTTTAAAATACAGTTTCTAGACATGTGTGTTCATTACTTGGTACATATGACATGAGGCTGCAGGTTGATATCTCAATGTGTGTGTTCATGCTTGTCTATACTATTACCATTTTTTCTCTTCTTCCTTTTTCCTTGTGAAAAAGGCTCTAAAAAAGTTTGTTCACTGGGATGCAGGGATGGTAGTTCTTAATTGGTTGTAATCTGTTTTTAATCTGTTCTCAGTGCATCAAAGAGGATAATGGGTGCAGCAGGGGTGCCACTTGTGCCTGGATACCATGGTCATGAACAAGATGTTGACCTTATGAAGTCAGAAGCAGACAAGATTGGATATCCTATTTTGATAAAGCCAACTCATGGAGGTGGAGGGAAGGTGTGCCACTGGTTGTGTTCCCTCTTATGATTATTCTTGGACTGTCATGATTGTTGACCAGTTATTGGTGGCGAAACACATCGCACATCAAGTTCATCAACATCTGTGTGATTTTCTGTTCATTCTCAGGGTATGAGGATTGTGCAAGGTCCAGGTGAATTTGTTGACTCATTTTTGGGAGCACAACGTGAAGCTGCTGCTTCTTTTGGCGTAGATACAATCTTACTTGAGAAATATATCACACGGCCAAGGCACATAGAAGTCCAGGTACTCTTATGTTTGAGCATCTCTAGATAAGTTCATGTATGATAAATTAAGCTTGAAATCCAGCCTGTCGTATATACTCAGTTTCCTTGTTGCATCTGTTTATTTGATTTTGTGTTTGAAATCTGTTGTTGAGTTGTTGACGCATTGTCGTACTTTTTTTCTAATGGGAAGGTCATGATAAGAACTTATGTTGCTTATATGGCTTAGATGCTGATTCTTGTGGTTCTCTGAATTTGTTTTATATGTGAAGGTATTTGGGGACAAACATGGGAACATCTTACATTTGTATGAGAGAGACTGCAGTGTCCAAAGAAGACACCAGAAAATTATTGAAGAAGCTCCAGCTGTATGCAACTGTCTCTGTATTTTCAGTTTAGCTTTCTTGTTCTATATTTCTAAACTTTTGGTAGAAATGATGTTGATGCAGCCAAATGTCTCGAATGACTTCCGCTCCCATGTGGGTCAAGCTGCTGTATCTGCAGCCAAGGTCTGAATGAGCACTTTGTCAAGGAGATCAGTATAGTTTTATCTCAATCTCTTATATCTATATCATAACTTATGAAATATAATAATTCCACAATAGGTCATTTTCTTGAGACAATATGAATCTTCTCATTTCTTTTCCTTCCTCACAATTTAAGGCATGCTCCTGGTGCTGTACATCTGAATTATCATTGAACCCTGATTGCTGCAGTCTGTTATCCTAGTGCTGTACGTTTGTCTTAGGAGACAAACTTCAATATTTCATCACACATCTTTGAAGCCCAAATCAAATATCGTAGATAGTTTAGATAATTTAGCCCAAATCAAATATTTCATCACACAGTTCCTGTTCTATCTTTTGATGCTATGAAACCTGATGCATTGCGCTTCTCCTGTAAATTTTATATCCTCATCTAAAAACTCCTCCACTGAGTGTTGTCATGATCGTTGACTTGCTATTTGAGACTGGTTTGTCGCCTCTGTTGTATGGTTAGGCCTGAATGTAGTCAGAAGCGGGGTTTCAATCTTTCACCACGCGTATTTGCTTATGGCTTTTCGTTTAAAGGTTGAGATTCCATCAATACCATATGCCCGAAAACTTTATTTGATAAGAGAATTATGTTTCCCGATTTGCTTATGGTATTCTCATGAGAATTTGGAAGAATACTGCAGATTTCTTATGAGTATACAAACAAAATGAAAATCTTGATTCGTTGAAATAGATGTCTGTGCATGTGCGTTTGTGTGTATTTTTGTTATCTTTTTTTAATCCTTATGGTTTATTTTGTAGCTTATATGTCTGGCCCAACTTTGTTATTGAAATATTTTCCTTCACATTTCAACAATTTTTTTTGTGATCCATTCAACTAGTTTCACTAATGTGGCAGTTCCTTTCTGATTTCTGAAGGCAGTTGGTTATCACAGTGCTGGCACTGTGGAGTTCATAGTTGATACTTCGTCGGGACAATTTTATTTCATGGAGATGAACACCCGTCTTCAGGTTCTTTGATCACTTTGCTTCCTTTCTTTATTCTCTGAAAGTATAACTGGCATGAATGTGGGTCTGTATTTTTACTGTGGTAGGTTGAACATCCTGTGACTGAGATGATTATTGGTCAAGATCTCGTGGAGTGGCAGATAAATGTTGCAAATGGAGAGCCTCTTCCCATGAGTCAATCACAATTGCCATTATCAGGTTAGTTTTGTTCCCATTTTTTTTGGTTTCCATATTGTATTCTGCTTTATTCAGAGAGAAATGATCCTTTAAAAGTGTTCCAATTGCGTATTAGTGACAACAGGATATATATAAGGCTGTTGTGATTGGCTGGTCCCTAATAAACAGAGGAAGGAGAATAACTGTTGTGTTTCACAATTTCCTTTTCTTTCCTCCATTTATGTAGTTGGACGAAATAGTTAGAGCATTTTATTTTCAAAATATCCTATGATGTATAGAGTAGTGACAAAATGTAGTGAAGCGACTTTCAACGGTGCATGAATATAACTTGGCAATTTTTTGAGAGGTGTTAATGCTAGGTTTCTGCCTTCATCCAGGTTTATATGTTTTTGTATGTTTGGAACTTAAAGCTACATTTCCTTCATTTACGTGTATTAAGACATGCTTACATGTCTCAATTCGTTGGCAGGTCATGCTTTTGAAGCCCGAATATATGCTGAGAATGTTCCGAAAGGATTCCTTCCTGCTACTGGTGTTCTTCACCATTATAATCCTGTTCCAACTTCATCCACAGGTACAAGTTTATCTCAGAAGTTGATGTTTTATGAACTAAACGCTTAAGACTTATATTTTGGCAGCTTCTTATACCAGCGCCACTCACAATGATTCCTGATTCATTAGCTCATTAGTCCTTATAAAAACTGCACAAAGGAATAAAACCATACATGCCCCATATTGGAATCCTAATTATCCTTCAACCGTATACCTTTTTGGTCTAGTAATGCTTTCCTTAGCTGATCAAGGAACCATGCAAGTAAGATATACTTTTGTATGAAAGGTATTTGTAGAGGACAATCCCACCAGTTGTTAGAATGGCATTTGTTTGGATATTTCCCTTGTGGTATAGATTTATTGTAATGTTCAGTCAATGCCATTAACAGTTCGGGTTGAAACTGGAGTTGAAGAAGGGGACACTGTGAGCATGCATTACGATCCTATGATTGCAAAGCTTGTAGTATGGGGAGAGAATCGCTCTGCAGCATTAGTTAAACTAAAGGACTCCCTGTCAAAGTTTCAGGTAGAGTCATGCTGGATATATGTCTTCAGTTCACCATACTTCTAATGTTCTTCCATCTTTGAAAAATAGATGGTTATGCTTTCGTGAACCAGCAAATTATAAATATCTAATATCTTCAGTACGATCTGTCAGCCTGCTGCTGTGATTCCATATTCTAATAATATGATCATCCTCGATTCCCTGGGACAAGGAAAAGGTACAATCATGTAAAAGATGACATATTTTGTTGATTTGTCTCAGGAGATCCCTTTAGCCAGAGTTAAACCAATTGTGGTCATGTTTTCTGTGTGTGAAAGGTTAATTGCTTGTTTATTTTGTGCATCCTTGTGGATCACTCAGCTGTTTTTTTTGTGTTAGAGTAGGTGTTCCACATTGCTTGGGTATGGAATGTGAGATCACTTAATAACATTTGGGACCTCTCTACTCGTTGCCAATTGGTTTCTACATGGTATCAGAGTAGGCCCATTCCATCCCAAATTTTATAAAAAAAGATTTAAATCTAGCCCGCACCCCACGATGACAGACCCAGAAAATGCTGCACTTTGATAGGACCCAAAAAGTGGCCATACGTGACAGACCTAAATGCGTCTGCACGTGAGGGGGGTGTTAGAGTAGTTGTCCCACATTGCTTGGGTATGGAATGGGAGATTACTTAATAATATTTGGTACCTCTCCACCTGTTGCCAATTGGTTTTGAGATGGATATAAAGTTTCTACACTTTGTATAGACATGTCACTTCCCAGCTGACTCGTTCTACAGTTCAGTTACTGTTTTTCTTCCACATTTAGTCAACAATTGCAAAATTGTCGATGCAGGTAGGAGGTCTCCCGACCAATATAAATTTTCTCTCCAGACTTGCCAACCATCAGGCATTCCAAGCTGGTGAAGTAGAAACCCACTTTATTGAGCACTTTCGAGATGATTTGTTTAGTGATCAAGTAGCGGCACAACCTTATAATGCTGCTAAATTGAGTGCATCCATGGTAGCTGCATGTATTTGTGAAAAGGGGCACAGAGCATTGAAGGAGAGGCCCCCTGGTATTGTTGAGTCTCCGAGCTTGTCTCATGATCTGTGATAGTTAAGCCTCTCAATCTGTCTATCAATTTGTGCAGGAGGGCTCTCGGTTTGGTATGCTCATCCCCCTTTTAGAGTTCATCATTGTGCTAGGCGAACCATGGAACTTGAGTGGGTGAATGAATACGATAACATTGGTTCAAAGCTTTTGACACTTTCTATCACGTATCAGCCAGATGGGAGCTATCTCATTGAGGTACTATCTTACTCTTTGTATAGTATGGCTCTTGACCATTACTTCTTTTGTTTGAAAGAAATACCACCAATTCTTACTGTTCCATGAGGCTTTCCTGTTCTTAGTTATCTATTATGTAATCCTTTTTTTTTTTGGTACTTATAGACAGGAGAAAGTAGCTCCCCAGGTTTGGAAGTCAAAGTAGCACACTTGGGAGACCATGATTTTAGAGTTCAAACTGATGGTGCAAGCATGGATGTTAGTTTAGCAGTTTATTCCAAGGTAAACTTTGTCTATGTGGATTTTCAACCCAATCAAAAGTCCATTGAACTATTTTTGTACTCTCTCTCTCCCTCCCAACCAGTATGCTGTTGAATGATGTCTCTTATTCTTGCTTGCTTAGCCAGAATAATTTAAATAGAGTTCCTTGTAGAATGAACTCAGGGCATGCAAGGAACTTTTATCCTCTTCTCTGTGCAGATCCACCATCATACATACCTTTGAATATATCATGTTAACAAAGTTTGTGTTTCTGCTGTAACCATGTTAAACACTCACATGATACTAGAGGCAGATACACAGAGAAACACAACAAACCTTGATCACAGTAAGCGTTTCTGATTTTGATCTTCTAGGATCGGAATGAGCATATTCATATATGGCGTGGTCCACTCCATCATCACTTCAAACAGAAAATGGGACTTGAGCTGTCCAATGATGATGAAATACAACACAAGCCAACTTTTGAGACAGCATCCCACCCTCCAGGGACTGTGGTGGCACCCATGGCTGGTTTAGTGGTTAAAGTTCTCGTAAAGAATGGGATGAAGGTTGAAGAAGGGCAACCTATAGTAGTCTTAGAAGCTATGAAGATGGAGGTCTGTTTTTAAGCTGGCCATAATTCTAGCCTACTGATGTTTTGAAGTTAAGAGGTTTTGTGATTTACGTCTTTTGTTTCTTCATGTAATAGCATGTTGTGAAGGCCCCAACTGCTGGATTTATCCATGGGCTTCATGTTGCAGCAGGCCAACAAGTATCTGACAGTAGTGTTCTCTTTTATGTCAAGGTTAGACATTTTCTTATCAAACCTCATCACTTGTGCTTTAGATTCTTTACTTAGATATTCGTACTACCTCACATGACACAATAAAGGTTATTGTATAATTGTTTGGAAAAGGAATAATTGTTAGTGCTAAGTGCTCTCTTTGGTTTTCTTGATAAATGATTTTCTGATTAACTTGCTTCAAATCACAAATGTGTAAAATTATTGGTCATAGAAACTTCTATGTAGTATGGTTTCTAATGTATTGACATATGTAGCCATTGTCATAAAGCTATGCTTTTCTGTGCCGATGAATAGCTGTTCTTACCAATGTTGTTGCTTGTTGCCCCTTCAAAATTAGTTGTTAGCCGATACTAAGTTATAGTATCATTCCTCTCAATAACCATTTTGCTGCCTTCGAAATATAGAACTTACTTCAAATTCTTGATCTTTTCATTCCTTGAGCAATAGAGCTTGTAGTTTACTAAACTGTCTAGCATAATAGACTATCTTTTTTTGCCAGGTTGAATGAAAAACAGCTTGACTTCGAGTCCTTGCTAATGTGGAGAAATCTCAACTGTAATTGCACAGAGGCTATGAGAAACTGATACATGATGACGCATTGGGCATATTTTGTTTCTTCTTTGATTTAATGTCTTCAAAATTCCGAGATGTAAAATAATAAACCTCGGTGTAGATTAACCCAAACCTAACATCCTTCAAGATGGAGCTCTCTTGTTCTTGACGTTCTTGACATGTTTTCATTTGATCTTTTGTTTGTTTTGGATTAGTGTATTCCTTGGCTCGTAGTAAGTGTTTCTGTTGTTGGTGCTGAGTTTCTTCTACTTGCAGACACTGCCTTAAAGGTTCGAGAGATGAGGGATTTGGCTGTCCCTAATCTTTTTGTTGTCAGCTGACAATCGCTAATAAGGTATGCATCTGCTTGTTACTTTTTCCAGCGTATTCTGTGGATGAATGGGTAGGATCTCATTGAAAGGGAGGAACGTTGTGCACTCTTGCCTTGTGGTTTTAGCTCATCTTTAGTAGAGTACCATTTAGGTGTACTAGGAAATTTGCTGACATAGAACTTGTTCAATGAGTAACAGTTATTTGCAAATTCCTATAGGTATATTTTCCTTTTCTATTCCCTGAGGAAAGGGATGGAATTCATACATCATTTGTTAGAGGGTTAAGTGGTTTAGTGATTATCAAGAGCTGAATAATTGACCTAGGTGAAATTAGCCTGGTACTTAACTTTGTTTACGTGCCCAGGCACTGTTTTCCTCACTTTGCCAATATCATTCTTGCACATCGGATTGAATCTTTACGAAAGAGACTTCTTTCAACGTAGACCATTTATAGAGGTCTATGAACAGAAAAATAAAGTTCCAAGTGCCTGGTGCCTGGTGAGTGGTGGCGGGTCAATCGATTTTGATTGGGTAAAATTCACTGGCACCCTTAGAGGTTTTGCTCTTGCAACAAACTCTCCCTGGATGTTTGAGAAATGGCTATGCACCCCGTTAGAGTTTGTCTATTGATGGAGTTAACGAAATCTTTTACGATTACATTCTTGCTCCTTCCAAAAGTCGATTCTTCCTCTCCCCCACTTTTCCCAATTCTCACGTCAGGCATCACCGTTGGCTAATAGACCACCACCACAAAACCTCGGACGAGCACTGCTAATGCCCATCACCACCCCTGTTCTCCTTGCCCTCTCTCCTCTTCCACGACCTCTCTTCCCATGCTTGCCTCCCTCCTTCCACTCCCTTCCACCCACTGAAATCTCGCAACCATCACATCCTTCCTCCCTTAGTAGCAGTGGAACTGCAGAAGATCCCCCCTCTCTCTCTCTCTGGAGAAGAAAATAGGAGCCAATAGGTTCATGTTGAATGTCTGCTAGTTCAGAGTCAATCGTATGCGCAGCTGTCGATTTTTTTGTAGTGCAGTGCTTTCATAATCGGGGATGGGGTGCAAGTGAAATGCAAATACAAACATTGAGGAGGGGAGAGATTTTTCATAGGTAGAGGAGGAATCAGTTCGAAAAGCAAAACCCCAGGGGGTGAGTGAAATTTATGCTTTGTCTAGATTCTGAACGCTTGGTGGGTGCATGCAGACTCTGGCATTTTTTTCCTCTGGATGAAATCCCAAAAGGTCAATAGAATAGAACAGTATAAAGGTGCTTATAGGATGTAGAAATGATCCTTCTGTCATCATGCACCAATGAACTGCTTTTTGCAGTTTACGTGTCCCCTTTTAAGTATTCTAGTCGGAATACATCATAGTCCGAGGTGCTTTGGGAGGGGCTGTAGTGATTAGTTCGAGGTGTGCGCAAATTGACCTGGAACCCCCTGCATTACCACCAAAAAAAAAAAAAATTTACATCGCAGTTGATTTTAAATTGTGCTCTATTTTTCTTCAGAAATACAGTGTTTTCATCCATAATTTTTTATTTTTTCGCACTATTTGAAACATTCATCCCAACCATTATACTACTTAAAATTATTTCCCCAAAGGGAGGGGGGGGTGGGAAGGCTACAACTTTTTTTTTTTTTTTTAATCGTCGAGGGCTCCAAGTCTCCAACCCTTACCCTATCCTTATTTCCTCATTTGATTGCTGAACTTGAAATTCTCTACTTTTTATGTGAATTATTCTGTGTTCTAGCATCTTTGTTACTACACCGAAAGAATATTAACCAGAATATACCATTATTGAAATCGGAATATTACTGAAAATATACCATGTCAAAAAATAAAAAAAACAAAAAAAAACAAAGCCGTTCTGTCCAAAATCTTTAGATATGTAATTATGTATATATATTTGTACAGAGTATCAAATACTAGGATTAATATTGAATTCCAAGTTTTTCTTTACTCTCAAACATCATTCATGGTAAGCAGTAATTGGAGCAAAGTCCTTTATTGTTAATGACTTTGCAGTGAACTCCAATTATATATTTTCAAAAAAAAAAAAGAACTCCAATTATATATGTGAGCTTGCCTCCGTCCTGTCTCGAATCATTGTATCACTTATCACGTCGAGCTGGGTAAGAGAAATTTTGCACGTAATAAGAAACTAAGATTTTTTACCTAACTCGACGTGATAAGAATGATCAGATATTAATATATATAGGATAGGACATATTTTTAAGAAGTACTCAAACGTACAGCGGTACAAGCAAAAAAAAATTGAAGAGATAAAAGAAAGGATTGGACAACTAGTCCAATCCTTTTAAGGCCAAACCTGAGCCCATTTCAATGATCGAGCCTGTTCACTGTTTAGACAGCGGTCAGCCACACCAAAATTATGTTGATCAGATATTGTTTGATATACTTTCAAAGATCATTTATCTTGAGAAATGGTTTTGAAAAAAATATCGCAACACTGGATTGAAGCTAATTTGTCTCAAGACAAAATAAAATGTGTTAGGAAAACCAATTTTAAAAAATGTGTCAGAAAACATACTATGAAAAGATAGTTTTTTTTTTTTTTGATCAGATGAAAATGATATCAAAAGATAGGTGATCAACATAATTTTTTGCATGTCTCAAGTTTGGGAAATGACGGTTCAGGACATGTTTTGATAATTAATACCCGCCAAGGACAGGCTAATGTTGAAAATATTCTTAACGGGTATTAATTATCAAAACACGTCATTGACCGTCATTTTCCTCTCAAGTTCTCAATGAGGTTGTAAAGTGAACAATTGCGATCATAGTGCTCTGAGAAGAGTCCAAAAATGAAGGGAAAATTACATTTCAGTGGAATGAGGGGCATTTTATTCCCAACTCATGGACAAGTTATCATAAAATTCATCTAAATATGAAAAGGATGAAAATAATTAGGTATACATGGAAAGGGCCACATAAAATGACGAATACGCCCCTAAGTGAAACCCTAAATCCCCAATCCCTTTTGAAACATTTCAAACGCCACTCCCACTCCTCCTCTACGCAGCTTTCTTCCCCTTTCTTCTCCTTCACCTCTTCTCAGGGAACGAAGACGCCAAAATCTTGTTCTCCCTCACCTTTTCTTCCATCTCTTCGTTCCACCCAAGAAGAAGCAGCCTTTTGTCCTTGGTCGTCGTTATCTCTCTGTTTCACCGTGGACGCTGTAACATTGTGATCTGGTATGTTTTTTTTTCACTTTTCTCTCATTCCCTCCCTCTCTGTCTCGATTTCGGCGACCACCAACGGAACCCTTGGCCGAAATCGCCTCCCCAAGCGCACCCCTTCGCGACCACCGACACCAAACCCACACCGCCAAGGTCTCTCTCTCTCACTCGCTCTGTGTGTAGTAGAACTTCGGTGTTTCCCCCTAAACCTTCATGCCAGAACTTGTTCAAATCAGAAAAATTAGGGTTCCATATTGAAGTGAAATTGGAGATTTTGTTTGAAATTAGGGTTCCATGTTTGGCAGGAACATGATCCTCTACTTTTATTGTACACAGGAATTGCTGAAATTTTCGTCCCCATTGCTGATCATTGGAAATGGTAAATTGCCACTACTACAATAATCCTTAAAGATCACACGCAGGAAACTGAAAATGATCACAGTCATAGCAAAATCGTGATAGATAAAGATTTGTGGGCCAAACTTTTAATCTCAGTTCATGGTACAAACTATCATACTGTATTAATCTTTTCAATCTTAGTTATAAAGAAGCCGTGATTCTAGCATGTGGTATTTTGGGATTCCTGTTTTCTAGTATTTAATTCATTAAATCTATTGGAATATTGAGAGGGCTAGGGTTTGGGCCAGGTTGTAGGAGTTGAAGTTGTTACTGTGCTCATGTTTTATGGATTGTTGGTTTGTGGTTCTCTTGGTATATACGAACATGATTTTAGTGTAGAAGTGGGTCTCTCATGGTTCTTTGGTGTAGAATATGTTATGTGGATGTTTATTTAGGAGCTTTGTCTGATGATTAAAGTGTGAGCCCAAATGTAAATTTTGTGTTGCCCTCCAAGTGTTTGGTTAAATAACGCAATGAATGTATGTATTGTCATTCAAAAACTCTTTGATTCTTACCAAGAAAATTTGGAAAATGTGGCAACTGGAGTATGGAACTCTAACTTGTGCTAGTACTTTTTCCCCTATGTTCTCTTGTATATTTTTTCCTTCTTGCATATTATGTTTTCTAGTACAATCTTTTGAATAATCATTGGACTCCTTGTTGCATGCTAACCTCTTGCAGTTCAATGCTATAAGGAGTTACATGGAAGCTAAATTCAGTAAAGCTGACTTTCATATTTACTTTTTAGGTATGAAGAATGTGGGAAAGAAAAAATTAACAGGTTTTTGCTACTGAGGCGGGGAACGGAAGGTAAACGGCAATGGCACCTTCTTGTACAACGGTGGGACATGTGAACTGTTCTACTTGAGGAAGAAAGTCAAGTAAATGAGTTACGTGAGAAGGTTTGTGGTGCCCTTAATGTAATACCCCTAGTCTTTAATTGTGATTAAAGTTAATTGTGTGTGGAGTTTTGAGTTAACTATGTGGTTATTGGCTTCATTTGCTAGTTAAATATGTTTGGAGCATAAGTTAGCATATGTCACACTTGCATCTAATAACTTTCTGTTAGCCTAGCAAAACAAAACAAAGAGCTTCTACATACTTCTCTTCTTGTTTCTATCTTCTACGGAGAGAGAGAGAGAGAGAGAGAGAGAGAGAGAGAGAGAGAGGGTTGATCTTGCTTGACTTGTATTGAAGCCCTAACTTGGTAAATCATGTTCTTTACACTTGAATTTATATTTCTTGACTTGAATATCATGCTTTATTTGCTGAATTCATGCTCTAGATGCTTGGTTTAAGTTGAATTTGGATTTTGGGGTTGAACTCTTAAAAAACTCAAGAACCTAGCTTGAAATCCATTGGATTGGATGTTTAAAACTTGTTTTGATGCATGAATTTGGTGTTCTTGGAGTAGTTCTTCTATATCTATCAGTTTGAGCATGATTAGTAAGGTTTTGATGTGAGTTTGAAGTATTTTGGAAGGGTTCTAGAGTTGAAAATTGAAGGAAGAACAAGATGTAATTTTCTGGAAAATTTGCAGAATTGAGAAACCTTGTATTTGACCTGATTTTGGGGATTTTTGTTGAGGCAGTTCCTAAACTCCAAAAATCATGAGATTTTTATTGAGAGATCCTTTATGAGTCTTTTGTATGTGGTAAAAATTTCAGGACGGAATTCTAAGTATTGAACTCTATAGAAATTCGTAACCATGCAGCGCGCAATTTTGGAATGTGCTGACTGCACTGACACACATTGGGGAAACGGCTATAATTTTTAGCTCGAGCGACGAAATAGCGAACCGTTTTTTGATTTTGAAACTAGACTCATAGACCTTAAAAAATATGTAACGTTTGTGCCTTAATTACTCCAGTGCAAAGTCAGATTTTAGGTTGAAGTTTTTGGAACTGCGGATTCTGTGATTATTTTCTTGAGGCTAGCTATCTAATTTTATATTCTTACCATATATAGGACCTTATGTTCATTAAAGGTAGGTTTGTTTGACATCCTCTAATCATGCTTTGTTGCCTAATTGTCTTAGGAGGTTTGGGTGACACGTAGATACGAGGTGAGTGATTAATCATTCATACGACCTTTGACTTATGTAATTGTCCCACCTTTTTGGCAACGGAAAGTAGGGTGGTGACGTGCAGCCCTTCTTTTGGACGTGGTATGTAAATGTGGACTTGTAGATAGGGATTTGTTCTTTGTGAATACTTTTGACATGTAAATATGCACAGTTCTGGGTGGTTTGCCATGTAGAGATCTTTGTAAAGACTTATAGTTTTGGCGTATGTAATAAAATGGAATTTGCTTCTGCTTGTCATTAATTGAGTCCCTTTAGTCATTTGCTAATGAGATGTTTAACTTTGAAATGGCCTTAGTGATTAAATCACTGGCGCTTTGTCATGGCTAATACCTCCAGGGATGGGCTAGGGTCGTGACACATAACATTAATTTGGAAGGTAAATTGTATTTCTATAACACAAAGAGGGACAAGATGAAGTATGTAATATTGAATGACGAAAATGGTGTTGCAATGTTGTTCCACTTGAACAAAGATGATGTCGACTTGTTTGTAGAAAAGACAAGACAAATTAATGACCTTATCCCAGACTTTTACAATTCAACAAGGTTAGATGAATTGTTTCGTTTTAATTTCCACTTGCTTGTACCAGACCTTTAAAATTGAACTTTTTCTTGATATTTTTTTTTTTACGGTAATTAGCCTCTCTCTCTCTTTCTAAGTATTGCTTTACGGGGTGCAATGGTCCTATGTTCAAACAATGGCAGTTAGGTGCCGACTCTTTGTTTGTTCTACTCATTGGTTTTCGTAGCTTTGGTTGTATTTGTTAATCAGATGGTTTTGTAGTGGATTCTGAAGGCTATCCCATTGAGCCTTCCGTTTGGTTGGTAATGTTGGTTATACAAGAAAACTCTGTTTTTCTTGGCTATTCAATTCAATTTTGGGAAATATAGTGCTATATGGGTTTAAGTAACACCAAAGCCATCAATTCGAGTCGAAGTAATTATTTCAAATCAATTCTGATAGTTTTGACTTGGTCTTTTATACCTCAAAGAAGGTTGAGGTTGAATGTAGATGCCTCCCCAACATTTCACAATCCGAAGTAGATTGGTCTTTATGCAAATTTATATTGGTCTTCATTTATATTAATTATAGTTCTAATATAATTTTGACTTGGTCTTTTATACCTCGGAGAAGGTTGGTTGTAGTTAAATGGTAGATGGCTTCCCAACATTCCACAATCCGTAGAAGACTTACTCTTCATGAAACCTTCTATTGGTCTTCACGTATTTTAAGTGTAGTCTTCATGAAATTTTGACTTAGTCATCTATAGCTCAGGGAAGGCTCCCCTAACTTTTCACCCTCATATAATATAAATACCAGCAAGTTCGATCTACCTCAATTTCACATAATCCACAAAGTCAAACATGCGATAAAATCCAAACTTTTCGAATGTCTTCCTTTATGGTATTATATGTGTATATATGTTGGTCGGTATGGGTGTCTTTTAAAAAAAACACATAAAAGTGGGGTCATGGTTAGTCCAAAAGGCAAGGACCAAATAAAGCTAAAACAAAACTTCATACTAGTCAAAAACATGCCGTGGTCATTGTGCAAAGCATAGTAGTATGACTGCAGCAAAAAAAATAGTGTTGTTGTCCATAATTCGTTTTAACTCATGTAACATGTTTTTCCTAAAAATAAAATAGTTGCTCTTTAAGTTACCTAATGTTACTCCTTGTAAGAACTTTTATTGCTCTCTATGTAAGAATGTATGCCCCAGAAATGGCACGACACGATTGGCAAATGGCATGGCACGATACGACACAATTGGCAAAAGGCACGACACGATTTAAGTAAATGGGCCGACACGGCACGGCACAACACGATTGACAAATGGCAGGGCACAATTTGAGTAAATATTGTAAATGGGCCGACATGGCATGAAGCACGGAGTTAAACGGGCCAAGCCAGCACGGCACGACACGTTTGACACCTCTAATTTTGTGCATGGTTTACTCCTAAAAAAATGTGTTCATGAAGTTCAATTTTTGGTCTTTGCTCCATGTTAATTTCAGTCCCATTTGGTGTCGTTCTTCAGCTGGTAGCAACTTGGGGCTATTTAACCGCTAGATTGATGTAAAAGCTTTTATTTTTTCTAGTCTAATTGTAAATCATGTTGGTGATTTGTTGGAGGGCAGAAAAATATGTTTTGTTTATAGATGAACTGTTAGAATTTGGTATCCTATTGCTAGAAATATAGAGATTTTGTTGCTTCAATTTGATGAAACTGTGTAGTACAGGTCTTCAATTCATTTAGTGTCTCTAGTTTCTTGATTGAATTAGAACCCGAAAAGTAATTTTAAGTGTTATCTTCTAAGTCTGTTTCTTGTATTGTATGTAGGTCGATTGGTTGAAAGGGAAGATCGATAATTCATCACTTTTTGCTCGAGATGAAGATTATGATCTTGCTAGTGTTGGACGTTGGATCTCAATTGAAGTTTATTTATATCTCTTTTTTTTTTTGTAGAGGCTCAATGCTCCTTTTTTGTATGAAAACATATAGCTGGGCAACTTTTCTCTTTGCAAATGTCGTTAGCAAGATGAAGACTATAGCTAGCTAGCTACTTATATTTAGACTTAAGTGATGTAAGATGAAGTCTCTTGTTGCATGGTTTTGTATGGAACAATATGTGAATATATGAGAGCTTCTTTATGGCAATTAATTGAACTTGACGATTGGTTTTGGTTGTTCTTTTCAGAGCTTTGCATAAGATGCGATGAATGCTTACAATTGTATATATGAAGAAGTTGACAAGTTATAGCGGACATAAACGCTATGGAATTTTCAAATTTTATTGATGTAGTTACTTATTCATAGCAGTTTTTGAATGTTATGGAAGGTCTCTTATTTATAGCAGTCTTTAAATGCTATGAAATTACGGTCCAAGTATCTATAATAGCAGGGGCTAGTACAGCGCCCATCTAAATGCTATGTTTAACTTTTTATAGCGTGCTTTGCTCGTGTGGAATGTGTTAACAATAGCAGACAATGAACGCTATTGAAATAAACGACTTTTAATTGCATCGGCTAATAAGGCGTTCTTCGGAATGCTATGAAATGACTTATTTGTTGTAGTGTGTTTTTCCTGAAAATAAAATAGTTGCTCTTTAAGTTACCTAATGTTACTCCTCGTAAGAACTTTTGTTGCTCTTTATGTAAGAATGTATGCCCCAGACTGTTAAAGACAGTGACCTGTATTTTAACTCACTGAATGGTTGTCCCTTTACAAAGGTATGTTGGTTTGTATGAAATGTGATTCTTGTTCAAGTCATAGAACATGTTTTTCCTGAAAATAAAATAGTTGCTCTTTAAGTTAACTAATGTTACTCCTTGTAAGAATTTGTGTTGCTCTCTATGTAAGAATGTATGCTCCAGACTGTTAAGGGCAGTAACCTATATTATAACTCACTGAATGGTTGTCCCTTTACAAAGGTGTGTTGGTCTGTATGAAATGTGATTCTTGTTGAAGTCATGCAACATACTTTTCCTAAAAATAGAATAGTTGCTCTTTAAGTTACCTAATGTTACTTCTTGTAAGAATTTTGTTGCTCTTTATGTAATAATGTATGCCCCAAACTGTTAAGGATATTATGATAAGCCGTTTTGTGGTGGTTGTGGTGGTTCTAACCCAGACAGCTTATTGATCAGTTATTTCATTTCACATCATACTATTCACTCATTATTTATGTACAGACAGTACCACGTACACGCCAGTGTGGATATATCTTCCCATGTCCCTTCCCCTTTTACTTGTTTATTAAAAAGTTTCATTTTCCAAAAGATATTCAAAATTCTTCCCCTTTTAGAATGTTTAGTAGAGACCGGTTTTACCGGGCGAATGAGGTGCTTCTCAACAAAACCTTCCCCGTTCGTAACGTGGCTCCCGAACCCAAAGTCTCGACGTTTTCGCTAGACCAAAAGCCTTTTCCAAACGAGTTCTCGGTTTCTCGAATCATCCATCTCAAAAATCCGAGTGGCGACTCTTCAAGGGCGCGCCAGGCGAGGAGTCCACAATGAACTTAACCATAAGGCAAATAAGTTGCTCTCTATATGAAAATAAGTTGCTTTGTATATGAAAATAAGTTACACCATATACACGACAAGAGGGGCCAGTGAAAGTTCATATCACCTTTATGTTTTCTTACCCGTGACACTTGCTCTGTCAGTCTACTTATGTAGCTCCTTTTATGAACTTAAGTTGCCCCAGTAGGCAAATAAGTTGCTCTCTCTATGAAAATAAATTGCTCTGTTTATGACAATAAGTTACACCATATACACGACAAGAGGGGCCAGTGAAAGGTCATATCAATTTTATGTTTTCTTACCCATGACACTTGCTCTATCAGTCCACATATGTGGCTACTTTTATGAAATTAAGTTGCCCTATAAGGCAAATAAGTTGCTCTCTATATGAAAATAAATTGCTCTGTATATGAAAATAAGTTACACCATATACATGACAAGAGGGGCTAGTGAAAGGTCATATCACCTTTATGTTTTCTTACCCATGACACTTGCTCTGTCAGTCTACATACGTGGCTCCTTTTATAAAATTAAGTTGCTCCTTAAGGCAAATAAGTTGCTCTCTATATAAAATTAAGTTACACCATATACATGACAAGGGGGCCAATAAAAGGTCATATGAATTAATTTAGTTGTCTATATACACTCTTGCTCGGCCATTGATGAAGCATTCAAAACAATTACGATATGGATCCAAACTGTCCTTTTGGAAGAAGACTAGAAAAGGGAGAGAGTTCTCATTCTCGTACACGGGTACGTACACGTACATCCCTACCTGTTCAACATCCAAACATCCGGCCTTCCTTTGGTTCGACAGAAGATCAAGAACTGCATCGTTTACTTCAAACAAGAAGTTTGAGAGTTCTCACAAACGGGGAAGTTATGGAACGATCGATAGAACAATATGGTGGATTACCGATCCAAGTGCCACCAGTACACCCCCCACCTGTTGATCTACCGAACAACTCCGTTTTCGTCGTTTTCGACTACCAAGTGAGATGGATGAAGGGGATGGTCGTCGACATTCCGATGACGAATAGGAGTAATTGTATTTTATTTCATTTTAGTAATTATAAATTGTGGTAGTATTGTTGTTGGATCTATGCAACAACTTTATGTTTTTTTGCCCGAGATAGTTGCTCTGTGAATTCACATATGTTGCTCCTTCTATGAAATAAAGTTGCCCTTTGTGGAAATTAAATTGCTCTCTCTATGAAAATAAGTTACGCCATATACACGCCAAGGGGGGCCAGTGAAGGTAAAGCTAACGGTTTGTTGGCCGCATAGGCCATAACTACCAATCATCTTGAAAGCCACAAGAATACTTCAATGATCTTGAAAGCCACAACAAAGACATCATTTGGGAAGATGAACAAGATGGGGAAGCAATTGAGCTTGCCTTCAGCAAGAAGAAATTTGAAGCAAGAAAGAATTGGCTCCGACACTTTGAGGTTTGAAGTTATATAATGTATTCCTCAAATTTGTAAGTTCTCTTTTGTTTTGCAAATATTGTCTTTTCTAATGGGGACAACACTTTCTTTGTTTTTGTCGTTGCAGCCTGGTACTTACATTGATCAGAAGGAGAAGCTCATCAAGTACAGCGACTTTGTCTACAAGGAGCTTATACTGTTTTCAATGGCAGATCTTCAGCGGTCAATACCTTCGATTACAAGTGGTGTCACGTCCTCAATGTTACTTCTTGTAACATGGAATTCAGAGCTGCCAATCCGACGATGGACTCAAGATTACAAGGAATTTCTGGAATCAATTACGACGGGGAATGACTGTCCTTTTACCCTCGTGTATTGGTCTGTATGAAATGTGGTTCTTCTTCAAGTATGCCCTAGACTGTTAAGGGTTGTTTTTTTCCTGAAAATACAAAAGTTGCTCTTTAAGTCACTTAATGTTACTCATTGTATGAACTTTTGTTGCTCCCTATGTAAGAAAGTATGCCCTAGACTGTTAAGGGTTGTTTTTTTTTCTGAAAATACAAAAGTTGCTCTTTAAGTCACCTAATGTTACTCCTTGTATGAACTTTTGTTGCTCCCTATATAAGAAAGTACGCCCTAGACTGTTAAGGGTTTTTTTTTTTCTGAAAATACAAAAGTTGCTCTTTAAGTCACCTAATGTTACTCCTTGTATGAACTTTTGTTGCTCCCTATATAAGAAAGTACGCCCTAGACTGTTAAGGATTTTTTTTTCTTCTGAAAATACAGAAGTTGCTCTTTAAGTCACCTAATGTTACTTCTTGTATGAACTTTTGTTACTCCCTATGTAAGAAAGTATGCCCTAAACTGTTAAGGGTTGTTTTTTTATGAAAATACAAAAGGTGCTCTTTATGTCACCTAATGTTACTCCTTGTATGAACTTTTGTTGCTCTCTATGTAAGAAAGTATGCCTTAGACTGTTAAGGGATGTATAAATTTATTAAAATATAAAAATTGCTCTTAAATTAACCTAATGTTACTCCTTGTATGAACTTTTGTTGCTCTGTATATAAGAAAGTATGCTATGGGTTTTTTTTTCTGAAAATATAAAATTTGCTCTTTAAGTCACCTAATGTTACTCCTTTTATGAACTTTTGTTGCTCTCTATGTAAGAAAGTATGCTCTAAACTGTTACGGGCAGTCACCCATGTTTTAACTCACTCAATGGCTGTTCCTTTACCCTTGTGTGTTGATAAGTTTCTATTATAGCCATTTTAACTATTAATAAGGTTAAGTTTTTTTGCTTAATAAGGTTTGTTTGTTCATATCCTAGTTTAGTTCATTCCTTGATTGGGTAAGACGTTGTTGGGATGTCTAGTTGGATAATTGGAATGGAGCGTGTCTCCTACTAGCCTAAAAGTGCTCGTATCCTAATCGTATCGTACGCTTATTCGAAAAAAGTTAGACCTTATTTGAAAAGTAGAATGGGCTTGTGAGAAAGTTCAAATCTCAGATGGAAGTAGAATGAAATTATAAAAAGTTCAAATTTCCCTCTGTAGTTGTGTTACCTTTTATAGTGAAAGAGACTAGGTTTGAACCTGGCTCTCGTATGAATGTCCTCAAGGTTTGCTAGATTAGTCAGAGCTCTGCAAATGAACGAGCTGGTCGTGCTGGGAGAACTGAACTGGGAAGGTGTTATAGACTTTATTCCGAGAGTGATTTTCAATTGATGCCACCTCATCAGGAACCCAATAGATCACTTCGGTTCATCTTGGTGTGGCAGTTTTAAGGATTCTTGCTTTTGCCACAACTGATGTACAGAGTTTAGATTTTATTGATGCTCTTAATGCAATAGCTATTGACATGGATATTAGAAATCTTATCCAGTTAGGAGCTGTTTTATTGAAGAACGATGTGTTAAATTTAACTACGGACGGGCTGAAATTGGTTAGATTGGGCATTGAACCGTGGTTGGGTGACCTGTATTTTCAATGCTTCGAGCACCGCTTGGGTAAAGAGGGTCTTGTTCTGGTTGCGATAATGCCAAATGCCAGTAGCATATTTTGCAGAGTGGGTAATGAGGAAGATATGCTTCAATTTGATCACTATAAGGTGCAATTTTGTCATTCCAATGGTGACCTTTTGACTTTGCTCTATGTTTATAAAGGTGTGTTGGCCTATATGGGTTGATGATCCAAACCATTACAGTTACTTTCAATGGGTTGATGATCCCATATGCAAGCGTGGTAGGGTTCAAGGAAGCACTCAATGCCCAGTGCAAATATTGCAGAAGCCACTGCTAGTTTGGAGGCTGTTCGCTGGTGTTATGCTCAGGGGATTGCGAATGCTACCATCCTAACGGATAGTTTGCTGCTTATGATGTTTTTGCATGAAGACATTAAACCGGATGTTTGGTTAAGCTCTATTATTTTAGATATTTGGTGCTTTTGTAATAGGTTTGACTTTATTTCGATTGTAAAAGTCAGTAGTGTCTCGGTGCAAGTTGCTCATAGGTTGGCGAAAGCCACCCTGAAAAGGGAGGGCTGGTGGTTGTACTCTTGCTATATTTTGGTAATGAAGTTTCTGCTTTCTCGAAAAAAACCTTTCATCGCTCTTGTTTACTCAATGCCAAATTGAAGTGCTATCAACTCATGAATAAATTTCAGTAGTAAACTATTTGTACACCACAGAAAGAGCAACATATATGCATACACTTCGATAAAATTCACATACTTTTCGAACATCACCCATCGTTTAATGGTACATGCATTGGGACCTAAAAATACACCGCCCGCACATCACAAAAATGGAACTGAAGTTGGCAACATACATAAAAATCGCAATAAGGATCTTCATATGAGTGAATCCTGATCCATTATAAGCATTTCAAGTGTAAACAAATACTTCCATTTATGAGACAACATATACTTCAACAAACTCTCAACGAAATAACCTTCTTTGATCCTTGTCTCTACTTTCCTGGGTGTATAGATAATATGAAACAAATTACATAATAGAGCCTCTTATATCAGCCCAATTACTATTCTCAAAGCTGTATGTGTATTCAGAGATTAGTCTTCGGTTTAGTGAGGCGCCTCGTCACTGAGCGCATAGTCACAAATTCCTCCGCTACAGAAGGGTGTATGCCCACCTGTCACCCAACCAAAAAATTATGATACTAATAACAAATCGTATTCATTCAGTTTGGGGGAATAATGGCATTGGATTCTTAATGAAGGATTCGGAGTGGGTGTTGTGCCTCATCTTGTGCTGTGAGTGCAAATCATCGAGCCTGGGGTGGACCCAATTTGCACTCACAGCACACTGTTGTACTCCCAGACACAACACCTTCCCCGAACCGTTTGGTGGATGTTGAAACAAGTAGCAAGGGTAAGAAAGGCAACATCCAGATAAGGCTAACATCAATATGAGCTCAAGAAAGGACTCGGAAATTTCAATCTATAGGTCAAAAGAAAAGGATATTGAAAGGACAAAAACCACCAACCAAATCATTTAACAAATGAAAGTGCTTCAGAACACACATATATATAGGAACACATGTGTTCGTAATCGAAACTAAGTCTTTGCATCCTAATCACTTGGGCGGGCTACATTAATCCCTTTTCTTTTCTTTTTTTTGGCACTATGATTTATCCCTTGACAGAGCTCAATGAAGAAAACGGGTTCATAAGCCAACCCTAATTGATTGGGACTTTGAAGGGCCGGTTTGGTTTTGTTTATATATCTATACACAGAGACACACATACATTGTAGTTGTGTGACAGAATACAGAGTTGATCTATTACGCTCTTATATGGTTATATGTTTTCCACCCCTTTCATTATACTGACCATATAGGCAATCGCCCATGCATTTGAGTGTAAACTTCTACCAAAAAGGGCAAGAGGGTGCCAATAGGGAGCTCTAATTCGATATTTTTGTAAAAACTAGCGCTTCCAAACATGTCCCGTCCCCCAAAAAAAAAAAAAAACTCATCCCTTTTGCGTTATTAAAATGAGTCAAATGATTGATCAAGGCGGGAAAACTCAAGACTGATTGAACACATGTCAACAAGGGGCTAACATGGTAAGATTAAATCTGATGCCTTTCAAGCATTCCATGTAGCCTTGGGAAATCCCCAGCGAAAAAACCCCTAGATTTTAGAGAGAAAAATTCTAGCCCATCTTATTTCGGTAGTTCGACACAACTGGGGGATGGAAATGGTTATAGGAACATGAGTTCTCAGTCAATTTGTGTATGAAAGAAAATACACATCCGTCCTCATTTATTTGTGCATTTCCAATATCATGGACATCACACAAAATCGTCTATGTTTTCTAACTTTTTTTATTAGATGATTATGAAAACTTTGTCTACAAAACCTAAATGAGATCTTTTAATTGCTAGGAAAGATCTTGAAATCTTTTTCCACCAAAAAATAGTATATGTTGACCTGATAAAGGCATGACTGCCAGAAAATGACAAACAATGTGGAGTGCGGACAGAGGGAGTACGAGGAGAGACAAAAAACTCCAACTAAGCTTTAAAGAAAATCAGTGCTCTGACAGCTAGGGGAAACAACTTATAGGCTACCCGTATGAATATTCCTTCAAGTAACTCCACACGTCAACAAACAGAAGCTCAGATGCCAGTTTGAAAGAAAATTAAGTGGGAAGAGAAACTAGTCAGAATGAGCAGTATGTCATTTCTTTCCCAACTAGTTCTGAGGAGTGAAGTCCAGCTTACCGTGCTATCAAATTGTGCCTTAGTTGCTCCGCACTTGAGCGCAATAGCAATGCCCTGAGAAGGATATCCCAAACAGTATCAGGTGCTGCATATGCAGATATCAACTAAACCACAAAGTAATCCAAAAAAGTAGGACATTCATAAGAAGTGCTCTAGGCAGTACTTGAGGAATACCACCTACTTGAGATACCATGGGATCTGCCACAACGGATACACACTTACGAAACATGGTAAAATTTTGAAAATGTCCACTTAAAGCACATTTCTTGGCGCACTATGAAAACATTTTTTACGCTCTTCCAAAGAATTACTCTCTTCGAGTTTTAGGCAGTCATAATTTAACTTTTTTACGCATGAGGTAAAAGATAAAGAAACAAATAGTGAAAAAGTTAGGGAACACTTTGGAACACTGAATCCATCACTTTCGAATATCAATGTACCCTGTTTTGAAAACTGTGTTCCAATCCGCAATCACTAGGGTATTAACATTTACAATTCTCACAACACCAATGGAAAAGCTCTTCCAGGAGCAAATCATGAAATTGACCTACTTGGAAGAATGTTTAAAAGCCAGTTCAAGTTCCTAGACCGATTTTCAACTCTGAGAATGAATTCAAAGTTTAACTTTCTTTCTTCCAAAAGCATTAAGTTCTTTTTTGAAGTGTATACTTTCAATTGGCAATTATACACCTAGCAATGAAGAACATAATATGAAAAAGACACATCTACTATGGAAAGAAGAATTTTTACATGGGTTCAAGGCAAAGAAGACGTAGGAATTGATGCCGAACGTGGCATGGGAATGTAGATGACGCTAAAACCATTTGCAATTTACAAGTTCACAGATTTTCCTCCCCTAATTAGATGTTTTATGAACTTTGCGACGTAGGGCAACTATACAATGGGTATTTTTGAGCAGCAAAATAGCTCAAGTCAACCTCAAAAAAGAGTCCACGCCTTATTGCCTTCTCAATCCAAAGACTTTCATTTTTCAGAAAAAGCAACATATAATTACACATGCATGATGCATCAGGTTACAAAATGGAACATTTTTGTTTCAAGGTTGTCATTTTCATCATTTCAGTGAATGAACAGAATCTGAGGGCATTGGTTTAATAGGGGAAAAATTATTGGCCCAAGTGTTTTTATTTTTTTCCAGTGCGTAGTAGTTGGAAAACAATCATTCCAGAAAACCATGGGAGGAAAATAAGAACACGGCAAGTTGAATGCAGTCATATACTTGGATCGGTGAAACCTGTGGAGGAAGCCCAAATCGCGAAAAACACTTTCGAAATCGCATGTAGAGTCATTCCGTGCATAGAGACTTAGAGAGAGAGAGAGACGTACCACTATAGAGTATCACAGTCGATCGCCGGAGGCTCTGAAAGAGACTGAGTCTCTACAAGGGATAGGGTTTTGGGGGGATCGATTGAGAGAGAGAGAGAGAGAGAGAGAGAGAGAGGAGGGGTGGTGATCGATTAGGGTTCTTGGGGTCGGGGTGGGTCGGGGAAATAGGGGAGGAAAGGACTGGTGGCCGGTGGGCGTGGAGTTGGGAGCAGTTGCTGATGATGCCAGATTTTGTGAGGGGGGGTGTTTTTGTCTTTAAGACCATGTCTGGGTAATTATTCTTCTCCTTCCCATGACTTCTGAATTCCAAATAAGTGGTCCATGGGTTGGGAATTATTAGCCCCTTTTTCCACTGTTCAGTAATTTTCCCAAAAATGAACTAGACTGGACCATCTAGTCCCTCTGAGTCTATCTCTCAAACCAAGGGAGAGAGGGTCCCAACCTAGATCTACAAGGAAAGCTCCTCTCTCTTGTTGATCGCTTTAATACTTGACCGTTTAATTCATAGAGTTCTGAAAAATGACTTTGTTCACTTACAAGTTTTGCAAATTTTCTTTATTCTCTGCACAATTCTCAATAAGTTTATTTATTTATCTCTCTCCACTCATTACATTAAAAAAAAAATTCAAAACTCAAAACTAAACAAAGTGCTGCCAAAGAAATCAAATTGATCCAATATCGCAAGGATTAACTTGATCTCCATAAATCTAACGATTATGATTGTGATAATAAAATCTCGAAGGACCCAACCGAAGTACCCTGCACTGCAAGGGGTCAGGGACCCCAGTTCTTTTTGGTGCATTTGCAGCCATAGAGAATAATATGTTCGTCTTCTTTTGAGCAGAAATTGTTAGTAGGAGGTCCAAATACAAAGATTTTCGACCACACAGGTAAAATCCGTTATAATCAACGCCACAACATTAGTACTAATTCCCTATATATGAGTGGAAATAGGACTTCTTTTTTTCCGAATACAAATAGGTTAGAAAGAGCAATAATTCTTAGAGTTGTCATGCATGGGGTCCGAGAGCCCTATATGAGGACACCAGCGCCGTCCCTTTTTCCTCCCTCTCTCTCTCTCAAAATGTGGTGATTCCTTTGCATATGTAATCTGCTCCATGATTCTCTTGGAGTAGCTTGAAGTTTCCGCTCTGTTCTCTCTCTCTCTCTCTCTCTCTCTCTGATTTCAATTAGCTTCACGTAAAAAAATAGGAGAGAAGATTTCGTGTTTATTGTTTTCCCTTTATAGTCACAAATTCAGGTTATCAGGTCAATTTTTTTTGGGGTGGGTTTCATTCTGTGGGTTGGTTTCTTTATTTATTGCTGTGAAAAATCTCTTTCATGAAAGCTAGAATTTCATGAAATGGTTTGATCTTCAATTACTCCAATTGGGTTTTCATTTTCAGGGCTTTTTATTAGTTTAATTTGAAATCTTGATGGTGAAGCTCGTAACCATGGAGCAGAAAGGAAATTTTTTCAATGGTAATTTCTAAATCAAAAAATTGCTAATCCTTCCCACTCAAACCTTCTTTTCCTGAAATAAGCTGATTTTGGTTTTGATAGCCTTTTTCTTTCTTTCTGCTTTTGAAAAGATATTGGTTTGAAGTAATTTCTGGTATTCGAGTCTGCAAAAATGGATTTGAAAAGTGTTGAGGGAGGTAATAATGATGGAGAGAATGGCCTTGACAAGTCTAATACAGAGGTGGGAGTGAAGGCAAAGGATGTGGCTAGTATCAGCGGCAAAGATATGTATTTCAGAGCAGATATGATTGATTTCAAGAGTTGGGATGTACAATTGGAGAAGCACTTGAGTCGAGTTTGGTCGAGGGATGGGGAAGCTCAAACGAAGAAGGAAGAGTGGGAGATTGATTTGGCTAAACTAGATATAAAAAGTGTTTTAGCTCACGGGACATACGGGACTGTTTACCACGGTACTTATGATGGCCAAGATGTTGCAGGTTATTCAGCTATGCCTCTTTTCCATTCTGTTCAATGAAACAAGAACATATTTCATTTTTGTTGATTGCCAATTTGATACTTTATATGCTATGTTGTATCATTAAGCTACTTAATGCTTCATTAGGTTTGAATTGTGTTATGCTCAGTCTGCATCGACGTCCTTTGAATGGTATCATTTGTTTTAATCTCGGTTTCTGCCCCAATGAACCGATGTCTTTTGAATGGTAATATGGTAGTATCATTATGGTCTTAATTTCTTTAATCACTCAACTTTTGGTTGGCAGTTCCTAATTAGAGTATTGGATTGATAATTTCAATGTCCATTTGTTCTTGACATAACGAGGTTTCCAACTGAAATCAATCTTCTGAAATGGGTCAAGTCAATACTTGATTTGTGCATCTTGGTTGAACAGCTATTATACTTTCTATATGCTTATTCTGCATAGAAAACGAAATAGAACAGAGAAAGAAAATTCCCTCCTTAGTTCACTTGGAGGGTTTATCTAGAATGTGTCGTCCAGTAATCCACGTAATCCTTTTCCTTTGAAGTACTTTAAAGGGGATTGTTTGATCCTTTCTGGTTGGTCCAAACTGGAAGTTGCGACACTTATGTTGTCTGGTTAATATTACTTGGTAATCATGTTTTTCTTTGAGTTAATATATCCTCACTGCTGTATCTTTTGAATATTACAGTGAAAGTACTGGATTGGGGGGAAGATGGTATTTCCACAGCTGCTGAATCCGCTGCTCTTCGGGCATCATTTCGGCAAGAAGTTGCTGTTTGGCAAAAGCTTGACCATCCAAATGTCACCAAGGTAAAGGTTTTTCTTTCGTCTTCTTCACCTCTTCCTCTTCCTTGCTAACATTTCAAGCTCGATGGTGGCATTGGTTCTGTCAAGCTTGATGGTGGCGTTGGTTCTACACCAAAATACCCAATGACACTGCCCATTAAATAACAGTAGAATTATTTACTTAAGTTATGGTATCTCTTTGACTGGCATATATGACCCGATTAAAATACTATCGACTCTGCTGGCTAGTGGCATAGCTGGTAGTGAATATTTTTTTTCCCCTGTAAAACTTGATGATTTTGCCTAGTCATATCTTGTCCTCATTGTCGAATTAACCCGTTCTCTCAAACTGCTATTCATTTTCTAGGCTTTCGAAATATGTTTCATATCTTTGTGTGATTTGTCTGTTTTCTCTTCTATATTCATTGAGACACTTATGTTACTTGTTTGCTGTTAAAAGTTCATTGGAGCTTCCATGGGAACAGTAAATCTCAAGATCCCTTCCAACACCTCTAGTGATGCTATTAATTCCCTTCCTACCAGAGCTTGTTCCGTTGTCGTTGAGTACCTTCCAGGTGGAACACTAAAGAAGTACTTAATCAGCAATTGGAGAAAGAAACTTGCCTTTAAAGTCGTGATTCAACTCGCTTTGGACCTTTCTAGAGGGTGAGCCTAACTTCTGTTATTATTGGTTGAGATCCAAAATGTTAATGCTTTGACTCTCTTTTGTTTCTGCTAACTTCTGTCATCATTGGTTGAGATCCAAAATGTTAATGCTTTGACTCTCTTTCGTTTCTGCAGGTTGAGCTATCTTCACTCAAAGAAGATTGTACACCGTGATGTTAAAAGTGAAAATATGTTGCTAGATTCTCGTAGAACTCTGAAAATTGCTGATTTTGGTGTTGCTCGAGTTGAAGCTCAAAACCCAAGGGACATGACTGGAGAAACTGGTACCCTTGGATACATGGCCCCCGAGGTACTACACCTTGTTACTCTTCCACTCTCAATCAATTTTCGTTGTGGAGTGCTAAATTGTTCAAGGTGCACTTGGCACCACAATTGAGTGAATATCCACCTTTTTCTTCATCCCAGTTTTCTTCTCCCCGATAGGGAAGACATCTAATGGTATAATTTTGCAGGTCCTCGATGGCAAGCCTTATAATAGGAAATGTGATGTATACAGTTTCGGCATATGCTTTTGGGAAATCTATTGTTGTGACATGCCTTATCCTAATCTGAGCTTTGCCGATGTATCTTCTGCAGTTGTTAAACAGGTTTGTCTATTACTAATATTACGTAGGAAAAATTAAATGTTTCAAGAATTTTGACATTTTGTGCCAGCCAGCAGCGTGCATTGGTCATATTTTTATCATTTACATTTAAAATCCCTTCTATTATTTGGAGCCTTGGACTCTTCTACATGTTTGATGTACTCACACTTGAACAACTTGAAATTTAGCGCCTACAATAATTTGAGTTCGCGTTTTAGCTTTGCATGAAACCGTCTTACTACCCATGAAATGCTCTATAGCACCTCGTACACATCATTTTACCACACAAAATGCTTGCTTCGAAGTTAGAGTTAGATGACCCGGCCAATTAAGACGCACACGTAAACATACGCACTCGAATTTATTCTATGAGTCAACAAGAAAAGTTGGGAAAATGCTCAATCAAGCCAGTTTCTATGACAGTATATGGATGATACCTTTTCTTTGGGTACAAATGACTGAAAGCCATCAAACTTTTAGGAACACTATTAAGGTCCCCCAAGTATGGAGATATTACATGGCAACTGTGAAAAAAAAATGAAGTAGCTAACTTGTGGTTGGTAATTTTTTCTTACACTCGCCCTTAAATCCTACTGGACATCGTAGTTCCTCAATCCCGTCATTTCATCTTTCCGATATTGACAATGGTAACCTCTTTTTTTTTTTATAGAATCTACGTCCAGAAATCCCTAGATGTTGCCCAAGTTCAGTGGCAAACATCATGAGGAAATGCTGGGATGCAAACCCAGAAAAACGCCCAGAGATGGATGAGGTTGTGAAGCTATTAGAAGCGATTGACACAAGCAAAGGAGGTGGCATGATACCTGAAGACCAGGCTAATGGATGCTTCTGTTTCAGCGCAGCTCGTGGTCCATGATTTTCATATTTTCAATTCTTTTTCTTCCTTCTTCAATTCTGCTACTTTTTTATGTTCAGACAAAGTTGTCATGATCACTTCAAAAAGAGACAAAAGTTGCCATAAAGCAGTTCATAGCTATATTGCTTGTTTTGGGTGGGTTTTATACTTCATCGAATTGTTGGTAATGCAAATATGTTGAGTTTAGTACCCTGGCCTTCCAAATTAAAGGGCTCCTTTCTCTTGAAATTGTATACTTTATGGTGCTGTTATAGCCTTTACAAAGGTTGTGGCTGAAAAAACCTAGTGAGTTGATGGCATCCTTAGAGAAGAAAGCCAGGTTTCATAGAAATTGCATAGGCATGTTTCCTTACGTAATTGTCTAGTGTGCTTGTTTGTGATGTGCTTTGAACTCGTGCATAATTTGATTCAGTGTACGCGTGTGTGATGGCGGATGCTTAGCAATAGACTTCTTTTGTGCGTAGTAGTGGTGGTGGTGGGATAGTGGTGGAGGTAGTGTAGTGGTGGTGGTGGTGGTGAAGTGGTAGTGATAGTGGTGGTGGGGCGGGTGGAGTGGTGGTGGATTGATAGTGGTGGTGGTGGTGGTGAAGTAGCAGTGGTGGTGGTGATATAGTGATTGAATGCAATTACACAAGAATTCAACTATAATTAAATAGTTCAAAGCTACTTAATTTTTTTCAACTTTTAGCTACATTTGAAGTGACACTTAATTTGTTAAGTAATGTAAAATACGGTTATCAAATCTACTGAATCACTTATTACTTAACTAATTCAGTTTTAAATGCTGAATTTAGGTTATCAAACAAGCCCTACACTTTTTCATGTGCATGCTGTTGGATAAATAGCGTGAGGAATGTGCATGCTCTTCAGATCAGGGCTGTGGTGTGTTCGATAAAATCAACAACTATTCCAACAATACATTCTCCACCCAAATGTATCATTAATATTGCCAATGCAAAGGACTCATCAGGGATACAATCTCGTATTAGGCATCAAAACCAGAATAAACACCACTGTCCCTTAGCAACCTCTTCTCTTCTTCAACATAACTCTTTCCGCGACTAGCCTGGCCAATATCTCTCTTCCTCTTTTCCTTCTGTGAAAATGAAGTGTTCTTTTTGTCTTTCTGAGTTTGCACATGGGTTGGGTTCTCTCCTTCAATAATTGCATCTCTGGTTCTTCGTCGTTCTTCATAAGTTTCTTCCGACTCATTTGCTGCATGACTTTCCTTCCCAGTAGACCAAGACCAATCTTGATTTTGGTTGGCCTCTTTTGGAGGAGGCACACCCAAGATAGATGGTCCGCCTTTATAGCCATGTCGACTCAAAGCTTCAAAGTCTACACCCTTGCTTTTTCGTTTTCCGGAATCAACTGCATAAATGCAACTAAAACAATGGTCAAAGCAAGAAGAATTGAGAAGTTGATGATTCAAAGCAAGTCCAAAATCAACAGAGAAGCATAGAAGTTATACTGTCATGATTCCAGTGGAAATATACCTTCTTGGTCTAGCAATGATAAAATTGCATCCTCTAAAAGTCAACCAGTAATAACTATCTCATGTAGATGAAAAATTCACACGTTCAGTCACACATTACACGGATATATTTACACCTAATCTCTTTATATTCCCTCATATCCCATATCGTTTTGAAGCAATCCTGATCTGCCTCCCAAATGCGATTTCTCTTTAGTATTGTTATCCACAAAATTTAAAACGTTACACATGCAAAACTAAAGTCAGCTCAACTTAAGCCTCAAGAAGCTGGGAATCATCCATAAGGATATATTGTACCAAACACTATTCGATAAACAGTGTGTAGAGTGATTAGCAAGTAACCAATATTCCTTCATTCTATTCGTTGGAGGACAAAATACAGAATTCCATAAGCAAAATGACTTCCAATTCGTTTGGTTGTCACCGGTCCATAAGTGAAAGATGATGTAACTGTTAAAACTTCAGGTGATAGGATGTGCATTGAGTAACAAGCTTTTCCCCATGTAGTAGTACAACTTCCAAGCACAAAGTCAGATCTAAATCCCCACAAACGACAATAGCAACAATTCACAACTATAATAAGTTGAAAATAAAAAGGCATGTTCCAGCTAAAAAGGAAAAATCCAGCAAAGCAACCTTTTGGGAATTTGAAATTTTGAATCTGCTTCTCCACTCCAATTTTATAATTTGTTGTCAGCACTTTATCACAATATAATCACATTTGGTCCCTGTAGACCCCTCTCCATGAAACCCGTCGTCAGATGAGATCTCAAAGGTTCATCTTGTTTCTGAACTTCTTAAACTACTGAACCAAGTAAGGATATACGAAAAGTTATTTCTTGGGTACATGACAAGGTCGTCCTTGACCAGTTACAGAAATTATAATCACTAACTCAATCAAGAACAAATGAACCGGGCATAACTAAAAAAACATTACGAAAACTCTAAATAACATTACAAGTTCATTATAAGACAAGATAGAACTCTTCTTTTAATGTTCCAATCTTACATAGAACAGAAGGCAAAGTTCATCCTTAATCAAGCATCACCAAAGACCGTACAATATAAACCATCTTACCTCGAGATGCTTTCCCTTTGGAGGGTTGACTAGGGGTACCACTAATCTTCGTGTTGTTTTTCTTGTTAGACCCATCATTGGCTTCTTTGTCTGTATCCAAGGTTGAAGAATCATCAGATGATGAGTCATCCTCGCCATCACTCCATGCCCATGGCATTGGCCTTTTCATGGTATGGCGATGACTCTGAGGCAAATATAAACAACAAGTCAACAACAAGAAGGTGCCAAGATTTAGAACCTCATAATGATGACGTAAACATATAACTTCAGTATCTATGCCAAATAAACGAACTGAACGAGTCGAATAGTTCGATTGTTGAAGTTTAGTTCGAAACCATAAAAGAGCTTTGTTTGGCTCGTTCACGAGACAAACGGAACTCAAACCAGTTTTAATCAAGCCCTTCTCGAGTAGCTTGAGTTTCTTAAACTTCGTAAGTCTAACGATCGGAGCAGTAGTTCGTTCAAGCTTGATTCGAAAGCTTCACGAGCTTCAAGAAGATGATCAAGCTTGGTTTGTTCATGTTAACAATCTTATCTGATGTGACAAACTAGAGCTTTTTGGTTCGTTAATCAGCTCTATCAGTATCCAGCAAAATCAGCGTATTGGCTGGACCAGGAGATCCTTATAACCAGGAATTGAAGTAGAAGAACATTAAAGAGAGAGAATACTCACCGAAATGAGATCTATCGTCTGCTCCGAGCGCTTCCCAATTGCAATCAATGGAGTCGAAAGCCTTATTTTTAGGGCTTGCAATTTTGCACACAGAGTTGAAGCGATGCCGCGAGAGGGATAATTCCGGGTTTGGGTCGGGCTAAGCGAAGGCAATTGTGAATTGTCTATGGGATAAATTGTACTGTACTTTTTATCCCCTTCAACCAGTCTTTAATCTCTCGAGTAAACCTATATGGAGAAAATTTTCACTGCCGGGCGGACACAGGTCACGTGGTGTCGAGCACGCATCTCGGCCGTCCAAACGTGTTTTGATAATTTTATACTGAAAAATTACCTAAATAGATCTGGATCGTCCAAAATACATTTGGACTCCCGAGATGGTGCTCGGCACCACGTGGCCCGTGCCCACCCGGCGCTGAAAAACTTCTCACCTATATGAGTCTTTGAACTATTCAAACTGATATCCACCTAGTCCAATTGTGGATTCCCAAGCATTGTTTTTTTATCGGCAAAAGTAACATTTTACTTTTAAGGAGGAAAGGAGAAGAGGATTCCAACTAAAAGTTGGAAAGTGCAACCAGTTGGGACAAAATCTAAACATTTCTACAGGGACAAAGCCCAACGACCGCTACTACTAAGTCCCATTGAAAACATTCGTTCCGAGGCTTATGACTTCATCCAAAAAAAAGGGTGAACGCCTCGATTCGATACGTTATCGATTTCAAAGAGATCTTCTAGAAGGGACTCTGCGACACTATCTCCGCAATCTTAACCGAAACGGATCGCATTCATCGGTCTATAAGGAATTTTTATCCGATTTAACTCACCCACTCTTTTTTAAGATATCAAAAAATTTGATTTTTCAATCATAAACAAATATTGATAAATTAAAAAAAAAAAACTATATTTTTCAAGGGATAATGTTCCGTTGGTTGTTTTTCTAAAATTAATGAACAATGTTCTTAACCATATTATAAAAGAGAAAAATAAAATAAAATAAAATCTTTCCCACATCTTGTCCATCTATGCGCCGTATAAATGCACTTCATAGTTGGCGGCAAAATGTTCCAGGTAACAACTAGATCGAATGAAAATAATGAGCCTCAATCTCTACCCAGTGGCCAGTGACAGAACAGTTGTCGTTGCTCAGACCGGGAATCCAAATTTAGGCTGAGTGGATATCAATTCTGATAATTTAAGGACTCAATACGATGAATCGATGGATTAAAGACCAAATAGAAAGAAATCGGATACTTGAGGGGATAAAAGTGAAATTTTAGCCTCATCTATGCATTTGGTGGGTTTCTTTCTACGACGCCGTTTAATTGGGTTTTTAAACTTTCAAGGCCATAAAACCCCAAATTGACTTAGGTGGGTGGTTACTTCATCGGAAGCCCACACGCTTTGAAGCCCCCGTCGACGCTTGGTGTGTTTCCGTCCAGGCGCCGCCGCAACGCGTTGTTCCCACAAGGTTCCCGTCGAATCTACTCTCGCTCTTCTTCTCTCTTGTCTTGTTTTTCGTTTTCACGTTCCGTAGATCGACCTAAATGTAGCTCTATGTGTTTTTTTCTTGGTTTATTCACTTGCTGATTCTAGTTCTTTGAAACAAGTTTTAAATGTGGGTGAGTTGTTAATAGTTACCATGGTGATGAAAAAGATGTTATTTGTATGGCGTGTGCTGATGATTTCAGTACTATATGTAGCTTGATGCTTGTAAATGAACTCAATAGGCATTTGGGAAAGGGGAAAAAATGAAAGGATTGTTTAGCTAAGCTGTAACTCGGGATGAATGGAATTAATTATGCCTATCAAAAGAAAAAGAAAAAGAAATCGGGTTAAGCTATCATTTACTATGTGTGATTATTCCCACTGCATTTAAAACTAGTAGAATTATCATCTTTTCCAACGAAATTAGTTATCTTTTTGTTCATAAAACGTGAGATTGGACAAAAAAGAGCATTTCCTTTGAGGAGCACTGGAACCTTATTGGGTTCTTCTCAATAACCTGCGGTCTTATCCAGGTTTTTAGTGTTCGTGAAACAGGTATTAAAACCCTTCTGCTTTTTACGTTGTGGAGGTATGATGGTAATGGGACGTGGTCATGGTTTGGCATTCTTATCTAGATTCTAGCCTTCGATTAATGGCAATGAGGCAGAGGCTGGTTTTCTTCCTTGTGGGTCGAAGAGCCTTTTGAATTTTGAATGTTTTGTTTCTTTTACTTTGTAATGAGATGATATGGATGACATTATTAATGTCCCTATGTATCTGCTTGTTAGTCCTTTCTCTCGCATTTTAATTCTGTTTGTATTATCGGCTATCACAGTTATAAGTTAAACCTACTCCAGTAGTACCTCTCTTCATTATGGAGATCAAAGCGGATGGAAAAGATGGCTCCTTAGTTTTGCTGAAGCAAGGTGCTGAAGCTGTAAGTTCACTTTTTCCCTTTTCTTTTAAGGGCTTTCAACGTCAACTAGATGTTGCCCAGCTGTTTAACACACATTAATCTAGTTGCTTGGTTATGCAGTTTCTAGCAAATTAATGTGCTCAACTGTTATTTTGTTGCTTGCCTTTTCCAGCGGGTTTTTGAGTCAACCTTTGTGGGAAGGAGGTCCATTGTTAAGGAACGCTTCTCAAAGAAGTATAGACATCCAACTTTGGATTCAAAGCTTACCATCAAACGCCTAAATGCTGTAAGTCTTTCGAAGGGATTTTATTGGCTGTCTTTTCATCTTTAAGAGGTAATGGTCTGGTCCTCAATGCTTCTTTAACTTTCCTAATCGGTTTTGTGAAGCAGGAGGCTAGATGTACGACTAAAGCTAGACGCCTTGGAGTTTGTACTCCAGTGCTTTATGCTGTTGACCCCATCCTACATACCCTAACTTTCGAGTATGTGGAGGGTCCCTCTGTAAAGGACGTCTTCCTTGACTTTGGATCAAATGGTGTTGTGGGAGAACGAATGGATGACATTGTAGTGCAGATTGGTGATGCAATTGGCAAACTACATGATGGTGGCCTAATTCATGGTGACTTGACCACATCAAACATGTTGATCAGGGATAATACCAATCAGCTGGTGGGTCTTATTTCATAGCGTCCTACTTTTCCACTCCGACTTTGCTTTACTTATTTAGCTATGTTTTTATTTACCAGTATCCCTCTCCCCCGAAGCCACAATTCAGTATTTAACTATTTATTACCAGTCTGTTCTCAGCCACATCTGTCTTCTTTCAGGTTCTCATTGACTTTGGCTTGAGCTTCACTTCAACTCTTCCGGAAGATAAAGCAGTTGATTTGTATGTACTTGAACGAGCTTTGCTCTCTATGCATTCTTCATGTGGGAATGTGGTAAGCCAAAGGGATACTTGTTCTTTCTGCTTGTTTTCCATATGATTTTCCCCTGCTTTGGAAGTTTTATGTTTGCGAGACTTAGGAAAGAAGCAAGAGTTTCCAGATTTCTAACTGGTGGTGTTCTCTTCATCTTGCTTATGTTATATTGTTATACACTTCTGTAGATGGATCGGATTCTTGCTGGATATAGGAAGTCTTCAAAACAGTGGTCATCCACCCTAAACAAACTAGCTGAAGGTGCAAATTCTCCCTCGCATATTTTTGGATCTGTTTTATTGCATTGTTCTTTCTAAATATGGCTAGTTTTATTTCCTTCTCTTCTTACCGACTCACTACTTCTTACAGTCCGTCAAAGAGGTAGAAAGCGCACCATGGTTGGGTGACCTTCAACGATCCTGTCCGCATTAAGGTAAGTGAGATGTTTTTGTAGACCGATTAATGAAAGAGTACGACTTACGAACAAATTCTGTACTCTGCCTGCCCCTATATTTCACACGCGTATCTAAGTTGTCAACTGTATTACACAGTGGCACTGACTAGCGTGTTTAGTAAAATGTCCATCCTTAATCTTTGAATTCATATCAAGTTATAGGCATTATGTCCTAGTGAATCTAGATAGGTTTCTCAAACATTTTCCATGTTCTCCATCTTTGTCAAAGGAATAGGCTATTTGAATTGCGTAGTGATTGTTAGAAGTCAAACTGGTGGGGTATGTGTAGTGGTAGGGTCAAATTATGATTTTGCTGTATAAATGTGATTTGTGGTGAGATCTTGTACAACGACATTGGAAAGGTCTTATCCTGGGTTAGATAACAATATCTTGATATGCTGGATGGGTTGGCTCCAGTTTCAGAATAAGACAAAATTATCTTACTAGAAGTATCGTCTCACTTCATATTTTGTGGGATTTCCAAACTGCAAATCTACTTGTGCTCAAGCAGGATATATCTCTTCGGCGATCTTGAACTGGGAATTAATTTCAACATGCTTGAGGGATTAATGTTGTTTACCTTTATCAGGTGAGGCAATACCACGGATCGCTTGGATTAGGGAGTTATGGGAAGTAGGCTCCTGACAAGCAGATGTTTAGTGCAAAATCAATTTTTGAGTCTAAGGACAGTTTTACAATCTCCACCTATCTACAGTCTCACATGTTTAGCGCTTTTTACATTTGTGGATACAGGGTACAGTATGGGTAATGGGCTTTTTCTTTTTCCTTTTTTAGGGTAAAAAATACCTGTAAATTTTAATTTGGTTGTTCCTTGTTAAAGTCATCCATCGCTGTTGGAAATTTACTCTTTCCGGTGCATGTCTTGGGTCGTGTACATCTTTCTCTTCAAAGTAAAAGGTGAAAGTCTTGAAGAAGTTAAATTGGATTTATTTTTATGCTCTGACATGGTTATTGTCATATGCTACTTGCTGTAGATATGCTTATTCGTAGCCCATGGGAGTAGTGCTGCAATGCTGCTTATGAAAGATGAAGGCTTTGGAAAAGGGCAAAAGAAAGTCAGTACAGCTGGTAGGGTGGTGTGAATCTATGCTCCATGCGTAACGAGATGATTTTGAGTACTTTGTTGAAGACCAGATTGTTGAAACTTGAAACTGTTGTGCCTTATGGTTGTAATCCTAGTTTTCCTTGGCCTATCATACGATTCACTCACTTGTGTATCTTGATGATTTTCTCTATTCTCATTTTAATCGTTATGGTTCCCCGTCCCTATTCTCCTCTTCAAATTTCCTGAAGTGATATAGTTCTCACGTGATTGCGTGTGAGATGTTGTTATGCTACACAGTATATTTTACCTGAGTTCTATCGCATTTGTGTCTGTCTTTCAATGCTCTCCTAAGTGAGTACTGTAATAATGAGATAATAGGGGGCAGGTATCGAAAGGACGGATGAGATTGGACTTCTGTAATTCAGGTGTGCTGTTTTTTTCATTGTAACACCGTTGCTCAAAGAAATTATAACTAGTAAAAATCTCTATCATACAAACCACACTTTTTAACTTGTTTCTTCCACACCACAGGCATTCATTCACAGTTGATCAAATTGGGAGAGAAATTATTCAATGGGTAGATATTGGTCTCAAAGTGCACAACATATCAACGTGTCAGTATTTCATTGGGAATTGAAAATAATTAAATTCACTTAATGACGAATGAAACAGTTTCACATTAGCATGTTGTGTTTCTAGACTTTCTCTACTCCAAATCATTACGCATTGGTCACATGATCCTTCAAAATGTCATGCGTTCCGGTTGCCACTCATCGCACTGTTCTTGCGTTCTTAATCCTCACTCTCACGATTCTTTAATAGTTTGAGATGTGTTTTAAGAATAGTTTTTACACTTTCGCTCGTGTACTGGCACGCGAATTGTGCGAGTTTGCATTATGCCCCGATAGTGAGGCAGGCTTCATGGTGGGTTTGGGTCGGGATAATGAGCCCCAAATTGATTACTCTCACGGTCTCATTTTGGTTTTGTTTGGAACTTGGGACAAGTGGGAGAAAAGGAAGGAAAGTTATAAAAAAAATTCCCTCCTATTATTAGGATGGAAGAGAAAGAGGAGGAAAAAATAATGAATTCGAGTTTTGTGAATACTCCCTCCGTTTCTAATTGAGAGTTCCTTATTCTATTTTGGGATGTTCCAAAATGATTGTCCCTCTTAAAAAATAGAAGTACAAATTTGATAAAATTCCAAAAGTGTCCCTCATATGTAAATACAAATGGTACAAAATAAGTCGAATATAGGAACAATAGTGAAAAGTATGTTTAATGGAACAGAGGGAGTAATAATTTTCCTCCAATTTCCCTCCCATTTTCCTCATTTTCTTTTCCCTCACTTTCCATCCCTTTCCCAGTTCCAAAGAAAGAGGAAATCCCAGGCTTTCCCTCCCAGATGAACAGAGGAGAGGCAAAAAGGTAGTAAGGTTCTCTCTCTCTCTCTCTCTCTCTCTCTCATGGCCGCGGACGCCCTCTACAACAACCACGTAAAACTCCTAGCCATCGACTTCCTCTCTCTCACCCCAACCCCCTCAGACCCCCTCACCTTCACCCTCTCCTCCACCCTCCTCCTCCTCACCCGCGCTGAAACTCTCGGCGTCGTCACCACCCGAGAGCTCAAACCCGACAGGTTCCTCAAATTCAGCGTCGACGACGGCACCGGAATCATCCCCTGCATACTCTGGCTCAACCACCTCACCTCCCCTTACTTCTCCCGCCGCAGCCCCTCGGATGTTCGCTTAATTGCCGATGCCGCCGCCCAATTCGCGTCCCGAGTCCAACTCGGCGCCGTTTTGAGAGTGCGCGGACGGATCACGGGGTACAGGGGTTCGGTTCAGATCACGGTTTCGGATGTGGTTGCGGAGAGGGATCCCAATGCGGAGGTGTTGCACTGGCTTCAGTGCATCAAGTTGGCCCGTAAGTGTTACCACTTGCCCCAATAAACATAAATTGTACAATTCCTCACACGACATTGTGCACAACATGCTAATGTGACACTGTTTCATTCATAAACCGTAAATGGGTAGATTGATATTTTCGAAGTACTTAAATGAAGCAATGTCCCATTGGCATATTATGCATAATGTTGTGCAAATTGTTATGTTTGTAGAATGGCTCATATCTCATAAGCAGAATTGGTTTTCTTGATTTCCTATGGTTTCTTGTTACGTTTTCGTGATCTCTGTTGTGTATACTATAAGATGGTCTATTTAGATGGGGAAGTGTAGAGTGGCAGGAAATTATGTATTTAATCTTTTCACTTTAAAAGAGGGACAAAATTGTTCTTGAATTCAATACATCTCAAGGGTAATTAATTATTAGCAATACCTTGATCCCTTTGCTCTAATTTCCTATAACAACCAGCGTTCCCTTAGTGACGGAGAAAAAATGTCACTAGGGGGAGTAGCATCAGCTTTGTTCTTGAATCTCAATCAATGGATCTCCATTAAAAGAGTTAGAGAGGCTTAACTCTCAGAACAAGTGAATTCCCTATTGCCGTTTTCATTTAATGTGGTGGCGCTGTTTCACATAGCTTTGGAGGTTGGATTCAATAGAGGGTTTGTATTAGGGAACATAACGGTCTGATCCATCGCTTAAAGTGCACACAAGCCATGATAATAATCTGCAAGGAGGATATGGGGAGTAAGTGAATATTAAAATTATTCTTAGTTGTTTTGAGTTTTGTCAGGCCTTAAGGGCAACTTTTTGAGTTGTGTGGTGGAAGTCTTTGAAGAATTCAGTAAGACATTCAGATGTAATCCAGGAGTGTTGCCTTCTAATTATCTTGGGCTACCATTAGGTGCAAATCACGGATGGGTGAAGATATAGCAAAAGTACCTGGAAATCATGTGGGCTTGAGGAAAAAATGAAGACAAAAGACGATAATGTTCTATCACTCAGAATTGGCCAGTCGCTTAGAGCAAAAAAGAGGGACATTGAAGCGTTGGTAGGTTGTTTTCAAGAAAATGCTCCATTGGGGCAAACTGGTGGTGGAGGTTTGGGCAAGGAGAGGGAGGTTCTGGTTTGAGGAGCAAGCTCACAGTTTCAACTTTCAAATACAAAAGCAGATTGTTACCATGTAGAGTCCAGGAAAGGGCGGGGGGTTGGGATGACAGCTTATATTATTTTCTCTTTAATCGAGAGTTTTGTTGGGACATAAGAGTAGCTAGGAACATGCAGAAGAAGCTTCTGGAATGATGTCTGGTGGTGTGGAAGAACACTGAAAGAGGTTCTTCAAAGGTTATTGCTGTCACATAGGCAGGAAAGTTTTAACGATTGAAACTTCGTGTAACCTGTCTATTAGGGGGAGCGTATAGGAGGAAAATTGTTATCAGATTAGAAAATCATTTGAGGACATAAAGAAGAGATCTTTCATCTTGCCATATGGCCCATACCTTGTTATCATCTAGATGGGTTTTTAATGCTTATTCTTTTGGGTGATTTGGGTACAATTCTTTGTTTAGTGCATCTTTCTTGTGCTAAGATAACAAAGAGAAAACCTAACTAACAATGTGTAGAAATTATGCCTTGAGAAGCCCAAAAACTAGCTTCAAAGAAGAATTGTCAATATGAATTAAATAACTAGGCAAATTTGGAAAATACCAATCGTTTAATTTATATTTAAATTTGTGGCTGCAGACTGCAGTAGGCAAGCAAAGGATCTGCATTATTGTAATTTGCTTACACAAACAGTTAGATGTGGGGTCACCTGTGTCCTTTTCAAGTTGTTTATCTTGAAGAAAGGGATCTACATTCGGCCCTGGTGCCTTGCATGTTTTGTAGATTCTAATATGTTTGATTTGTAGATTCTCTCTTATCCAACCGGGCCAGCCGTTATCCTTTCCCTTTTCTCTTGTTAATTTTTACCTAAAACACATTCGTATCAGTTTTCTGTTTGATATTCGTTTTAGGGCCTATGTGCACTAACCATCCTTATGGCAGGGTTGGGGAGCTAACTTCAATCTACTAAGAGATGATGTGTTGGACTGTAGAGTTCTGATAGATTAGGTTACATCACTTTTGCAGCGTAGCATATTCCCGAGTGGGAATTTAGGTTACATCACTGTAGAGTATTCGGGCCAATTACATCAATTAAGTGGCCCAAATACTCGGAGTTATAAAACATAGTAAGACATAATAGGGACATTGTTGTACACCACAAGATAACATTAACAACCCAATGTTCCTTTGGTAGGTGAAACTCATTTAACAATAGGGTCAGGTAACTTGTAAGTTGTGACTTGTTTACAAGTGCAGAGTGAAGACGACCTTTTCTTGTACTTGCACTCAACCACCTCAGCTGCCAGTTTGTCTCTCTCTCTCTCTCTCTCTCTCTCTCTCTCTCTCTCTCTCCATTTTGCCTTGTATGCTTTATTGAGTTTCTTTGGAGATGATCGCACATAGATCCTATTTGTTGCAAGTGGAACACTTACTTTTGTATGTGTCTGTAAAACAATTTACGAGTCTGCATCAGAAAACGTATCATCTGGGTACACAAAAACCCAGAGGTGCTTTGGAAATGGCAGTTAGTATTCCTTGTGCCACAGTTATGGTATGGAAAATGACATAAGGAGAGAGCTATTCCAAATACAAAAGACCAAAACATGAACTGCTTAAAACGGTTATGAAATCCTTGCAAGGGGTAAAACAGTGACTCTATGTTTTGGCTTGAGATAGTTTTTTGAAAAGCTGAAAAAGAAAAAAGAAACAGAAACAAAATCAAATTCCCTCTCAAGAGAAGGAGATACTTTGCTCAAAGTACAAATCAAAGATCTACCCCTCTATCTACCCTTTGGCTGCCTCATTTGTCTCTGTGATACTGCCTCGTGTCCTTGCAGCTAGGGCAATTCTGGCAGCAGAAAAATACAGATTAAAAAAAGTACAGTTAAAATAGAAACCATTTACAAGTTTTTTTTTTTTTTCTGTTGTAGTTATTCATTTTGCGGACAGAATTCAATCTTATTGTTTTGAGAAAGCTTCATTTTCCATGTGGATTTATGTTTTCCTAAATCCCTGCATGTGTACGCTAATTGCAGGTCAAGCCGATTAAGTAGGTTGTTCAAATTTATTTGAATAACTAATGAGTTTCAAAAATCTATCCAGGTTTAGTTTGTTGATGAGTCAAGCATATCTCTCAAATCAAATCAGCACTATTTTAATTTGAATAGCTTATCGAGCGAGCAGTGGGCGTTTTCAACTCTAGCATAAAAAATTAAAAAAATTTAAGCAAGCGTAAAACCAAATACGAATTTGATGATTCCATAATTTAATGGGAACAAATCCAAATTGATAGGTTGATGGCTAGAATCCTCTGCATGTATCCTTCGTGGCACATCGGTAAGAGGATAAGGCCAAAAAAAAAAACATGGAGGAAAAAGATAGGTGAATCATAAATTCATCATGCCACTGTTGAATTCTAATGGAGTACATTTTGTGTCTCATTCTGCATTTTTCTTTCATGTCAATGGTTAATTGCATTGAAAACAAACAGTCCCCAGTTCCAGTAGGACATGAAAGATTGTTGGCAGCAAGGGCCCCCTTCTTGTCCTTCTACGTAAACTCTCTCTCTCTCTCTCTCTCTCCACATAAGATTGCCATGTTAAGGATGAGGGGAGCTTTGTTTTGACAACTAGGATTAATAATACCATTGTTGTCTCTATAACTGGGTGGGTGTCCCCGTCAACTTACGATCTCCTCGACTAATTATAGGGACTCCGAAGTTAACAATCTGATAAAACCTCTATTGATCTAAAAATTTGGTATCTGTACTATGAGTCGAATCTGCAAACTCAGGATAATAAAAGTCCCTTCTTGTCACACACACCCAGGCTCTCCTACTATTGATGAGAAGCTACAAATGGACCCCAATGCTAGTGGAAGCTTCACTAGGGAAGTGGGTTGCATGGGTTTGTTAGAGATTCCCATTTTGGGAGGTAGGGCTTCTTGAAGCATTCTACTGTCAGTATTTTATTATCCTAGAATGTGTAAACTGATACACTCTTTGATTGCTGGGCTTGGGAACCTTGAAATTTGGGAAAAAAATAAGTCTAGGTTAGGGGAACAAGACACAGTCTCCCACATGTGGCATGTGAATTAAAGATTAGTCAATTAAATTCTTGAGCCTTGAGTGCTTAATCCAATAAATTACTTTGTTCAAGCTTAGGTTAAAATAATTCCCATGACAGATTGCTTTGCGACAAACTAGGAGATCGCGTGAGCTTCGCTAGGGCTAGAAAATTCTCAATGCCCTAACAAGATCCTACATAGGGATGGCAACGGGACGGATCGGAGGCGGATATTGACATATCCGAATCCGAATCCTCCACCCGACCTTTGAATCCGCCCCGATCCCCGATCGGATGTATTTTCGGTTCTCCATCCCCGCCCCGAACGAAGAACGGAGATCCGAATTTGAAAAAAAAAAAACTAGATTTTTTAATCAAACAGAGTATTTGGGGACAGAGCGGAGGAGGATTTTTATCAAAAAATAGATTTTCCGGGGATTCGGGGACAGATTGGGGCGGATTGGGGATGGAGATCGGATTTGGGGTGGGGACAGACTTACCTCCGAATCTGATCCGATGTCCGATTTTTTTTTGAAAAATAAATCCGAATCCACCCCGATATCCAAAAAATTCCCGAAAAATCTAATCCATTCGAGACGGATAACGAATCGGATACAGACGGATCGGCCGAGATGGCCATCCCTAATCCTACATCGATGTAGTAATTAAGCACTTTTCCATGGGAAGATACTCCCCATTTACAAATGCTTCGTGCTATCGAATTACAAGGAGGTTTTACAAAATCGTTTTTTCATTTATGAAAAATGGAATAAGTGAAAGAGCAATTAAAATGCAATATTGTAGTAATTCACTTTGAATAAAGACAAACGAGTGCTGAAGTACGAAGAATTGTGAAAATCACTATCGAATAAGAATATCGATCAACAAAGCTTAAAACAATTGTACATTTTGTACGACACACTCTTTTATGAGATTGTACATCTAGTTCAAAATATGGTAATGATTAAAAGGTTAATCCATTCAAACGTACAAATTCTACTCCAATTGCAATCTCGATAGAGAGAGAGAGAGAGAAAAGGAAACCTAAAATATGGGACCATTACCTTAGCTCCAACAGACACCAGTCTAGATTGGGCCAAAAAGAACCTCAAAATTGTTGAACAATCAATCAAACAATCACATCGTTCTAGTAACTAAGCATGAGCATGTGAAGCTTTTGAGGAGATAACCAGACTTCAACTAAAATGCTAGAACCCTAAATATTGTGGGATAATCTTTCAAATACACCTGAAATCTACATCGGACAAACAGCCTTTGCCATATAAAATTCTATGTGTTCAACCCTACATAGGTATAGATGTCTAAACAATCCAATAACCCAAGTTGCAACTGTGTGTTTCCCATTACAAAAATTTCCTCCACACGTCCCTTATAAAATTAGGATCAGTTTGTGTGCATTTCGACTGATCGAATCTCAAGGGATTAGACTAGTGATCTTGGCTTCTCCTTGCTGTCAACTCTTGGGGTCATCTTACTTTCACCCGTAAACGTATAAAATGGCTATGAGAGGGACTGGAGAGAATAGTCCGAGGTGCGCAAGCTGGCTGGAACACCCTGTACCAAGAATAGAAAATCTACAAAAGTTCACCCGTATAACTTATTTTGGAACACCTTGGGCCTCGTTTGTTTTGAAGTCTGAAAACTTCTAGACACAGTCTCCAATAAATTTTCTCTATCTATCTATCTATCTCCACTTATTACTCTCAAAAGAACCTCCATCAAAACACAAATTTTTACCAAAAAAGGAAACATACATTTATTAGAAGACCAAATGGGAAGATGGGCAGTGCTTGGATTTGATATCAACCTTTACTTTATCCAATCGACCACGGAAAGAAGTATTTACGAGAGAACTGGTATCCACAGATTTTGTTCACCCATATCTGATTTTCTTTTTCAAGCACTAGTCCGAAGTGACCTCACCATTATAGCAAATTGCAAATGAGGACAAGGTTTACACATGGGCAAGGTGGTTTGAACGCAATTGTATTCAGAGAATACCTATTGGATGATCTAATGTCTCTTGATTCTCAAAAAATAAATATTAATGCCTCTTATTAAAGTCTATGAATATGGACTGAGTGGGTTTGTTTTCTATGAGGTTGCATGTTCAAATTCTACATAGGTCAAGCATTTCAAAACTTTGGGACTACCGGAAGGTTTTTAACTTCAAGGCCCCAAATTTAGTTAAAGTGCGCGAAAACTAGTCCTATTAAAAGTGAAAGGGAAAGAACGGCACTATTTGCATCTCCAACCCATCTCTAAAATTCCAAAAATGGAGAATGGATGTGACATATTGGAGGGAAATTTTGTAATTTATTCTCATTTTTTGCATTTTATGAGAGTATCTCAGAGGAACCCATCATACGTTTTAGAGATTTTGTCTTCAAAATGGGGGTAAGGTCTCCATGTTTGGAGAACCAAAAACAATTTGGAGACCCAAATATCTAAAAAGTACAATGGGTCCCTCCTAGATTCTTTCATAAAGTGTAAAAAGTGAAAAAAAATTACAAAAATCTTTCTCCAATATGTCATATCTATTCTTCGTTTTGAAGTTTTAGAGATGGGTTGGAGATGCTATAAGTTCTTAAAGTCATTCAGGGCCAAATATATCCATTTTTCCCTCTCCTAAACTTGGTCGGGCTTGGACTTGGGGTTAAAAAAAGCACAGAGAGAGAGAGAGAGAGATTAGAGCTCCCTCCTGCACTTTATTCTCTTCAAATTCGATACTTTGCTGCACTCTCAGAACGAGGTTTAGAGCGAAGGACCTCCCCCATCTCTCTCTCTCTCTCTCTCACACACACATTGTCTTGTTCTAACATCAGAATCTCATAGTATTGCCTCTACCCATCACTGTTGTCCCTCTCTCCGCATTGCCCTCCGAGTTTATCTGTTTCTTTTTTCATTCTTTTCTCTGTTTTCTCTCAATTAACCGTACCACAAAGACAAACACAGAATCCCAACTGGGTTCTTTCCATCAGTCTCCTTCTTTCAATACCCACAAACGCAAATGCCAAAATACTGCCTTTATATTTCTAACCTGATAAAACATAGGCCTGCCTTTATATTTCTAACCTGATAAAACATAGGCCTCTCTACTCTGTTTCAAACTATAGAGCACTTTCTTGTTCCCTTTTCTTTGTTCTTGGCATTTTCATTGAGAGATAATCCAGGTATCGATATTTTCCTTCAATAAAAATATAATCTTGGTCAATTCCATCGATTTATTCGCATTCAAGCAGGACCCAGAAGGCTCAATCAATAGTCTGAAGCAAAATCACAAGTTTCAATATCTGACATCTCTATGTAAAGCTGTGGAAAAAATGAGAGATGGGTATTCCAAGAATAGCAAGGTTGGTTGTTGGCAAATCCAAAACTTGAATGTCTCTCATTGACTTTGCTTGTCTGCATTGTGATCTTTGAAATTTGCTGACTTTTTATGGTGTTGGTGAAGCTTTCATGGCCCAAGTCCCTGGTCAAGAAATGGTTCAATATCAGGAGCAGAGCCGAGGATTTCCACGCAGACGACGTCGTATACGAAGGTTCATCTTTTGTCTTCAAATTTATATGCCCAAATCCAAGTTAGGGTTCTGATATTGGAAATCTTGGATTTTACATTTAGATTTTTTTTTTTTGTTTTTTCTGCAACTTCTTCACTGACTTGCTTTGGCTTATCCATACCAAAAACACTTAAATTTTATTGTGTTCTGCCTTTCCGTTTGCAGCTAAAGATCTGTTATTTGTTTTCTTCTTTCTGAATTTCAATCAGTTTAGTGGTTTTGGATGCATGTGTATTCTTTTGTGTTTGGATGTGCAATTGATTCAGAAACAGCAGAAAAATCACAGCTTTAACAGCTTTATGTTTTGTTTTGTTTATTTTTTTGTCTTTTTCAGGTGGTGATCAAGAATGGAGGAACAAATTCACGGAGAAGGGAGCATGCACTATCAAGAAAAACAAAACAGGTTCAGTATCATACAATCAGTATTCCTTTGGACTACCACACTAAACCCCACTAGATTTTACCTAGATCAATTCAAGAACAAGAAAAGAAAAATGGTAGACGGATTTCGCTGCCATTGATGAGTCTAATTTTTAACAGAAAGGTCAAGTAGGAAAAACTCTGATCGCGTCCGGCGAAGTAAGATTGACCTAGAGGCTTCCCAGGTTACAGATCTGCACAATTATAGGTGCGTTTCTATTCTTATATACTATTAATTTGTCTTGGATTTACTTGTTTTCTTTCTTTTTTTTGTTAATTTGTTGGTCCTTACTGTTTTCCCTTTTTTCACGTGGAAATAGGATTTTTGTAGCTACATGGAATGTGGCCGGAAAATCTCCCCCAAGTTATTTGAATCTTGAAGATTGGCTTCATACCTCCCCTCCCGCTGACATTTATGTTCTTGGGTGAGTGCAAGTAATAAAATGTGGTGCTTTTCTTCATTTGGACTATGCATCTTTCGGGAAATTTAACTGTTCTATTCACACTTAGGTTCCAAGAGATTGTTCCTTTAAACGCGGGTAATGTCTTGGGCACAGAGGACAATGGCCCGGCTAGAAAATGGCTAGCACTAATCCGAAAGACCCTAAATAGTCTTCCAGACACAAGTGAGGGTTTCCGTACACCTTCGCCAATTCCTAACCCTATTGTTGAACTAGATTCAGACTTTGAGGGATCAACGCGGCAAAAGGCGTCATCTTTTTTCCATCGTCGGTCATTTCAGTCCTTGAGTCGTAGCATGAGGATGATGGATAGTGACATGCCATTTCCAACACCCCAACTTGACCGTCGATTCAGTGTTTGTGATAGAGTTATGTTTGGGCATAGGGCAAGTGATTATGACCCGAATTTTAGATCATGTTCATCAGATGATGAGATTGGGCCTGCGGATTCACCTGGTACCCCATATGTCTCACCAATCTCGTTCAATGGATCTACTTCAATGGAGAGAGATAGACAATCAGGACAATCAAGGTACTGTTTGGTTGCTAGTAAGCAAATGGTGGGGATATTCCTCACAGTATGGGTTAAGAGTGATCTAAGGGATGATGTTCGGAACATGAAAGTTTCTTGTGTTGGAAGAGGATTGATGGGCTATCTTGGAAACAAGGTACATCTTTTTGGCTTTGTGGAGATTTCCTGTAATTTGAATGTGAACTTTAATCTGTAAGTATAATGGCAGAAATCTTATGCACTTGAGTGTGGCAGGGTTCAATTTCAATTAGCATGTCTTTGCACCAAACAAGCTTCTGCTTCATTTGTAGTCATCTAACCTCCGGGCAGAAGGAAGGCGACGAGTTGCGAAGAAACTGCGATGTCATGGAAATTCTTAGGAAGACAAGGTTTCCACGGGTTCATGGAATGGGGGACGAGAATTCCCCTCGAACAATTCTAGAGCATGAGTAAGAAAGCCCTCATTTACCTAGTTTATGATTTTGGTGATTTTGAGATCTCTAAAAGTTACATGGTGTAGAAAACATCTTGACCATCTTTTCAAGTCATCCACTGTTTTGAGTGGTTTTCTTTTGTTGGGGAGAAATGCACGCTTTAGCTTACCTTGATCAAAATACTGAGTCGTGTTTGTTTCAATGTAGTCGGATTATTTGGCTTGGGGATCTGAACTATCGGATTGCACTTTCTTACCGATCTGCAAAGGCTCTTGTTGAGATGCGTAACTGGAGGGCTTTGTTAGAAAATGACCAGGCATGTCATAGAATCTAACAAGCAATTTTACCTTATTTTAGTTCTCATTTTATGTACATGAGTCTATATTATTTTTGTATAATGCATGTGAAAGGTTTCTTTCTCTTTAATGACCAATACTTGGAACTGTTCAGTTTGAACCTATGATGGCTTTTCTCAGCAGCTTCGGATAGAGCAGAGACGTGGACGTGTTTTTGAGCGATGGAATGAAGGAAAGATTTATTTTCCTCCCACGTACAAGTACTCAAATAATTCAGACAGATATGCCGGAGATGATATGCACCCAAAAGAGAAAAGGAGAACACCTGCATGGTAATCATTTCCTTCAATTGATTAATTGAGAAAAAAGAGGCTGCAATGAGAAAACGGTTGAGGAACATTTCTGAATATATCTGTGTAACTGTGCAAATAGGAAATTGGTTGTTTGTCACAATTGTGACTTTCTGTTGAAAGCTGATAATTGGAAAGCAGAAGCTTAAAAACATCATAAGGGAACTAGATTCTCAATAATCAGTTATTTTAGCATTTTAGAGTTGTTTTTGGCCCATAAGTCAAAAGTAACTAGAACCTGTCCCAAACAGATTGGTGTAGTTCCGAGCCGAGACAGAAAGGCATAAGCAGCTGCAGAAAATCCATTACATCTTTCCGGTGTGAACGACTAATCTGGCTTTGTTTTGCATGTGAAGGTGTGATCGTATATTGTGGTATGGCAGAGGCCTACACCAAATATCTTATGTTCGTGGAGAGTCCAGATTCTCTGATCATAGACCAGTCTATAGCATATTTTTGGCAGAGGTTGAGTCTATTAACCGTAGCCGAATCAAGAAAAGCATGAGTGGTTCTAGTTCTAGGATCGAGGTGGAAGAGTTGTTGCCGCACTCAAATGGATACACTGGCCTTCGGTTGTATTAGGGAATTGATTCACATGATCCCCATTAGAGTAAGCTCTCTCTCTCTCTCTCTCTCTCTCTCTCTGTACCTTACTTTTTGGATTAACGATTAACCGCCTTTGTTCTGTAGGAGGGCATGGTATTGTTCAACAGGCACGAGCCATTATAAGGCTTCAGAATGTCTTCTGCCAAGAAGGGCCTGGTACTAGTGATTTTCTTTTATCAAATAAAGTTCCTTCTCATTTTTCACACTTTCAACTGAAAATGTCCTTTTGGGCTAATAAAAGGTTATCGGCTAATCTAGGAACTTGAGAAAGAATTTTTGCATCTTTGTGGATCAGTTCAACGTGACTGAGGCCATCACTTAACTTGTCCTCTTCAAAGAGAGAGGGGAGAAAGGAAGAAACTGATGCGAAAATGACTCGGTAGCTGGGTATCTTTTTATCGGTCCACCCTACGATGTTTTCCATAGCCACGAGAACTCACATGTTAGAGCAAAACAGTACGCGGGCTTTTTGTTTTTTGGCCATTTGAATTGGACTTTACATTAAAAGAAAGTACTCTGGCATATTTTGTTTTTAATTATAGTTTTCAGATGGAGAAGATGTTTTCTTTGTCTTACTCTTTGGTCCCCCATTTGCAGGTTTCGCTATATATGAAATCTTTGCCTCAGTGGTGATAGAGAATGTTGGTTGCATGCTGCACTTCAAGGAAGGTTGGACCTTCATCTTCCTTTCTTCTTACTCCGCGTTCGAATCTTGGATCTGTCAAGGGAAACGAAAATGGAACGGAAAAGAAATTACTCACGCGTATGGATTGATCTGTAGGTCGCTAAACGAAAAAGGATTTCGTTTTGGTCAAAAATCTGTTCACTTTCCTGACATTGTCCTAAACCAACCAAAAAGAAAGAAATTTAATATCTCCTTTTTCTTGCCTATCTTTTTTCACTTGCCTTTTATTTTCCCTCTACAAATCCAATATTCTCACACAATTTTTTGCCCGTGATCCCTTACGTCATTGTCCCATGCCTTCCTCAGTTCAGTTTCCGACTCAAAATTTTGTCGATGATTACAAACAAGTTAGAACATGTCGCCGTTGCACAAGCAATGAGGTAAAAGTCTAGTTCATTCTGCTTCAGTGTTCATCTTGTCATCACTTAGTGAAACATTTCAAATTTTTATTTTTTAACTGTCCAGCTTCTTTTCTTCTTTTTTTTCCAATGGTTTTGCAGGGTGAGTACGCCCGAAAATGCAGGTTTGCGGTTCCTTGGTGATTCAGTAAACGAAATTCGTTTCAGAAAATCAGAATGAAAACTAGGGACTTTTTTTTGTTCTGAAAGAAAATACCGCTAAGAGATTCTGACAAAGATCTCATGAGTTTTTTTTTTTTTTTGATAAGTCAATCTCATGAGGTGTTTGTTTTCTTAATTTTTACTATTACTGGATGTATAGAAAATTGTGATGGATGCTAATTGCCTCGTCACAATCTACCTTACGATGTAACGGGTGTCAAACTGGACCGTTTGATTTGTCTAATTGTAGGCTTTCTATCCTCAATTTTATGATCGGAATCGTTCATGGCTTTGACTTCTTTTGATTTTCGAGATTATGCTAAAATTATGTTGATCATCAGAATATACTTATCGAGCTGCACAACATGGTGCTGTGGGTACCAGATCTGAATCCCCCGGTTCTGTTCATTGGTGGGGCCGTTGTTACACATGGCAAAGCATTAGGAATTTATTTGCAGACAGTTTCAGGTCCTAATGTGTTCTGCCAAGTAGCAACTATTTTTAACCCATGGTCAAGGGTTTTTTCCTTCAAAGGAGAATACAAGTATAAGAAATTAAGATTTACATGAAATTGGAAATATCTTCACAATCACTATAAGCTCGACTCAACAACTAGGCCCATTAGGGGAAGAAACAATTCTAAACACATCCGCAATCATTATAAATCCAACCCAACTGCAAGACCTCTTATAGGGAGAAATAAACCCAACAAATACCAAGGGAAGAACACACACGCAGGTGGGGGAATTCGAACTTTTGACCTCCTAATGGGATACAAGAGTCTTGACCAATGGAGTTAACCACAATTGGTTCTGGTCAAGGTTTGGGGTTGCTCTCTCCTTTTAAGGTCTCAGATTCGAAATCTCCGAGGTGCTCTCAATTTCTTTGGTACCACAGAGAGTTTTGCTTTTACTTTAATTAGGATCTCACAAGTGGAAAGAAAAATTGGTCTCCCAAATTTTGTTATTTTAAGAGGACCACGAAGTTATTGCTGATATACATAAAGTTACGCTCCATTTGTTTCGATGTAAAATGTTTTTAAAAAAAAAAAATTCAAACTTTTATTTTCCGGTGTTTGGTTGACACTTGAAAATATTTTCAGAAATCAACAAAATAGTGTAGAGAGAGAGGGGGGAGGCTTAAACGGTGGAGAGATCTGAGAATATTAGAATTAAACCTAGGTCATGACTGACGATCGAGGAAACTGAGCAGTGAGAATTGCAGTAGAAGGCAACGGGTTCATTTTGGAAAATAACTTACGGAAGATTTAAGGGTAAGTCATTTTCATCCAATTAATGGAAAATATTTTACTCTCATTTTTTACACAACCAAACTCCGAAAAATAGATAAAACATTTTACGCCCAAACAAACGGAGCGGTCCGTATATTTTTGGAACAAAATAAAGTTTGCATGCAAACAAATTATGCCATTTATGGGGTATAAAGCAGCAAAACAAAAGAAAAAAAAGATTCTCACCAAAAACAATTTACAAGATTCTTTACGTGGTCGTCAGTATTTGAACCACCGGATTTCCCTCCCTCCCTCCCTCTGTAGACAAGACAGCCACTTGTATTATTTTTGTCCTCCTTTAGGATTCTCTTGACCCTCAAAAACGAGGAAATTAGAGATGGCAATCCGCCCGAATCATTGGTTAACCAAATCGTTATGAAACGATTGGTGCAGTTTTTAATCGAATCTTTAACCGTGGTTTTAGTTTTGGTTATTGATTGTTAAGAAAAAGTGAAAGATGTATTATTGATTGTATTCAAATCATAATTCTAACATGCCTTTATATAGGCTACAAGACGCATAACAAGAAAATACGTATAATAAGTAAACCTAGACTAACTAGGAAACATAAATAATAATCTGCCTAAACTGGAAACGTAATAATAAAGCTTAGAAAATATGACAACATAATATTTTTTAATATTATGTTGACATTGATTTTAAAAAACCGGCCGGTTCAGTTCCGGTTTTGATTTTATATGATAATTGAACCGTAACCGTAACCCAACTGAAATATAATTACATAAATACCCTATATACACCCTAGTTAGAGTTTCTAAAATCACTCTTCCGTGTATTAGTTTGTTGAAAATTTTATCTTATGTTGTTTAGACAATAATGAATATTTAGTGTCTTTGAACATAGGGTATATTAGTTTGTTGTCCTTTTAGATATTTTGTTGTTGGACAATGATTTTTGGTGTCTTTAAACCTATGGTGTAATAGTGCATTAGTTTGTTGGGGTTTTTTTTAAATATTTTGCGTTTTTAACTCTATTAGAATTTTGACCACCTATTTCGGTGAAAGACCAAACCGAAATGGTAACCGTGATTTTGGTTATGATTTTGATACAACAACCAGTTTTGATTATGATTTTGGTTTTACATATCCGTTTTGAATTCGGTTTTGATTTTGATTTTGCCAATAATCAAACCAAACCGCACTGTTGTCATCCCTAGAGGTGATGAGGCTTGGGGCACGAATCCCTCACCACCCCACATCAATGCGGGGTTATATGTTTGGTTTCAGGATATACATCAAGGTTTGATACTCATAATTTTGGTTTTAGGCTTATCCATGCACAATGAGAGTTCAAAGCCAGAGTACTCTACCCCATGCTTATGACAAGAAACAGAACGCCATAAACTGCATGCAAATAACTTTTCCTTTGGGAGGCATATAGCTCTCTACCTCCACCCCCATTTGATCCTACTTTCTTCCCATATTTTACTTCTATATTTACTTGGTATTAAAGAAGAAGCTACAAAATTCCAAGTTTTTTTTTTTTTTTTTTAAAATTTTCTACAGGTACCTCAAAAAAATCTTGAAAATCTTGGTCGAAAAGATGGGAACAGCTAATTTCAAATTTCGCATAAGAAAAACAATGCAATATATAGCAATGACGTAGAAAACTTGTAGGAATTCCAACGGGGAAAAAGTAATCTTTGAGAAACGAAAGCAAATTTTGTGCAGTCCAAAAAGTCCATGACTATCACCATCGACTGGGGATTTTGGATCAGAGGCATCATAAAATTGAATTGCGATTGATTTGCCACTCTCCATGCACGGAAAAGCCCCCATGACCTTTGCGTAAGGGTTTCGGTAATGTTATGTTGGAGAGAGAGAGAAAGAGAAAGAGAGAAATACCACAAGTGCTCATATCTCTTACTCTTAACTTGTAGGGGAATTTGCCTTTCAATGGGAGTTGGGGCAAATAATGGTAGACTCATGGAGAAGTTTTTTTGGAATTGCATAAATATGAAATGGAGGAAAAAAAATTTCCCATACATGAAACGGAGGGAAAAAATTTCCCATACATGAAACGGAGGGAAAAAAAATTTCCCATACATGGAGTCGGTTGTAGTCGAATCTGGGTTTCCTAAGTTGCCACTTCTATGGAACTAAGTTGCCTCTTCTATGGATCTAAGTTGCTCCTTCTATGGACCTAAATTGTCCCTTCTATGAACTTCCTGGGTGTTCAATTTATTAAGCATTTCTTTAATCTCGTTACCATTTCCATTATTTTCTGAGAAATTTGAGATCTGAGTTACTTATAGATTCAGGTTTTTAAAGTACTTTGAGATTAGGGTCTTTTGGGTAATCTTTTAGAAAGAAAAATGATAGAGAAAATAAGGTGTATATTTTTCTAGCATCCACTTTATACTTTTACTTTTAAATTCTAAGAATTGCTACTTGAAATTTCTTGTTTGATTTTTCTTGAAAATGTGAAGAAGTTATGCTACTAACTAGTACCAATTTGCTTCACTGACTGTTTTTCTTAGAAAAATAAGGTGCAACTTAGGTTCATAAAAGGGACAACTTAGGTTCAAACCCAGATTCGACTACAAACCGACTCCATGTTTTGGGATTTTTTTTTTCTCCGTTTCATGTATAGGGAATTTTTTTCCTCCGTTTCATATTTATGCAATTCCGTAAAAACCTCTCCATGAGTTGGGCATTATTTGCCCCAACTCCCACTGAAATGCAAATTCCCCTAACTTGTAATACAAGTAGTCAGGACTGCCTGCCACTGAACTCTCTCTCTCTAGACAGTGACTTTTAATCAGAGGGAGAGTGACAGTAGCAGCAGGCACACGAGGGTAAAGGCACTGAAAGGTCAGTGGACTCTGGTGGAGGTGTATGTATGGGTTAGTGTAGTCAACAAGGTAACATAAAAACCAGAATGGGAGATGCTGCCAATCGACGGCTCGGATCTTAACCGAACAATAGACGGTTTAGATTTGTATGCGTTCAAATTCAATCTGAGTTGTTTGTGCCGAGATGAACGCTCTACACCCGCTCTATAGGGAGCTACTCGGCAGCATACCTTCCAGTACTCCTACTGGTGAATTCTATCAGTCCACTGACTGGGTGATTTCAATGCATGAGGCTTAGGTCATACAAGCATAGTACAACTAGGCTGCAGAGTAAAAGATAGAGGTCAGTTTACCTCGGATGTGGATCCACAACGTCAGCTAGCATTTCCTCGGCGGCCCCTACTCTCTGGAAGTCTCGTAGGTTATGTGGATTTTTAAGGAAATTTTTTGACACCCTTCCCCTTAGCCTTGGGCCTTCCTTGCGTCATCCAGTCGTCATTTCATGTGAAAATTCCAAATACAGTAGATACTAGGTTGAAAAACCAAGATGGCGCTGATTGCATGATGACGGTGGTAATTATGAGCGAATCTTTAGAAGTATCCAACCGTAGCTCAGTCCAATTCACACAACCTGTGTAAGTATGAGCAAAAGCAGAAATACGAGCGTGAAAGTCCATTCGAAAAAAACATCCTGATTCCAGAATTCGTGAGAACAGGAGTGTAAAACGAGGATTGAGAACAGGAGCTGAGACTATTGCCCGAAAAATACATGACCCAATGTCTTAGCCTATTTCCTCCAAGTGTATGAAAACCAACGTATCCTAAACTCAAGTTTGAAAAACAAGCTTGGGGTTGTTGATCTAACGGATATGCTATTGGCTAAGTTTTGATTCCTATTGCTGACTGCTTGGTTCCCCTTTTCCTATTGCCGGGTTTTCCATAGACTCTTATTAGCTCAGTGAGTTAGCCCACAATATCTCTAGTGGGTTCACAATGGACCCAAAAGGCCCATTGGGTCTTTTGACAGTAAGACTCAAGAAAAACCCTTTAACGCAAACAATGTTCAATGCATTGCTCCCTTGAGTTCAATTGGATCATGGATTTATGGAGGAAAAATTAAAAGTTCAGAGAAAGTATAACTATAACTCTATAATCATTTGATATTTTTTTTCCTGTTCCACTCAGCATTTTCCTTTCCCTCCCTAAATACACAAATTCATGATCAAAATACAGGAGCAAACATGTCGACAGAGAGTTTTATCGAAATCTAGGTTGTACAAAAATAAATCCATTCCTGAAATAAAACCAGAAGTGAAAATCATTGTAGATGATTACAAGCACTGAGGCAGTGGACTTACAGTAGCTGAATCAACTAACGCCTTCCACGATTTCCTCCATCCAAAAATGGAAAACAGACAGAGGTAACCCCACCAACAGCATTATAATTTGCATCATTGTTCCAGGGAACCTAAAACAACAGTTAACCATAATGTGTGACTTTAGAGACGAAATTGAAACCATTTAGGTTGAGAGCCTCAAAGAAACATCAAAAAGGCAAGGTAATCAGGTCGTAGTACATTGAAGAGCATGGAATGGAAGTAGAACAGACATTCAGAAGGATAAAGGAATCATATCTGCCATCCCTGAATCACCCAATGCTTTCCCTTAGCAAACCACCAAAAGCAAACCCTGGCCGGCAGAAATGTGGAGGTCAAAATCTAGTAGGCTCTCCAAAATACAGGTGCCACCGCCTACCATCGATGAGATATAGCCAGAGATCACAGTGCCTAGAGAATTAGGAAAAAAGAGGTTTATACAACTATTAACGGTATCCACCTCCAATTGATGGGGGTATGGGCGGTAAGCCAACCATATCATTTTGGGGAGTGATGACAGTAGCTATCAATAACTGCTAACAGAATAAATAGAGTTCATGCAGAATTCTACTAGAAGCAATGGGTATTTCTGAAAAGAAAACATGTGAAATTCATTCACTACTCTGTGCTAGATTATTTAGCTCCACAGTGAGTAATCCAGCTTTTCTATGACTGCGGAAAAGTTTATAGCTGAGATGAATGGAAATGCTGAAGTAGTAAGAATCATCAACAAAATTTTTACATGCTATGACTAGTCCGAAAGGAAGTACTATACTTCATTCAAATCCAACTAAGCCCACGCCTGTTAATTGGGATGGCAGGAGTACCATATACCAAGAAGCTTCAAAGCCGAATGATACTTCAGGCGCTTAAAATGTATCAAGAAGATATCGATGATGATAGAACTCAATCTGTCAAACCAGATCATATGTACTTAACAAAGAATATTGAAATAGGTAAACTTAAAACCAATCTTAAGTCCACTAGTATAGACAAGATGAAGGGCCTTTAAAAGCATTATAAGGTCATCCAATCAACTGAAACGTTTTCCTCTTCAAAATGCTTGAGGCAGCCATCATCACAAACACACACACACACACAGAGAAGACTAGAGGAGAACCATGCCCATTAACCAAATGGAGACCACTGAACGATACTAAAAGTGTAGTCTTAGAAATTTAAAAGAGATAAATCAGATACCTTTGGATGACGTAACAAAATAAACATTTGCAAGACAACAAAATTGGACATAACCATCAGACAGGAAGTAAGAATTATAAATTTGTTATCTCCCAAATATCCAACAGGGAGGGAGAGAATAGGAAAATGTCCAACTGAAATACTTTGAATTTAATGATGGATCAATAGGAATAAAGGAAGCTTCTATTTTATGTGCATAGGAGACCTTCTCCATAGCGAATAAAAGAAGCTTCTATTTATGTGCATAGGAGACCTCACCTTTTATTTGTAGAGGTGAGACAGGTTGTCTTCATTCCACAGCATGAAACAAACTGGGTTTTTAACGAATTCTAAAGAACATCAACTATCATGCGAATTTGGTAGAAGAAGGTAGTCCCTCCTCCCTTTTGAAAGAAACAAATAAAGAAAAGAACACACCAATCAGCTAGTGAAAGACATGGAACAATTCTGTATTCGAGTTCATCACCAAACATAGAACATTTACTTAGAAGATTCAGTAAAAAGCTGGTTCAAACAGGAGTCAGAAACCTCAGAGGCAAGTGAAAGTGCAAACGAATAGCAATAGTCCTTATCATAGCTGGGGATAGCAAAATATACAATCTCAGACTTTCCATCTTTAAATATCAGCGACTACATACTTCAGCAAGCAGAAACATTTCAACCATGTCATGTAGATATGAGCCACATCAAAGAGTCATAATGATAACAAAACCATATGACTTTCTTATATGTAGTAATCTAATCTTACATCATAAACACATATGAAAGTTGGCATGCTCAACATAGAGATTCCTTTTCGAGGAACCAGTAGAACTGTACAAACCCACAGTGAAAAAACACCCATTGTGCGCGTAAGTGCAAGCCAATCACAAAAACCTCACAGCTATGCACTGCCACAGTTAGTACAAAACCTAGCTAAAGTATGACAGGTTGTGCTTCTCCAGTTAAAAACCAAGCTGGTCCACCACATTCTTCACTGGGTGGGACCAAGTTGCATCCCTTGAAATGAGCCAGATGCTTTCTCCATCTCATTGTCAATGGCAATCTGCATATCCCGGCACTCTACAGTGCAAAATGCACGCAAGTAGCTGCACCAAAACATGACTGACTTCTCAATATTTTGTTTCAATACAGCAGTACTTCAAATTTAAGCATGGAAGAATGATATGTAAAACAATATGGAAGTTTAACTCGGTTGACAAATCATGATTATATCATAACGTCAATGACTGCAAAACAGCATAGAAGTTTCACTCAATTGATAATCATCATTGTATCGCACTTTCAGTTAGCTGACCTCACAAATCCCGAAAATCAATCAGAGAAATACAATATAAATAACCTGGATATAAAAATACAGTTAACAAAGTTAAGTCAATAAGATATTCAACACCAGTCTCATTGCCATCTTCATTGAAAGGTATCCAACACATATTAACCAATTGAGTCACCTGAAGCACCAGATTCACTAATGAAGCGGTCTTTCTCTAACCTTGACAATGAAGCGTACAGTGACCAACCACAAACCACCGCAAATACCACAACTTCAATTAGCAGGTTTTAAGAAAAACAAGAAGAGCCAAAAATCCTGGGTTTTTCATATTGAGTCAGGCTTTGGTGGGATCTGTTTTGACTTATTCTTAGTTGAGGCTTAGTTGCCAGGAAAATAGGAGTTTGTTGGCATTGGACTGTTGGATTACATTGTATCTAAAGCTATTCAGTTATCAATAATTCAAGTTTAGTTCCTAATTAGTCTCTACAGTTTTTTAGCCTGATCCTCGTCAAAGTGGATTAAAATCAGTTTCAATTTTTGCTATAGCTAAGAAAGGAACATAGACCTAACATATTCCAAGAAACAACAGTCCTTCACAGAAACCTAGAACCAAGAAAGTGCAAATTCAAACAGAAAACGCCAATCAACTCAAGAAAACGTTGGGCTTGTGAAGCCCAGTTCGATTTGGTCCGTGCTTCGCTAACTACAGCAGTGACTATAAGGGTAATTGATGGTGTAAACCCTACGTTATAAAAAAATTACTAAACACAGCCGATGTAATTTATATTCCATTCGTAATTAGACACATAGTGAAAACTGGTGTGAGCCACCCGGTTGGGGAACCATGTCAAATATTCGTTTCTTTCCTTAGTTTTTTACGTGCAGTGTTTTCTGTTAGTTTGGCCGATTCTCAACAGAAAATTCAGAAAGAAAGAAAAAATATATATATATGTAGTACATATTAAGCAAAAGAAGAAGAAAAACTAAACAGAGTAGTAGAAACAGTAGGAAGCCACCGAAACACTATACCTATACATGAAGACCTCGGCATTCTCATTGATCTGCTTCTTGCAACGGTAACACCTGCCGAGAAAGTCCCCGACCAGCTCTTTCCCTCTCGAACCGACGCTCTCCTTGACCGGAGACGACAGCGTCAGGATCCTCGGCGGCGATGACACTTCCACGGACTTCTCCGAAGCCCTGGGAGAAGCGTTACTCGGCCGTTTTCTCGAAGCGGCGGCGCGGCGGTCCATCCAGCCGCCGTCGGCCGATTCTGGCGGCGGCGGGAGCACTCCGGTGTCTCCCAAGCTCGAGGAGCGGCCGATTCGGGAACGTTTCGCTGGCATTGTCGGCGGGGTTTGGGAAAGTAGAAATTGAGGTTAGAGAGAGAGAGAGAGAGAGAGAGAGAGAGATAGGGTTTTGGAGGGGGAGGCCGTACAGGAAATGAATGAGGGGAACAGGGGAGCGGTTGAAGGGAGAGAAAAGGGAGCAGAGGAGTGGACTGATGAGAGAGGGGAGTGCTGTTGCTACACGGCAGAGCAGGTATTTATAGGCTACTGTGGGGTCCCGTGCAACGCCTTTTTCGTTTCTGGCGTCTAGCGTTTTTTCTTTTTGTCTTTTTTCATCAAAGCTTTTGTCTTTTATACTTAGTTGGGAGGGAATTGACTATTTACGCTCTATTTTTTGTTATTCATGCTTTCTTTTTTATTTTTTTGTGTTAAAAGAGTTTTTTTTTTTTTTTTGTTAAAAGACAAAAAAAAAAGAGTGTGAATATCAATTTCCATACGAGAAATATAACTTCAAAACACAACTGCATCCAAAGTGTTTTTTTTTTTTCCCCGCTAATATTGTATACGCTAGCGGAGGTTAGTCCAAAGTTGTTCGATGCACATGATTCCAAATAAATCGGATAGCTCCGAACACGGTTATATCTGAAGTTGTGACCAAAACTTGTGTCCCTAGACTTTTTGTTTATAGTTTTGATAAACAATACTTGGGCCTAGGTGAACTGAAGCTACAAAAAGTGAAAGTTTTGTTATCAATACAAGAGAAGAAATGTGGAAGGAAGGAAGGTGCCCCTCATCTTTGTTCAACCCAGAGGCACCCACAGGTATCAATGACTAGATCATGATATTAATCCCAACAAAGTACGGTGACTAAGATTCAGGATTTCCACCACACGGGCTGCCCGAAAGTACATTATTTCGGGGAAAATCCCATGAGAAACTCTCATTTCAGACGAACTACAAACAAAAAATAACACCATCTACAGATCTGGCAAGCCCTTCCCAGCTTTAGCATCGTATGTCTTTTCCAACACCAGATCCATCGAAGTGTCCTTGGGGCCGGCTGTAAACGGGAAAACCAATCACATGCCCACTATATCACGTTAGTTGTTCAAAGACAAATTTGATCATGCAATTGACATGAATGACCCCATAAAAAAATGACATCAAGGAGTACAACAAATATTCAGACAAGCAAATTGTTTTCAACCTAGCAGAACTATTCTGATGCCCGCCTGTCACAAGCCAACTTAATTCCGTGTGCACACAGACTTGCAAAAAAGGGCGAAAACACACGGAATGTTGACCGTGACAGAATCAAACTTGTTCTACTTGGTTTCCATCCAAAAATCACTCATCTTCCAAAATATCTTTCAATTTCGGACATGTCAAATTGGAGCTCAGATAGTTTTTGGCCTTCTTTTTTCCTTACTTAACTATGCTATCAAAGAAAAATTCTTCTCTCCGTAAGTCAAAAACTATTCTTCGAGCCATGTGTTAGCCCTGGGAATATGGAGTTAAGAAATCACTACATTACAATTGGAAAATCCCAACGGAGACCCAGCTTGACATATGAAAGGCTACAATAATATTAGATTTCATCGTTTAAATAGCATGATGAAAGCTAAAAGTACTCATTCATTTGTGTATATTACTACTGATTCTTGGCGACAACAGAGAAGCTAAATTTGGTAGAGGATTAAGTCAGAATCCAAATAGCATGGAGCTACCTCATGAGTGCTGACACGTTCCGTGACACATGATGCCTAACAACTCGTTGATCATGCATAACATGTGGTTGAAACATCAAATCGGGAGCACGCCCGGAATATCATGTGTGCTTAGCATCTAAAGGACCAAAGGGATCAATAGTTCACCAAGTCCACAAAGGGGCTTAATGAGTACTCCGTGGAAGCAAGCAGACCAGTAGAGCAGGCCGCACTTAAAGAACCTAAGCTCTTAGGCAGACTTAAGCACACCAATTGCGTGCCAAGGGAGTTGGGGGTATTGTGGCTTGGAAGGTAGAAATGCTTTTTGTCATTTGAGTCATCCAGGCCGTTATGTAGAATCCCGAATTACCAAGAGTCCAAAACATATTCCAAAATGATACGCTTCTGACAATACCCAACAATTGCCAGAATATGCGAATAATCTGGAATGAGATGCAAACCATGTGACTGCAGTTCCCTTATGACATCGAGTGCAGTTCCCTTACACGACCTATGCATCTTCACCACAGTTCTAGCTCTAGTACTTTGGGATCGGCAGCCTCACGGACATTGTCAATAGTTTGCTACTCAGTAATTCAGTATAAACCAACTTTCATACAAGAAAAAAGGGGGCAAAAAAGTGGTTTTTTTGCAGTAAACAATACGCATTATTTCCAAGAAAATAAGCAGTTTCACGGTTCCACGTTCCCAGAAACTTCAGTTTTTCAGGCAAACAAACTCCTAGAGGACGGCACTGGTGTTATCTCACCTTTGCCTTCTAGGATTTTACAGTGTCCAGACGCGAGGAACAGATAGGGATGAGAAAAAATAACCACAAACAGCAACCAAGCAGTATTTGAGAAATCATGCTTGTAGCGTGTCATGATATATCATATGCATATCGTACATTATACTATGGGATGATCGATGTCATAGCAACAGAGTGCAATAGCTTAACCCTCACACAAGGCTATATCCCACCCATAAAAGAAATGAACTAATTTTTACTAGCATTGACTAACTGCAATATCAGCTGTAACAAGCTGCATAAAAACAAATAATGAGCAGAATATAACACATGTTGAGTAATGCCCAAACACATATTGCAGACATGCAAAAGAGTACACAACATATAATGGGTGGTTATAAGGTGGACAATACCAACTGTAGGCCTAGGGGTAGTCCTTATCTTTACGATCTCAGGGCGAGGAATTATAGACTCGGATGCTCCTATCCCTCGGGATACTCTTACTTTGGTACCATCTTCTAGATATTTCAATCCAACCTTACAAGGTTTCCTGCATTAGTTAACATCAATCGCCATTCATTGAAAACAGACATGGATGAAAACATAAGACCAGCCATGATTACTCGTTCATAATATAAAACCATACCCTGTGACTGGGTCAACAACCTAAACATTTGAGGCATGAAGGGGGGCTTCGACTGAAAAAATCCCACCTTCATGACCTTGGCCTTGCTTGATGTGTTTCTTTACCTGCAAAGAAGGTGGAATATGACAATAAGAAGACATACAGTAATCCTGTCCTGTGTTGCATTAAAATTGTTGAACAAAATGCTAAGGGTGCGTTTGGTAACCTTTTCAGTTTTCAGTTTTTAGTTTTTAAAAAACTAGAAATAAAAACAGGTTTATGTTTTCAGAAAAACAAAAACAAGAAACATGTTTGGTAATAATCTTTTTGAAAACAACAAAAACTGAAAACACAAACATGTTTGGTAATATCATTTTTGTTTTTGTTTTTATTCTTCAAATTGAATGAAATTAGAAGAAATGAAAGAAAAACGTTTCACATACAAACAATTAACAAAAACAAGAAGCATGTTTATTTAAACCAAAACTCAAATCCATCAATCACATACAAATGATGTTCACTTTGGATTCAAATCTCAAAAAAGGGTAACATAGTTTTAAATAATGATAATTATATTTGCAGTGGTATCATCCACTATGTTCGTTTTTGGGTTTTTGAGGGAGATTTTTAAAAGTAATAAGTGAAGAGAGATAGATAGAGAAAACTAATTGATGACCGTGCGCATAAAATTCAGGGATTTTGAGACTCCGAACGAATAAGCCGTTACTGATCCATTGTTAATGCAGGTAAGGAACGCAATGGGTAAAGTGGAGGGCGAAAGTGACATTCCATAAATACACAGTGGGTATTAGTGTAATTTACTCGATTCTATCTATCTCATTTTTCTTTTCTTTTTTTGGTAAGTTATTATTTTTTTTTGGGGTTAGTTCTCTTACTATTTCCATTCTCGTTACTCTCCAACCGACAACAATGGATGTAAGGAATGGCGCAACTGAAGCAATTCCAGAATTCCCAACAGTTCAGCCATGATTACTGGTCCAGAGCTTCGTTGAGATCCAAATGAAACCCTAGTCCGTTTACCAAAATAAGCAAAGGAGATGAGGTTTATCGTATCAAGAAGGAGACGACTGTCGATCCACGGCTTCCTAATCTCGTGTGCGTTGTTCACCGGCGCTGGACTGTTGATCCTCACTTCCAGATCCGTCGATCCATCAGCCGGTGAGAGATTCCCGGTTACGACGACTTTATGGAAAGAGAGAGAGAGAGAGAGGGAGCGGGAGGGAGTAGCCTACCAGAAATTGCGAGAGAGGGAGAAACGATCGGGATTGGGAGCGACGGGCTGAACTTCTGTTTTCAAAATTGGGTAAAACACCAATTTTTAGTTTTCATAATTTTCAGAAATTTTTAAAAATGAAAATAAAAATAAAAAGTAAAAATATGTTACCAAACAAATTTTTTATATTAATTTTCAAAAAACTGAAAATAAAAAGGTTATCGAACACCCCATGCATTCCCGTACTTTCTTTTCCTTTCCCTGCAACTAGCCTTAGGAAAAAGGAATTTGAATTATATGGAGGAGTTAGAGCTTTGCCTTATAAATCCAAATAAAAGGGATTTCGAATCGTTAGGAGTAATTACCTTTTTCCCTGATATATCCTGCTATAAATTATGGAGTGCGATAAATTAAATTCACTTAATTTAAAAAATAGAGGAACCTTAAATGAGATATCTCATCCTTAAGGGAAACAAAATAATGCAGATTATAGTGACACTAATGTAGATTATAGTAGTGATTATAACATAGGTTTAAGCATAATGATGCTAAGAAGAAAGTTTTGCATTGTTTATTTTCTTATTTTCCTTCAGGGGGAAAAAAATCGGTCTAATTAAATACTCACGGATGAGCCGATAAATTAACATTGTTTGCCCAAAATAAAAAGGCTGTTGATTTTGTCACTCCATTTTTTGTTACCGCCACTCCCCTGCAAGTATATTTTTGGTGCAAAAATACACTTGCAGGGGAGTTGCGTTAACAAAAAAGAGAATGGCAAAATCATTTTCCAATAAAAATTTCGAGAAAAGCAAAACATACAAACAAGGCGAACCGCATTTTTTCAGCATGTCATAACCACTCACAAACTTGAAATTCATGAGTGGTTTGGTCATGCTCAAGTGCCTATAAGAACTTTTCCCACGCAAGGTGGATCCGGTAGGGAAGGCCGCCCTACAACCCTGTACTACCGTCGATCCAGCCATCCATTTCAGCAATGAATGGTGCAGATTTTAAATCCAAGGTTGATCGTGTATATTAGGTGTATATTCTCTGGTAGATTTTGGATATCGGATTCCAAATTTGCTCTAAGTTTTTTTTGGGAAAACAATAATTAATAAAAGAACCAAAATAAAGACTCTTTTTGGAAAAATCTTTGACAGAAAGATGCTCCTTCCTCTATATAAATGGACGAGAAATTGGAAGAAAAGAATCCATCCATTTAGCAAAAGACGAAATGGCCAAGTTATTAGCCCACTCTTGCTTCCTTTTCCTCTTTCTCGCTGTGGTAGCAGGTTCAAAATTCCTCCTTTTGTATTTTTGTCGGTAACCGAATCTCCGGCCAACTTGCGTGCATTTCGACTAATCCATTTTGTATGTATTTCGCAGTCACGCTTGTCGAGACGACAAAGGCACAGGACACCAAGGTGTGCTTCGACAACTTTGTTTCCTTGTCCGCTGAGGCTTGCGAAAGGGCTTGCAAAAACTATTACAAGGACCACCTTCTCCAAATATTCACTCCTCGTCCCTCTTATCCCAAATGCGTTTGCAAATTCTCATGTTACCAGGATAAGGGTGACTGCGTATGCCCATTTTGAGCCATTTTCCCGGCAGAAGTTTCTAGAACAGGGGAGGAGGACCTGCACAACTCTATTAACGATAATTTATTTGTAGATCCACAGGACCACAGTTTTTTTTTTGTGTTTTTTTTTTTTTTATCTCTAATAGTAATAATAATTCGTTTGCGCGCAATTTGAATCTCAACTTATCGGTCTACCGTGTTCATGTTATCGTCGATTCGATCGCTCTACAGTGTTTCTACCATTTACTTGTTCGAGCCTTATTGGAAACTTTAAAAAAAAAAAAAAAACCCAAACGCATCCAAGGGAAATAAGAATATATAGGCGAACACTGATTTTATTGAGTTCTTTTTTTAGTAGTACATGGGCAATGGAAAGAAAGAAATGAATTTCTCCCACAGCTTTATTCTAGGGACTGCACTCGCCTTCTGTTCCATTTGGGGAGCGCCAAAAACAGCACCCTTCTTAGAACCGGTTCTTGAATGCTTCCACTTTGGCTGTACAATAAAAAGATTTAGCTATTAGAAAAACAGAAATTTGTATAAAAAAATCAGTAACGAAAATCTTTTCGTAAAACGTTGGGCATAGAAGAGATTGGATTAGTTACCAGCAGCCTCTTTGGCGGCGCAGTCGGTGTCGCACTTCATTTCGCAGAAGGTGGATCCGTTGCCGGAGGCCAAGCAGTCCTTATGGCAGCCGCCATAGCACGTCTTGTAGACCTCGCCGATGGCTTGGGCCTCCTGCACCTGCACGGCTGCCATGACGGCCATGCACATCATAAGCACTGCGACAAACTTGGTGGTGGCGGCCATTTCTGTTTTGGGTTTGATCGATCTCTCTGTTTGATATCTGCTTTGTTTTTTCTTATTGGAGCTTTTGTTGCCGTGTTTATTTGAGATCTGATGGATTATAGAGGATAATGGGCATGGGTTTTTATAGGAGGGCTGTAGTTTTGTTAGGCTGATGCACCTTGAATCATGGGAAATTTGTGGTTTTCATTTGTTTTCTGATAAGAGTGGCTTAGCTGAAAACATGGGCTTGCTATAATTAGCCAGTGGGAGAGAAGAAATCAAAGGCCTTTCCCGTAACTTTCTGTGGGTTCAGTCACAACTCATAGGCTTACCGTATCTTTTTCTGTAACTTTCCGTGTCTTCAGTTACCAAAAAAAATTGTGGGACACATAACTTCAACTTTCTTATTGAAAAATACTTTCATGCAGAATGGATCCTACCAAAATGAATGAATTTTAGTTTTCTTGCAAGATTCTTTGTCGAGAGAACGAATCCATTTCCCACACAACATTCCCGATAGGTGACAACTAGATGGAGCCTTAGATTGCAAAAGTTTGGCTTGACACCGTATACGCCCCATGTCTCGTCTCCGTTTCTATGTTGTGCCATTTTTTTAGAAGCATCAGCAGAGCACCTACCTTGTGTGTACTGGCCATTGTTTTGAGGAATCCTCTCGTAAACAAAATCCTTACTTACCCAAAAGTCTCATATGTATGGACTATGGATTAATAGTGCAAACGTTGCACTATAGGCTCTATCTGCATGATTCATGGTTTTTCATAAGCTTGAATGACTATGTCTAAATTAATGGAGGGACCATATGTCTACTTGGGTCTAATTGTCTGTTGGTTATGATTCATTTTGATGTAGGACAAGATTGGAGGATTTTTGTATTTTATTTTTATTATTTTAGAATAAGATTTTGACTAGGAATATTTTCATTTAGGTTAGAATTATTATCTTTCCATATTCGGTTTGATTTTGATTTCCACCTTTATTAGGATTTTTGGTCTACAAGAATTAGGATTTTATTTTAATTAATTAGGAAATATCTTTTATTTAATGCCGCTTGTTTTGGCATGATTTATTATTTCTTTTTCAGTAGGATTTCTAGGGTTAGGGTCTTATAAAAAGGGCTGTAACTTATTCAATTATTCAACTTTTCATTAATGCTCGTGGCTACGAGTACCTATCATTCGTTTGATTAGTACGCAACTAGTCTCTCGTGAATTCCGCTGCGTCAAGTGGTATCAGAGCCACGTTTTTCCTGGTTCGATGACACCAAGCAAAGTTGAAGACACACCCATTGACATTGGTCATGGGCTTGCTGACCTAAGGAAGATGATGGAGGATAACCGAATACAGTTGCAGAATCGAAGCACTCAGTTAGCCGAGTTCCGTCAGGATACTCGCACTCAGTTCGCAGAGATTCGTGAGATCGCCAACCTCCTAACCAGAATAGGAACCGCGTTGAGGGATTTGCCTGCAACCAACCTATTCACCAAAACGTCTTTGGAGGATATTCTTATTATCACTATGATAATAAGAATGAATTTGAAGGCGAGTTATTCGAGAACCACGATGATTATCAGTCAATAAAGCGACAAGCAAATTTCAGGTATTATAACAATTTACCTAAATTTAGTGGTTCTGAATATTTTGAGGATATTCTAGATTGGATACTTAATCTTGAGGATGCTTTTGAGTGTATGAAAATCTCGAATGGAGAAAAGTGGAAGTACGTGTTGTTAAAGCTTACAGGTCCAGCCCTAGATTGGTGGTTAAACTTGCAATCTTTGCGAGATCAACAGAACAAACGCCATATTTGTGCATGGTCAAGAATAAAAAAATGTCTGATGGAGAGATTTTTGCCGCATAATTATAAACAATTGTTGGATGAAAAGTACGGATCAAATCAACAGAATACAACTACTCTTGCCAAAGATGTCATTGAAGAAATTGATAAGGTGGTCATAGAGGGAGTTGTTGATAAAAAAATTGAAACAAAAGTTGGCGATCAAGTTGTTGAGGGCCAAAACAGTTATCCATTGGAGATGGTTGATACTAAAATTTGTGTTAAAGAGGAGCCGAGCTTGCTTCAAGTGGATCACGTTGACCTCGACAATTGGGTTTTGCTGACTAGAGATGATTTTACCGAAAACATCCCAAGTAATATTAGAGAGAAAGAGGATGGGGGGAAAGAGGAGATGTTTGTTGATAGCCCGAAGGAAAAAGATGATAGGCGGGACGCGGGGGCACATGAGTCAACCAATGGGCATCACCTCAAAGCTCTTATCGGTCAACATTCATCACTTGAGGGGAATATTAGTGGTCTAGTTAATGGACCTCATGAAGAAAAACTGGAATTTCTGTATGACGTTCAATTTATTGATTTTCTTGGGTTGGAGCAGTTTGAGTTTTCACTCAATTCTCGTACCGTGGATATTGTCATTCAATTGAATTGCGCAAAAAAATCACCTTGGCGAGTGTACTTCTTTCTAAATTATTTTTGGAAGACAAGCGAGAGGTTGAAGTATTCCAAATATTTATTTCTTTGGAATGGCAGATGGCAAATTTCTAATGAGAACTCGAGGGCGAGTTCTTTTGAAGAAAAGGAGACTGATGTAGGACAAGATTGGAGGATTTTTGTATTTTATTTTTATTATTTTAGAATAAGATTTTGACTAGGAATATTTTCATTTAGGTTAGAATTATTATCTTTCCATATTCGGTTTGATTTTGATTTCCACCTTTATTAGGATTTTTGGTCTACAAGAATTAGGATTTTATTTTAATTAATTAGGAAATATCTTTTATTTAATGCCGCTTGTTTTGGCATGATTTATTATTTCTTTTTCAGTAGGATTTCTAGGGTTAGGGTCTTATAAAAAGGGCTGTAACTTATTCAATTATTCAACTTTTCATTAATAAAATCTCTGAGTTTATCTCTTTTTCTTGTGGATTCAAGAATTGTCTGTTGGTTATGATTCATTTTGAAACTCGAGTTGCTTAATCCGCGACTCACCGGGTGTTACTTTTCCTGTTGAGAAATTGCAAGAACAAGGCTTCAAACTACCGATGACTCTCAACTATTTTTCGGACAAGTTTTTTCCTTCTTCATGAATCGTAACCAACCCGAGGTTTGTTGGTTATTGATGCTTGCTGAGTAACTAATCGAAGGTTTACTTCATCCAATTTGTTCCATTTCTTTCCCTTGCCCATTTAGAATCTGAATCTTTAATCGCATTATTACATTGGTATTAGGAGAATTAGCAAATCAACTAAAGCATGAAAGTATATTTTTGAATTCTGTCAACTCATATGATGCACTACAGTTCATGTATTTCCCACATTCTAAAACAATGATGATCCACATCGATCAGCTCCGGTAAGTAGAAAGAATGCATGAACAGCAAAAGAGCAGAGAGACAAGCAATCGCTGTAACGACATTTTTTTTCCACCTTAATTAATGGCCCTTAAAAACCATGATTCCCATGAACACCAGCAGGACAAAGGGTGAGGGGATGTAGGATGGACTCGAAGCCGATGTTGAAGTCACAACCGGTTTAGTCCCTGGAGTTGCTGTTGGAGCTACTGAATGCACAGGTCGAGATGCTGGTGTTTCGGCTGGTGTTTCAGCCGGTGTTCCGGCCGCAGCTAATGATGATTTGGAAGCTGATAAAAACCAAGGGGAAGGAAAATACTTGCTATTAGTTATTAATACTTCCGGTGAAATATTTTGAAGCTTGAGATCCCAAAACAAGTTCATTTCCTGCAAAGTTCACTGCATTGTTACCTGTTGGACTTAAAGGAGAAGGAGCAGAGGCAGCAGCAACGGGTGAAAGTGGGGATGAAGCAGGCACAAGAGACGGCGGCAGTGGCACAGCAACGGGTGAAAGTGGGGATGAAGCAGGCACAAGAGGCGGCGGCAGTGGAACAGCAACGGGTGAAAGTGGGGCTGAAGCAGGCACAAGAGGCGGCGGCGGCGGCGGTGGCGCAAAAAGAACAGGACCTGCCAATTAATTTCAATTTCTTTTAGCGAAACCTGTTAATCATATGGTGAACTGGGCTAAGCGATCTTCCGAAACTGTGGATGTCAAAGTACATAGGTAGGGGAGCTTTCCCCCTTTAGAAGGAAGCACCCGCGTGAGCAGCGGTTAGGTGATCCTGGCGGGTTCGATTCCCGCTTTCATGGTATGAGAAGGTTGGCACACACTATGTATGCACATTTTTAAGATTGTTGTGCATAGTTGGGTAGTGGTCATGTAATAAGGCAATTTTTAGTCAATTATTATCTTTCCCATATCGGTCATTTTATGCCATATTTTACTGTTTTGTCCAAGTGTAACCGTCTATGCCAAGTCATAAGTGGTCCATTAACTGATGGGTGAGTGTACTATTGGAAAAACAAGAATACATACTCAATAAAAGAGGACACCAAAAAGGGATAGGCACTTTAAATATTAGAATAGATTTGCTTTCCCTGGGTCCGATTTCACAGCCAGAAAATCCCTCAGCACAAAGGCACAGGAGTTTTCGGCACTGAGAATCCTGCCTCCCTTTCCTTTTCCTATTTTCTTTGATAACAAAAAATAACAATAGAAATAGAATTGACAGTTTTTTTTGATATGTAAATTACCTGGAGCCGGTAATGGAACACCAGATGCTGCAAATCATTACGGAAATTACAGAGTCAGAAGAAGTTGAACAAAACCTAAATCTGAATACAAACTGTCTTATTGTGAAAGCATGACGAGTGATTATTAGTCCCCGCCACGTAATGCTTCACGGGCCTTTACCACTACACATTTGTGCGAGAGCCACACATGTAGTGGTGAAACGCGCACAAATGTGTGATGGAGAAGGCTCTCGAAACACCACGTGGCTGTACTGTAGGAGCAAGTCATTTTTGTTAGGATATAGTATGTATGTTGATGGATGATTAATCAATCAAACTATGTACCTTTTTAGATATTATTATATGAATACTTAACATTAGAACACGTGTGTTTTTTTTTTATAATAAGTACTTTGATGAATAATTAACCCATAAAAATATGTATTTTCTAGTACATTACGAATGATTAACTTAGACCACGTGAACAATTTTTATATTAATAATATAAATATATTTGAATGTCACATCCGACTTAAAAACATGGCTCCGCCACTGTCCGTGAACAGGGCCAGCTCAAATTTGCATTGAATTGTAAAAAAAGAAGAAGCTAGGAATACGAAACACTGCAAGCATTTGAGAGTAGTATAGATACTCAACATCAATAACCATTACAATATCCCAACACCTATCTAATAAACATTATCTTCTAGCATTTTTAGCTGCTAATACACTAATTAATTTTGCACAATTAATTTTTTCACCATAGCCTTTTCAGACAACCGCGGATCCATTCAAAAAGTTAAAAAGTTTGTGTCCCCTCACGCAACTGTAATTGAAATAGTCGACAATATTCTGTACCCAATTCATGCATTCGAAGAATCGAAAAACACATATCCTTTTGCATTTAAGTAATTGAGCACATCAATGAGCTTTTCTTAGCTCTTTCTATAAAACTTCTCTCATAATTTTAAACTCGGAACATAGATCCTACCATCAATATTTGAAGGCTCATCTTCTTTATTGAAAAAATCCTCACGGCTTGCACACCCAATCATCTCATGTTAGGACTTTTTCACTTGGGCCTTACTCTAACTTGGCACTTTAAAATATTTAGACAGATTAACTTAATTTTATATAAGCCTCACTACAGCAAATTATTCAATAGTCTAGAGCACCATGTGACCACTGCACGTACAACCACACAGTCTTGCGAAGTCCACGACTAAGTGTATGGACCTCACATAAATATGTGGCTCTGAAATGGCAATGCTCCTGGATTACTGAAGAATTACCCGTTTCACGTATATATGCGCCTAAAATTGGGGGCCACCTAAATTAGTCAAAATTTGGGGCTAAAGCGATAGCTTTTTGGCTTTAGCCCAAAGCCGGCTCTGTCCGCGAAGGTAAGAGTCGAGCAAAAGAACACAAAGCTAAATGTTTCTCCTTTTTCCCTCACTTTATTTTTCTTTCTAGCTAAATTTTTTTTGCAAATCCAAGATCCAAGGCACAAGGGAAAAGTCATAGAAGAAGTTTTCACCTTTGCACTGAAGAGGTAAACCACATGCTCGTGGGAGAGAGATTGCAAGGGCACGGTTAATGGGCAGAGAGATAGGGACGTTCCCTGTTACTATGAGACAAGCACAATCCATGCTACCACTCATGAGAGACTTCACAGAATCGCAGCAGCCAGCGGTCGGTGTAGCGCTGCTACCGGCACTACTTCCGGTGATGAAGTTTATGCATGGGGTGAAGCTGGTGACCTGTGAGGCTGTGCAAGGAGTGCTGATCTGAGCCTGAACTGAAATAACTGAACAAGTAACCACTAACACTGCTGCAGTTATTGCTACGATAGCGCGGAAGCCTTTGAGGCCTTCCATGAAGTTTTTTTTATGGAAGGATGAACAAATGGTGTTCAAGGAGAGGGTGGAAATGGAGATCTAACCGAGATTTGGGATGGAGATCAAGATTATTTATATAGGAGAATGGATTCTAGAGATTTGGAGGGAATTTAAACTGGTAGATTTGACCTGGGTTTTTGGAGCTCAACCACTTAAAACTAACATAGATGATTTAAGGATATATTCCTGACTGATTTGAATTGGAAAAGAAGTGAGGTCTTCAAAGGTAGGTGTGTTTGGCATGCCAAATAGGCTTAATTTGTCTCCTAAAAGTATGATAATGATTTACTCTCTTTCACTGTTCCCTTAGTTTAAATTGGTTCATGAGTTAGGTGGATCAATCTTATGCCCTGTTATCATACAATAAGAGACTTATATTTTCTTTATAACTCAGGTCTCTGGGTCAATTCATGCCCACCTCGATTAATCCTGGGGACCCAATCCCATCGCTCATTTGCGAGGAGCCCAATTAAAGGCGGAGCAAAGCTCCGTATGGACTGGCCCCAAAGAAGAAGATACACTTGAGAGGTTTCAAAGCTAAGTCCTTAGAAGAGAACAAACCTCTAAATCCCAAGTCTTGCCCACCAGGTCAACCTATTGGGGTTAAATGATATTCATCCTGTTGACTCAATTTATGTTCATGTCCAAAAGGGCTGGTTTAGCCATATTTGGGAGGTGGAGAACTTTAGTCTACAATCAAATGAGCCAACAACCATCGATGAATTTATGCAACCTCAACATGAAAATCTTGCTAATTCAGAGAAGACACTAGAAATCATGGTGATTATTCAATACTTTCAGAGTATCACGTGGCGTTGTCCACGTGGTGCTCCCGACAAATAGCGTCGCAACAAATTCAGCGGGAAAAATGTGTCGCGATTTTTCATTTGCAAGAGCACCACTTGGCAATGCCACAGGGTGCTCCGGGAATACCAAATAACGTTTTGAAAATCACTATGTTGGGTTATAAACTTAGGGTAGTGAGAAACTGAAGGCAATGCTGATCAATCTTGTTGTTTATCCTACTCATATACACAGAAAAATGAGGAAAACTAAATCAAGTAATTTAACAAGTCAGTAGTTCAAAAGTTGGCCAACCAAAGTACCCATCAGTTCTCGACCCTTCTAATTTAAGCCCCTGCCCCCCCTGTTCCCATTCCAAACAGTTCCCTCCTTCTCCCAAATTAGCATTTTCAGTTTGACCAAAGAGATCCAAAAACAGCAAACCTGTTGAAATGGCTGTCAAGGGGGTTGAAATGGTCCTGGTCCTGTTCTCCGTCCTCATGCTATGGAATGGCGCTGCTGCTCAATCAGGCTGCACAAGGGCACTCATGAGCTTATCGCCGTGTCTCAACTATGTCAACGGCAATTCATCAACACCGTCACCTTCATGTTGCTCGCAGCTGAGTAACATCGTTCAGTCGCAGCCTCGTTGCCTTTGCTCGTTGCTCAATGGCGGTGGCTCCTCAATGGGAGTCACTGTGAATCAGACACTTGCTTTGGCACTCCCTGGGGCTTGCGATGTTCAGACTCCATCAGTTAGCCAGTGTAATGGTAAGCTTACTTTCTTGATTTTGATTGCGCCTAAGTTTGGCATCGTTTTCGTTTTTCCAATCCTTGTTCATTCTTTTAGGAAAACACTAAAAACTTGTTTAAACTTTAAACCATCATGGGGGCCGGGGAAAAAATTCTGAAAACAGCCCACTTTTCATGAAACATCAAAAAGATGTGTTTGGAATAAAAAACTGTTTTCAATGCTTTTTTCTTCCAGGATACGGCAGAGAGATGTTTTTCAAGTTTTCAGAAACTGTTACTTGCAACACTGAAAATGATAGGGAAAGAATGGGCATTTTCGAGCTTCTAGTACTGTTTGTGTTTCCAAGAACTCGAAAAATGAAGAAAACGATAACAATACGAATCATCTTCCAAATACTTCGAGTACTCTTACGCAAATCAACTGTGAATATGCTATTGTTAAAGCAGCAGCCGCAAGCGCACCAGCAAATTCAGCAGTACCTATCCCAGGCCCAGCAAGTGCTCCAGTGGGTTCTCCGGCAGAGTCCCCAGATGATTCATCCGATGACACTCCAACCACGGGATCAGATTCGGATATTCCATCAGAAGGTACTAAATATACACGTAAATTACATGACGAACGGAACAACGGAGCAGATATATAATTTTGTATGTTTTTCATCAGCTTCACCCTAATGCATGTAAACCAATGCAGGAACAGGTTCTAAAACAGTCCCTACGACTAGCGTCTCATCCGACAGAATCACCATCCAATCGACCCTACACATTGCAGTTTTCCTCGTCTCTGTCATCTCATCTGCTTCGGCTGCCACCGGATTCTGAGATAGTACTGAAGAGTGTGAAGAAAAGGGTTCTCTTTTTTTTCTTTTTTCTTTTTTCATACGTGTAGAAGAGTGATTGTCTTCGTTCGTTATTGTCATTATAGTTCTTTGTTTTGCCATTCGGGGAAAATTGGTTCTGAGAGTGTGACAATTTTCCTCGAATGGCAAAATAAAGAATTGCTTATGTTTTGAGTCCATTAAATGAAAGATCGATCGTCAGGAATCCCCTATTTGTTAGACATTGCTTATTTCAGTACTGTTTGAAGAACACCACAGAAAGCGATTACGGGATCTGTTTCTGGTCGAGCAAACATCAGAAACAAGTTCAAATATTTGAGGGGAAATTGTGTACTCTGTTGCCAAAAAAATTTACATCTGACTTGTGTATAGAAGGAGTGCTAGCTACGGACACAGACCGAGATGCCCAGACGCACGCGTGGGTCTAGCACAACGTATATGGGACTCACCCACATATATGTTTGTATCTATATTCTTCCGTCTGTGTCCGTAGCATTTTTGTACAACATATAACCGGAGTATTTGTCTACTCATATCAGCTCCTGGGCAGCATAGATCATGGCCCTTGTAAATTTTAAGTATATGAAAGTATCCACTCCATTGGGTGAGAAAAAATGGATACAGGAAAAGAAAAATAGCTTTGAAATTCTCAACGGGCCAGATTTCTCAGGAACATGGAATCCAACAAGATTACAAGAGTCCTGTACTCCGAGAACAACCCATTTGGACAGGTCAATCTGAATGCAAACTTGGCACTTCAATTGAATTTGGTTTCACACCCGGACAGGGGATGCTGCCGAGCATCTTCCTGCATAGCCGTGCCGAGCAGTCGATCCGGCCATTCTTCTCGGCATGGACGGCTCAGATTGAATCTAAGCGCATACATATCTGAACCGTTCATTGCTCGGTTAAGATCCAATTCATCAATTGCCGAGATGAACGGTCGGATCGGCCACTCTGCACCCGCTTTGCAGGGGCCATTCCTTCACACCCAACCCAAGTAATATTAAAAACTATGTGTTATATGCTTCTTATTAACGTAGTAGACTAACATAATCATGATCCATGCCTGTGTTAGGTAAGGTTGGACCCAACAACTGCATATCCCATCCCATTACTCCTTATTGACCCTGTGCTCCAGTGGACACCTGCCTAAGTTTAGGAAAGTTGATTTTTGAGTGTGATTTTGAAGATACATTTTTTTTTTCTTTCTTTAACAATAACGTTGATGACCCTTCTATCATCAAATCAAAATGATTTTTTTTAATAACGGCTTGCGCACTAAGACCTCGGAGATTAAATTTTGATTTTTTTTAATAACGGCTTGCGCACTAAGACCTCGGAGATTAATTGTCACTGGATTTGTCTAAGCATGATCTATGTGGGTCTCACTGGACGCTTCAAGTTAGAATTCGAGACCTTCTATTTTTTAATGAGGAACTCTGAAAGCATGACTCATTTGAATACTCGCGGTGATTAATTTTTGTATGTCGGCATCCACTAACAAATTAAAAGAATTGGGGAAGTGTAGTCCATGCAAATAATTAAAAGATTAAAGAAGCATATTTGTTGCTAATAAAAGATGAGCACAAAAAGGCTTTTAAAGTATTGGCTAAATTTTATTGTTGCTTTTCTTATGGGAACTGATTTTCGCGCTCCAAAATTTACTGCAGGCGCTCCACCTTTTTGTTTTTATACTGTGGTATTGCTGGCAATATCAGAGTATATTTTATTTTTACACTGTGATATTGCCGGCAATACCACAGTATAAAAACAAAAAAAAAAGCGCCTGCAGTAAATCTTGGAGCGTGAATATCAATTTCCTTTCTTATTTATGCATTTTTTCCTCCAAGAAGGTAGAAGTTTGAAACCATACTCCAGCTACATATATATGAAACTACTTTATTTTGATTATTACTTCTTCTTTTTGAACAGTATTTTGACTATTACTTAAAGAAATAAGTTTTTAAAATTTCTTTCTTTCTTTTTAAGTACATCAAACCCAACAAGGCCTTCTATTTCAATCATTTTGGTTGGACGTACAAAAGCCCATTTAACATTACACTTTCTGAAAAAAAAATCCAAAATAGTTCAGAAAAAGTTTGCCAAATTATGTTAAAAAGTGATTCATCAGATTTACACAAAATGAATTTACAAGATAAATCTAAGGAAATGATTTTGTCACTTCCTTTTTTTTTTGTTAACGACACTCTTTTGTAAGTGTATTTTTGCACTAAAAATACACTTGCAGGAAAGTGACGTTAACAAAAAAAAAAGTGACAAAATAAGCAGTCTAAATCTATCTATATCCAAATGTCCAAGGCCAATTGATCAAAAAGGAAAAGAAAATTGAAACTTACTGAGGAAGGATGTGAAGACGAAATTGGGGAAAAAAAAAATGCGATTGCACGAAAGAATATCCCTCGTGCCTATTCCAAGGCTAGGGTAAACGCATGCTATGAAGAAACATTTGCACAACTTTCTCAAAATACAGATTTGCACAAAACCAGGGAGAAACCTAGAGAGAGAGAGGGGTCATAGTTTCTTACGCAATTCAGCTGCTGCTTTTTCCTTCCACCACTATCTATCCTCTCTATCTCCAAGAATCTTTCACGACAGGCCGCAAAGACTGGGGATTTAAGGTCAATATCTTCTCTCCTCGTACAACACTCTATTTGACCGACTTAAAGTTGTGATTACTGAAAATTATTCATAACCCAATTTCCATTTTGTTGAATTCATTGTGGGTTTTGCCCAAATCCGTTGAATTTATGTGGGTGGTGCGATTTCTGTTGCAGTGCTGGTTTGTGGGGTTGAATATTAGGGTTTCAATGTCAATTTGGTGTACATATATGGGTTCTCCTTCATTTTGATGTTCTGTTTGTAGTTATGTAAAATAGATTTGATACAATAACAGGTATTTTGGTTGTTTGTGCTTGTCTATGGCGTTTGAATTTTTGATTAGGGTATTCTTGTATTTGCCATGCATTGAGATTATTTTAGAGTAAGGGTTATGGCGATATGGGAGTTAGGCCAAGTTGGGATCGTGACTAAACTGCTGCAACTTCTAAGTGTCCTAGTCTCCTAGAGTGATTTTGATGTCCTAGTCCTGCTTTTATCAATCCAAAGCAATGAAATTTCATGTTCAGTTAAACTGCCTTAATGTTTTGAGGGGTATAAGATTTTAGTTAGTGTTTAAGTAAAGGATTATAAATTCTCGGCCTCCTGTTTTGTCACACCTGAGCTCTAGGTCATCTGATGGGATTACGGGATTAGAAATGTGATCTTGATTTATGCGAGGGTCGGAGGGATTTATGCGAGGGTTGGAGGGAGGCTTTGGAGCTTCTTGGTCACCTGCTGCCTACTCACCCAAATCACAATCTTTTTGGCTTTTGGGTCAAAAGAGGACATGCAGTAAACAGAATTAGACCTAATTCACCATCTGGGGTTCCGGATCTACTCTATTTATAGCAGGGATAGCCTTGTCAATTGTAGCATATTTGGCACGAAGAATTGGGCGTGTGAATGTAACAGCCGATAACGATATCAAGGCTTCTGTGGACCATCCGGTTCTTGATCTTCCCCTCAATCTGTCCAGACATTGCAAATGCCAGATGCTTCTTCTTGGAGTCGTTTTAGAGTTGTTACCAATACATTTTGTTTTCTGAGAATCATTGAAGCATATGGTTTGCTTGTGCAGTTGCATGCATACAGATGTACTAAGAAAAATGAACACAGATTCCTTGTGAAATTATGAAGCCACAACTCTTTGAATCTATTTCTTTGTTCTTGAACAAATGTTCATCAGTTACATCATGTTCTGAAATGTCAGACACATCGATGCATCTTGTTGAATATTCAATCATATCAGATGGCAGTTATATCATAAAGTGTGTAGCTATTGCATTTACAATGAGGAATTATATGTTAATTTCACAATTGGAAGCATCCATTTAGTTACCATATTATTGTGTCTATGCAAGGTGCCCATCTGTGCCTCAACTGAAAGCTGGCCTGTTAATTGGTAGCTATGTGGTTTATCACACAGGGATGCAAATCTGCAACAAACCGTTAGCTAACCTACAGAATATACTACATTTACTTGGCTATGGCGCATCTCCTCCGTGCCATGCACATTTGAGAGTTTGTCCATCTCATGTTTGCATTGTTCTTCCCTTCATCAGTTCATTTTTTTAATTTTCCATTTCTTTCTTTGACATGTCTTGGACATCTTATCAATCCTTTAGCATAAAGCCTAGCAGAAGAAAAAATACTAGGAAGTTTATTAAAATGAAATTCAATTTTCTTTGTTAGAAGGTATTAACTTAATGAAAACCATATGGGATGCTTTTGGTGTTACTTATGTCCCTATTTGATAGATTATCAATGTGCTCATACGGTCATACCCACTATCTCAATTCTCATGCAATAATGGCAGTTCTTCCTCCTATTGGCATTTCAGATAATGCTATCACATGTTGATGGAGAACACAGATTCAACAGATCCACCAGTAACCATCATGTCTAGTCTACTTGAAGGACTCCCTGACGCAGTTGCCCTTGGGTGCCTTGCACGAGTACCATTCTACCTTCACCCAAAGTTAGAGCTTGTATCCCATTCCTGGCGAGCTGCTGTCCGCAGCCCTGAGCTATTCAAAGCCCGAAAGGAGGCCAATTCATCGGAGGACTACTTATGTGTTTGTGCATTTGACCCTGAGAATCTTTGGCAGCTTTATGACCCTCGCAGAGACCATTGGATCACTCTTCCAGTTCTCCCTTCAAAAATCAGACAACTTGCCAACTTTGGAGTCGTCTCCGCCGACGGGAAGCTTTTTGTGCTTGGCGGCGGTAGCGATGCCGTGGACCCATCGACAGGGGACCACGACGGGATTTTTGCCACCGATGAGGTCTGGTCGTACGACCCCGTTAGCCGTCTGTGGGCCTCACGGGCTCCCATGCTTGTGCCCCGTGCCCTGTTTGCGTGTTGCGTTTTGGATGGAAAGATTGTTGTGGCCGGCGGTTTCACTAGCTTCCGGAAATCGATCTCCAAAGCAGAAATTTATGATCCCGAGAAGGATGTGTGGGGTCCACTACCCGATCTCCCCTACACTCACAACACTTCGTGTTCCGGAGTTGTTATTAGGGGTAGGGTCCATGTGTTGCACAAGGGTTTGTCGACTGTGCAGGTTTTGGATGGTTTGAACCACGGTTGGACGGTTCAAGACTACGGTTGGCTCCAGGGTCCAAAGGCGGTTGCAAGGGAATCCCTATATGTGATGAGTCATGGAATTCTTTTCAAGCAAGAAATAGGAGCAAGGAAGGTAGTGGCTTCAGCATCGGAGTTCAGGAGGAGAATTGGGTTTGCGATGATTGCGTTGGGGAACGATATTTATGTGATTGGAGGGGTGATTGGGCCGGAGCGATGGAATTCGGGCATCACGAAACTCTCCGATGTCAACATTTTAACTATCGGAACTGAGAGACCAATTTGGCGCCGGGTCGCTCCTATGACAAGATGTAATGGAACTATTCTGGGTTGTACACAGCTGAGAATTTAGGTCCTGGTTTGTTTGGGTTTTGTTGCTTTGTTGTAAGAATTGTGCTCCCTTTTTTTGTAAGCTTTCGGTTCCCTCCTACTTGGAAGGGGGTAGGAATGAGCTTTTCACCAGCCTTGTGTTGTTTGTAAACCATAACCTCTGGCCTTCTGAAGCAGGCAAAAATTGAATCTCCCTTACTTAATGGTTATTTTATTTGTTTATTCCTTATGGTGGTAATTTTAAGGAAGATTGATATTTGTCCTCTTCATTTATTTCCTTTCATCTATGCCCAGATGCAAGTTAGTTTTCCCTTATTGAGCCCCTGCATTGTTGTTTCCTGCACTTGAAATAAGACTCCACAAATCGAACAGGTTTTCGGTCGTACGATGTTTTCAATGTTTGACTCCACTGTGAAATTTAAAGGAGGATGCCCATAATTGTCGCAGTGATTCGATTCAGGGAGTCCTGGCAGGGACTGTAAATTGCTTTTGCCCGGTTCAAAAGTAAGGTGGGGACTGCATACCCTTTTCCCCCTGGTTTAATTTGGACGTCACTTAACTAAATAAGACTCAGAAATCTTCTTTTCTGTTTATATTTCCGGGTATTTTCGCTTCCGTTTCTGATATAAACTCCTATGCTAGCTGCACTTGTATATCTAAGCATTAGGAATGGTAGTCTATTACGTCTACACGCTCGCTAGAAGTATAACATGGGAAACAAAAATTTACGCCACGCAATTCAAATCCATCTTGTTTGTTCCGTCGTGCATAAGAAATTAGAGAGTTTCACAGAGAGTGTGTAGGCATGATGAGTAATTGTGATTGCTTTGTGGGCTCCTTCTACCACTGCTGTTGTTTAGCTTTCATGCTAATCAAGGAGTTATGCTGTTTATACACAATGGGTTGCGTCATTTTGTTGATAAAGATCCTTGTATGTAACTGTTTCTCTTTTGTGTCTTCTTATCCTTTTTGCTAATCTGTCACACCCCAACTCGTCTATCAATCATAATTGTTACTTATAGAGCACTTCTATTACCATTTGAAAGACGGCTTGACCCGACGAAAATACTGAACATCAGTTTTCTTAAATCGTACGGCTCTGATGTAAAAAGACTTGGGTATGAGTCTCTGTCATTGAATTTTCTGGTGAATTTTAATTGTTGAAAACATTGGCCAAAAAGTTGTGCCAAACATATTAACTACAACTAGTGACAGAAGAAAAAATTGCGTATGGTGAACTAATCTGAAAATGCCAGCCCCACCAAAACGAACTAATCTGAAAATGCCAGCCCCACCAAAACGCCTCCATCAGAGCCATGTTACCTCCCTGCGGGTTCTGCAATCAAGACAACTCATCTTGGGAACCGACCAAAATGAAGATTTCTGTTTTGCGTAAGATGGAAGAAAAATATGTTCCAAAAACTGCCAAATAAAACCGAAACACTAATATCGTATTCCAAGCACCACCACTTAGCTGGCTTTATTTACCCCCCCCAAAAAAAAAAAAATTAGCTGGCTTTTCAATGGGAAGAGTTCAACTCAAGCCTACAGAAGCTTTAATATCAGACCCAAAAGCTTAAACTAAGTGGGAGATCCCAACGTTGTATTAATTTATCATCCATTCCATTCCCAAAGTCTGTCACGTGTGGCTTTTTTTTGATCTATCATCGCGCGGCCTTTTTTTGAGTCTGTCAGCGTGGGTTGTTCATTGAATTTTTTACAATGTGGGATGGAATGAGCTATGCTCTCTAAACCAAGGCCCAACATGAAAAAACATGACTTTTCGATGGGTAGCAAGGCAAAAGCTGTGCAAGGCGAGGCATGGCACGACTCTATGCTCTGATACCATGTAGAAACTTCATAACTCATTCTACTCCTAGGGGATGTGGATTCCTTAACAATGACCATCAAAGGTGTCCAAAAAAAAAACCTTGGTACAAATTATGACAAGCCACAGTACATAATTAAGAACAAGGACCAGTTTCTGTTCAGAAATCCGCCAAACAAACAGTGACTACTGGGAATGCCAAAAACTAAGAATTAACATAGCAGTTCAAACTTACTACTCCGTATTTAAAAGACCAAAGAAGCAACCATCTACCTCCAATAAACCCAAGGATAAACATAACCCCGGGGAAGGTAATGGCAACTTTTGTACATACCAACTGCATATGGATCTACTCAAGTCTTAATAACAAAACAGAAGTACCAAAACATGAAAGCGACGCGTCAAAACTGACACAATAAACTAGAAAATGAAAGTGACACGCCAACACCCGTCAATAACATATCTTGGTTGAGTAACGACCACCAGAAGTTCTTCCACTGGCTCCCTTCCCAAACTGCCAAACCAAAAAGAGTGGAAGAGATAAATTATTAGCAACTATTTTGATACTTTAAGACAAAGAAATGAAGAAAGCTATGCAGAAAAATAATACTCCGGAAGTCCTTACCTTGTGAATAGCTTGCAATGATCAACGACCTCCAAGGACAACAGGACTTGCATGAACACTATAAAGACTGAAGGAGAAAGTGGCATTACCAACTCTCAGAAACAAAGACACCAAAGGCGCTTATAATTGGATGGTGCAACACAGACTACCGAAGGGGAGCTGCACACTCAAGAGCAGAAGCAACATCTAACTATACTTCCCTTCCCACTTTCCCTTTCAAAAAACAGGAAAGATGGTCAAGGGGAAGCAATACTCTCTCAGAGTGAAGTCACAGGAGTCAGATCCAACTACGAGAAGAAAACAGAAGAAATGGTGCAACCAAAGAGAAAGAGATGAGCGCAGCCTATTTCAGCTACGTGAACGAAACATGTGAGGTAGAAGAAAGCAAAGGAATGTCTGGGTAGCCAATACAAGCAAGATTTAACAAAGAGTACACCTATATCGGCAAGCAACATACTGACTCTATAGTCCCAATTGAGGGCCAAAGATGACTGCAACAAGAACAGAACAAAGTCCTAGAGAAACTGATTAAGTAATCAAGTTAGGATCCTACAGTATATACACAAAGTGAGGAAAAAACCACAATCCTGTGAGAATACAGAAAGACCAGCTATCATGATATCATTGATCAATTTAACTGTATTTCCTGTTAAGCCGAATGGATAATCATTCAAAGTCTTCAACCCCCAACAACCGACTGTGCAAATTAGGCACTTCAAATAGCAAACTCCCATCCATTTATTTCCTTCTGCCATTAAACACTTGCATCAAGCAGCCATCAGTGTCACATAACCCCAACTACGCCTTGAGAAGACAGGCATAAACAGAGCACCATCACATGTACACATTATATCTGGAGATTGTCGACCAACCCAGCCATCACTTTTCTCATACCCCACCACTACAAACCACTGGAATTAACTTCTTGACAGTCGCACTACCGAGTAATTTATTCACTGTATGTACACAATCTACCACTACAAAAGTCTGGAAAATACTTTTATTTACAGGAGCCCAAAGCTCCTCGTACTTCATTCGTCCTCAATGTCAAGATGGAGAATGCGACGCAGGTTCTTAGTCGCAGAGTCATCACTGTTAAACACATCTCTAGAAAAAGAGGTGGTACGGTCCCTCGTAGGGGAAGGGGGAGCAGACTTGGCCACGGGATGAAAACTGATATCAGAGGCCGATGACGAAGGCAGGTTAAGCGAGGCACTTCTTTTCGGCCGGAGTGAGAATTTGGGTATGGGCAAAGAACTAGGTTCGGGAGAGTTGGAATATGCTGGTCCAGCCCAAAGCTCAGAGTAAGGAGATTCACCGGAAAAACCCTCCTTATCACGATTTGCTTTGACGTTAACAGAAACGGGGATACTACCAATCGTCATAAATCCATTCGAGTGGTCAGATTCCTCAGAGTGATGGGGATAAACAAATGGCAATGGGGTTTTCGGTGACGACGAATAAGAACATGCTTGCTTAGTTATAGGAGTAGTACAATCCAACAACGGGGTTGCGATTATACCGAAATCCGACTGGAAAGTTGGATTGCGATGCTGAGCAACAAGAAGAAGAGTTTCCATCATAATCAGTGAGTCAACTAGGATTTACTCACTCCAAGTTAGCTACTTCCTAACACGTTAAAACCTAAAATCCACGCCTAAAGCATCTACCAAGGGGTCTAAACACTAAAAATCACAGCTTTAAGTGAAATAGAAACTGGGTTTTAGATCTTCTCCATAACCACCAAAATCTGAGCAAATTGACGTTGAATTCAGTAAATCCAGACCATACGTCAAGCATATATCTAGATCACCAAAACCCACAGCACAAATCCCGTCGTTCAACAATCCGATCTATCAAGGAAAAAAATTGGGAAAAAAATAAGAAACTTTTAGAATAAACAGTTGAATTTCATTTCCTGAGAGAAAGATAAGAAATTTTACCAGAACAGGGAAGAAAGTTGCAGTGAAGTGATGTCGATGACTGGATTCAGATGAACACTGAAGAATTCTTTTAGTAGAATTTTGATCGTCTAAAGTAAAGTAGTGGTGGTGGTTGTGTGATTTCTACGTGTTAAGCCATTGGAAGTTGAGCCTCCTGAGTTTCCGAGAACCAGAATCCCCCGGTATCTGAAAATGACTCAGTTTTCACGTTTAATGGAGTAATAATGGGAATTTCTGGTGCCACGCTCAAAGTATCTCATTGCACCCAAAAAAAAAAATTTACGACTTTATTTGAGTTTACGATTTTCTCCCTTTGATTCAAAGTAGGAGTATTAAAGTTAAAGATTAAAATTTCAAATTCAAATCTGGATAACTAAACTCACCCACCCTCACTACTCAAGCCCTTATCTTTTCTCTCTTCTTTCGTAAACACCGTCACGCTAGACTCTCTCTTTCTCCCTTTGTATTACTCCATTGTCTTTAGTCCTTCCAAACTTGAAACCCTTTTTTTTTTATCATCACAATAAATATTTTTGTTGTTTTAGTTATTGGTGGTGTCGTCATTACTAGTTGTTTATCCTTCGTCTTTCTTTTTCTTTTACAGATTTTATAAAACTCAAGGGTAAAAAATGTGTGAAATTTTTCATGGAAGTGTAAGGTGTCTATTAGGGAAGAGAAAAAGGACGGGATTGGAGTCATCGAGGAAGGTAAGTTATGGGGTTGTGAGGGACAAACCATATTGATATAGTAGGAGTGAGGATTAATGACAAGAGGCAATGAAAGCTGAGAAAGGCGACAAGTGATGATAGACGTAGGTGACGAAAGCTGGTGTAAAGAGAGGTAACAAGAATTGAGATATTGAAGTTGTAAAATAAGAAAATTGTTAAGAAATGGCAAAAAGATTCAACAAATGGTGGAAGGAAAACACTCCTCATATGATAGAGTTCAAAATTTCATAAATCTATACCTTATAGACTATGATATCATTTTTTTTCCGGTTTCTCCCATAATAAATACTTCATCTGTCTCAAAAAGTTAGTCCACTTTGAAAAAGACATGCAAATTTGGATTAAAAAAAAAAAGGTGCTCCCGTCCTTAATTTTTTAACTTCTTAACACCAAACTAAAGAATTCATTGACCTCTTTAATTTGTTACCAAGAAATTCTAAAGTTTATAAACGGATGTGCCTCAAATTTTAATCGTAAATTACAGTATGTCCTTTCTTAGTGGATTTTAACTTTTGGGATGGATGGGAGTACTAAAACAAAAAGCAGATGTTCTTATGAGGAATTTGATGGGTGCATTTAAACAATTATCCCTACCTCAAGGGCAGTTGCGTCATTAGCCATTAGAACCTATACGTGTTGGACCCATAAAAGTCGTGCAATAGAGTTTGTCGGGGCCGAAAGAATGGTAAAGTTTAAAAGGTTAGGTTGGGGTCATTGTCTTTGTTAAGGTAAAAACCTGTTTAAATTCTGTAATCACCCACTAATTACCACTATTAATAAAGGTTAAAAGCAAAAGGATAAAATCATACTTCTAGTAGAGTAGTACTCCCTCCGTCCCAATTTACTTGTTATTTTTGAAAGTTAGTGCCACTTTTCAATTATTTATATTTTGTAATTTATAATGTTTTAGGTGATTTCAAAAACATTGAATTATAGAACAAATCGAGATCTATCAAACAATATTTATATTGGATATAAAAATTTATTACCACTTTAAAGATATAACTAATTTTTTAATCCAGTTTAAATAGAACTGGGACAAGTAAATTGATACGGAGGGAATATTTATTTCCTTCCGAAAACAAAAGCAGACTTGAAACAAAAAGTTTACCCAAGTGGATGCTTTGCTTATTGCATTTCCAAAAGGAGAAAAACAAAGTGGATGCTTTGCTTTTTGGATGGGCCCTGGACGGTTACAAGATGGATGGTGGAATAAAGCTTTTTTACGCGTATCTGAACTAATTTTGGGTATAGCGACTATAGAGAGAGAGAGAGAATTATTTTAAGCTGCGACAAACAAGACAAATGGAATCCAATAAACAATTTGTAACGGTAAATTAAAGGAAAATGAAGTTATTGTCCGAATCGATACAAAAAATGATATTTTTCGCAGCTAAATCTCATAAAAGTTAGTACAGTACTATATTACTCCTCGAGAAAGATATTTAAATTTGACACGGATCCACGGTAATAATCTGAATTGTTAATCTTGTGCATCCCTCAAAGAAAATACCTCTACAAAAAAACCAACTTTATCAAATATCCAAAAGCACAATAACAACTACTACGGAGTACGTTTTTTTACACAATTGGCCCCTTAAAGTTTAAAATTATTTTTTCCATAAGAAACCTGTCGGTTGTTCGCGTACTTGTCAATGTTTGATCAAATTGATGTTCTTCAATTCAGGTCTTAAACAATTAAACACTTCGGATTATCAATGTGGTCCTGGAACGGGGCTTGACCCACTTTTCATTCTTGTTTTTATCTCTCCAATTTATTTCTTCTTGAGAAATTAATGGCTTGTTTGGATGGTATTTTGAAAAAAGAAATTTGAACTTAAAAAAACACTCATTATCCCTACTTTCAATCATTTCTCTCTCCTATCTCCAATCATTACTCTTATCTCTAATCATTACTCTAATTCCTCTCTTCACTCATTACCCAAAAACGAAACTCAAAAATTTTCAAAACACCATCCAAACAAAGCAAAAGAATTAGCACATAGAATCTCTTGTGATGTGATAAAAAAAGAAAAAGAGAAAATTCTCTTGTGATGATCTTTGCTCTATAAAAGCTAGTAGCTAGGACTGCCCAAGAGTTGAGCCCATTGCTTGCCATTTCAGTCTTTGATGGATCACCTGTGGAAATATAGGCTGAGGCCACAAGGTAGATAAACCCAATTGTCTACGCATAACCAGGGCCCTGGTTTTTGACAGGTCCAAACCCGCTTTGCAAGAAAAATGGAAAACGACACAATGACCGCGAACTTCAACAGCCTGGCCGCGAGCTTTGGAAAAGTGGCCGCAAGCTTATTCCACGTGGCTGCAAACTTCTACAATGTGGTCGCGAGCTTTGGCAAAATGGCCGCCAACATATAGATAACCTGGCCGCAATGTTGTACTTCATCCAGCAAAATAATTCCGTCGATTCTTAGCAGGATTCGGTGGTACAACAATCAGATCTATTAAAGAAGCAGATATATAAGAGAAAAACCGAATTAATCACTAATACAATAGCACTGAATAGGAAATGAAAAAAAAAACGTTAAACAAACAGTTGGGTATCATTTTCACATAGAAAGTTGAGAAACTTTACATGAACGGGCCAGGAAATTGCAGTGAAGTGATGTCGATGACTGAATCCAGAATACGAAACAAGTGATTGGTCTAAAAGTTGGAATTTTGATCGTTTCTAGTGGGTAGTAGCCGTGTGATCATTTCTTCTTCTTTAAGCCATTGGAAGCTAAGTCACATAATGCGCAGGCGAGTGTGAACGCGAGCGTGAAAGTGTCTTTCAAAAACCTCTCAAACAACTAAAATTCGTGAGTGCGAGGATGAGAGCGTGAGCGCGGAGCGAAAGATTGGAAGCGAAAGCGAATGCTACTTTGAAGAATAATGTGAGTACGAGTTGAAGCTGAGCCTCCTGAGGTTTCCGAAAACCAGAATCCCACAGGGTCTGAAATGACTCAGTACTTTGTTTTACGGTGCCATTTTCTCCCTTTAACCAAATCATTAGGATGAAGCTTAATCCAGCCACGTAAAAATGGGTTCGGATTAAAGGTATTTGATTGATTTGATTTTTTTACGTAATTATAGTACAAAAAAAAACCTTCAATGTGAATGAATCGAATCATCAAAATTCAAAATGAAAGTGAACCTGATGCAGGGAAGTGCATAAGAAATTGAGAACGATGCAGCAAGGACAATTACAAACATGATAGTTTAGAGAAATTCTCTCTAGACTCTTTTCAATATTTGATAATCAACAACCGCAGCCCTAAGGCGAACAAATGAATATAAAGGTAGCAACTCTAACCCTAGAAAGAGTAAAGTAACAATACCGAAATTATTACAGACCCATAAAATAGAGGAAAAAATAAGACTTCTGAAAAAAGAACGGGCTGAAACAGAGTTTCCTACGGAAATTTATAAGCGAACGATAATGGCCCAAAACGGATCGAAGGCCCGTTCGAAGGCCTAAACGGCCTCAGATGGCTAAAAAACACACGGCACATGGCCAAAGGCGATGTGTCCGAACTGTTGGGCCGTTTCGAATCGAACCCAAGTGATCCCAACGCCAAATTCCTCGGTCAGTTATTTACGATCTTGCCACTTGGCCTTGGAATGCTTAAGCCTTAAGGTGGTACTCCTCCTCTTTGGCTACTACATCAAAACCAAAGTCGGAGTTGTCCAGATTACACGGGATGCAGTCAACACACAAGCCGTCTCCAATACTAAATTCTGTTCAATGTGAATAATAGTACTCAGCAATAAGCTTTTCAATGTGAATGAATCGAATCATCAAAATAAAAGTGAACCGAGGCCGGAGTTGTCCGAATTACACGGGATGCAGTCTACACACAAGCCGTCTCCAATAGTATCAAATTCTGTTCATGAAGCTTTCAAGTGGAAATTAATTAGGTCGGTTTGATATTATAGCATCTTGAATTAGGTTATCGATCATATATTCATGATTAAAATATGTTTGGGGCTTTTGTTGGGGGAATGAATAGGACATCTTCTTCCTTAATATATCCTTTCAAATTCTTTTGTTTCTCAACCTATTATTAATTTGACCGAAAAGGACTTGTAACCTCCTTGACAATATTAAAAGGCCACGCTAATTAACACTTCTTAAATCATGGACCCCTTCTAAATTCATATACCATGCATGTATCATCATTAACCTAATAGTATCACTAAGAGCTCTTTAAGAATTTCTATTAAAATCGTACAAAAATAATGGTAATAGCAGAACCCTTTTTTTTTTTTTTATGTGTAATGAGCCAAGCATAACACTCCTCAGCTCGAAAAAAAAACTCAACTCATTTAGCAAATTGACAGGGCGTGACTCATTTAAAAACAAAATCATGAGCTCGAGCTTTGGACTCGTTTAATAAATCAGTTGAGCTTAAACACTACAAAGTTCCGCCCGGCTCTTTTGCACCCTTGCCTACCTATCAAATAGAATCGAACTTGAGCTTTGGGCTGCTTGTTTTGTAAACGAGCCGAGCTCAAACACTACAAAGCTCGATTCGACTGGTTTGCACCCCTGCCTACCTATCAAATAGAAGCGACAAAATGCAATAAGATCTTATGAAACTAAAATATCAAGAAGCAAACTGTATTTTGCAGTGAGAATTATTACTTGAAGTATTAAGAAACCTGTTAAGTATGTATTAAGAAATATAATTAAGTTGGTCCGAATACTTGAATTATAAAAAAATATCTCTATTATAAAACAGAAGGGTGTGGGGACAAGTTGTTGGAACGGCTAGGATTCATTTGATCCAAAGGATGTAATGCATCCTCTCACTTTCCGGTTAAGTGCCCATGGTTTTCACCTAAATCACACAACTGCCATCCCCTTCCAACCGGGATGCGTAGTGCCGTAGGCATGGGCTAGCACTAGTATATATATATTAAACAATGTAAAGAAATCAAGATCTCAATTAGTATGATTTATGATATCTCTTCGTCAAGAATTTCTCTCTCTCTCTCTCTTACTTATTTGGGTGCGCCGATGTATTAAAAATTTAAAATCATGGCATGTAAACTAGCGTAAGCACTTCTTTCAATGTCTAAGATATATGTAAATAAATAACTAAATAATAAGCATGAGGCAACACCGATGTGAGAGATAGTGATAAATTAGTGGCATATTCTTTGGATCTAGTCATGGACTTTAGAACATTGACTGTTACATTATGTTCGGCCTAAGATCCACCAGGCTAGCAATATCGTTGACCGGGACCTTTCTACCATTGGCGGCTTAACGTACCGCTAGCGGCATGTTTTCAGCTGATCCTAGCTACATATAGAATCCCTTTTTTTTAAAATTGGTGGGAGGTCCACTATAGCATATTTGTAACTCACTAAGTCCACTTCTAAATTTCATAACCCCTCTAGTCCACTAATATAGTTATATAACCTAATAACTCCAATTTACTTAAAAAGAGATATTTTTCAAGACCAAAAAACCCTCCTATATAACACGTAGAAAGAGAAACCCTAGATCACAAAACAGATTTGAGCCTCCCCTCTCCCCCCCTCTCTCTCTGCTCCCCTCCCCTCCCCTGATGAACCGTCCGCCTCCAAATTCACCATGTCGACAAGCTCTCCCTCACTCACCACGAACTAGATCGGGCCCGCGTTGTCGGTGCACCCTTCTTCCCCCTTACCTGCTCGCTGCCGGTGCGCCCATCCTTCTCATCGGGCTGCCCCTCGTCGCCGTCGTGGCCGAGTTCCAGTCCTCCATCGCTGCCACAACTGCCGCCCCAAGTACCTATCTTCCCGTCGCCGTCCCTCCGCCATTGTGTTCATCAGTCGCCGTCCCTCCGCCATTGTTGTACATCAGTCGCCGTCACTGTCGCTTATAATCTAGAGTTTGGTATATTTCAGAGCTTATTTTATTTGTTTATGAGGCTAGTGTTCACGTCATAGTTGGGTCTCCCTTTTTGATTTCTTAATCTAACAACTTTTCGCCTTGTTCTTGTCGTTATTCATGAATAATGGAGTAAATTAGTAACTACAAACTACCACTATTACGATTCATTTATTCGATCAATATTTTTAAATTATATTCATAAAATTATAAGGTTATATTTGTGTTTTTCATCAATCACTTATTGATTTGGTCCGCGCAGCGGCCTCTCCGACTTACTTTTGATATATTTGGATTTTTTTGAATAAATATATAAGGTTATATGTGTGTTTTTTTCTAGGGCTAAACATATAAGGTTGGAACAGGTTGTGTTTTTTGAAAAAAATATACTTATAAGGTTATATGTGAGCTTTTTGTGTCACAAAAAAAAAAAAATTTTTGTGTGTTTTTGTTGTTATGTAATGTCATTTTTTTTTAAAACATTCTCAGTTAGAGAGAGATATAATAATAAAAAACGTTATATTGTTATATATAATATACTAGATTAGAAATATTCTATGTTATTTAATAAAGAGAACTTATAACGTTATATATGACATTTTGTACCGTGTAACGTTATATCTCGTTGTGGGGGCTGGTCTGTTCAGGTGTGTTTGGGTTTGTCCAAACAGTTTTTTCTTTTCCTCCAACCCTTGGTTGGATTCCCCTCTCCCTTTCCCCATCTTGATGTACCCTTTGTCAAGATTTCTGAATAATATTTTGCATTTTCGAAAAAAAACGTTATATCTCGTTTTTGAGATATATTAATATTGTTTATGTTGTTTTGAATATGTATATATGTAGATATAGAGGTTATGGGAATGCTATTCGGAGGCAGAAAATCAAAATTTTGAAGGATCCGATGAAGGTTTTGATGAAGAAACAATGAAAAAATGAAGCTCGACCCCCCTGTGGCCTCATCAACATTCAACTTGGGATTCAAGGCGCGACTGGAAACAATGATAATGGTGGCATGATATGTGATATGTGAACATATAATGTTATTTTTTGAGATATATAATATTGTTGGAAAGATATGATGTTGTTTTGAAAACATATAATTTTATGTCATGTTTTGTGAGACTTAGAGCTATAGAAGCTCATATATAACGTTATATATTCTATTTTTTTGTGAGATTTAGAACTACAGAAACTCACATATAATGTTATATGTTCTGTTCTATTTTTTGTGAGATTCAGAATTGCAGAAGCTCAAATATAATGTTATATGTTTTTTTTATGCGATATTTAAATATTCAAAAGCTCACATATAATGTTATATGTTTTGTATGGACCAGCATATAACGTTAAAGACTAAAAACAAGAAAAACCAAAAAGAAATGTTGCATGTTTGAAAATTTTTGCCACACATATAATGTTGTATGTTATGAAGTTTTTATCACTCATATACCGTTAAAAATCAATACAAGAAAAAAAGGAAAATATAAAAAGAGAAAATTGTCACATGTATAACGTTAAATGTTAAGTGTAGCGGGTTCAATAAAAAAAATCGAGAAAAATGAAAAAATACGTTTTTTGTTACACATATAACGTTATATGTGGCGTGATGGCAACGGCGACGGCGGCGGCGGTGGCAGCGGCGGCGGCTTGATTGCAACAAAAACGAAAAAAAATGAAAAAATATATATTTTTGTGTTAGCCAAACAAGGCCCTTGTTTATTAGGTGGGGTATTTTTGTCATTAAAATTATTAGTGGACTTAGTGGGTTATAGAATTTAGAAGTGGATTTAGGGGGTTTGGAAAGTGCTATAGTGGACTTATGAAAAATTCTCCCTTGTCAATGTTGTCATCAAAGTTTTGTCAAAAACGTGTCGTGTGAGTTGGGAATATGTTCGTGTTTGTGGGTGGTCCAAAATTGGACATTAGATTATGGTGATATTCATAATCTTTGGTGTTTATTAAAGATGGAGAAGAAAGTTAGATATTAGGAGAAATCCAAAGGGGTCGGTCAAGTGGTTTAGGCCTGAAATTTAGATGTTTGTTTCATCATAAGATTTCAAGTTCAATTATTCTTAGCAACAATTAATTCTTAGGGCCCACCTCATCCCATGCGTAAGCGTGTAAAACGGCTGCGGGAAGAGGCTGTAAGGATTAGTCTGCCCGGGACATCTACATTACCAAAAAAAAAAGTTAGCTATTTTTTATTTTTGACAAGAAAGTAAACTCGATTTATATATAAGCAAAACACAGTACAATAAGAGGGGACACAACCGGTCCCAAAATACAGAAACTAAGGAAAGAAAATAAAATACAACAAACCAAAAAAACCCGCATGGAAGTTATGGAACCACGACGCCTGAGCCGGAGCTGTCGAACACACTCATGAAGAGGGGTTAGAGAGGCCGAAGTTGAGAGGCCAGATACAGAGCAAGCCCTCCTGGATGACCCGCCGCACTAACTTGAACTCGTCCCGCCGCAGACTGAAGACAGAAGCCGCTGCAGACGCCGTCTTCGTCGCCGGTACACTGATTCCGAGAAAACCAGATCTACAAAACTCACTTCTTTTCCTACAATATGTACTCCTACATTACTTTATGTCCTATAATTGAAGGCTGTTTTGCATTTTCAGAAACATTGCATAAAACCTGGAAACATCCACGAAAGTGCCTTTTTTGCGGTTACATGCAAATTTGGACCATTTAAATTGAAAAAGAAAAAAAGAAGTTATATAGAGAAAAATGAAAAAGAAGTTACTATAGAAACGTCAATATGCACACTGAATTGATTTTTGTACTTTACATTTTCGTAAATGCATTTGAAAAATGATCTTTTAGTACTAGTAATTAAAGGGTACATAACACAATTGCCAAAGGCCCAAACAAAATAAACGGCAATTTCTGAAGTGCATTAGAAGAAAGTGAAGTGCAGCAATTATTTTTCAATAATAAGATTGGCACTTTTGTTAGCTACTTCCACCGTCTCAAATAATTTGTTCACTTTATGACTTTTATTTGTCCTAATTTTTTTCCGTCTAATTTGAGAAGTTAATGGAACAAATGTTGTAAATTCTCCCTTTTGACTTTTACCTAATAATCATCGGGATTGAAAGGAAGATATATTTAATTAACGCAACAATATTTTTAATAGTTGCAAGGTAAGTTTTGGAAAGTTGATGATTTAAAAATGTTATCACGTTATCTTAAAAAAGATATCCGAAAAAACAGACAAATAAATTGAAACCGATAGAGTATTGACTATTTTTTAAAACTAGAAACGTTTAAAAAAAGAAGAGGAGAGGAGTAGATCAGTGCACCAGTTTCCATTCGAATTTGTGTTATATTCAATTATTCATCTTAGAGCTGGTTTTAGGGTCTTATGATACAGTTGATTATCCATCATTCTTGGAACACTACCATGTGATGTTGTATGATTACTTCCCATCACATTAGCGTGGGTTCCATTATCTGGTGGATCACTTAACACCTATTGTTCATGACAGTTTTATGAGGCTTTCTATTTAATTTTTTTGAGATTAGTTTCCTAATTTTCCAACAACATAATTTTATGTTATATTTTGAGCAAGATTAATTTTCCTAAGCACATTTCTTTTGAACCTAGGTTTATTTTTGTTATTCAGTGCATTAGTAATTCCTAATAAAATATATGAGAACAATAATTTCGCGGGACTAATTTTCACCACTCCTTTTTTTGTTGTTGAAAGTGTATGTATTTTTCACTAGAAAAAGTGTGAATATAAAAAAAAAATGCACTAGATAAAATGTGGATATACAAAAATTCGTGTGGAATTATTTTTATATTTTAGAAAAAATTCAAATACAACTGTATTTAAAACTGTTATGTGAGTTTAGATGTACTCGTATAACGGATTGGGCACAATTTCCATAAGTTTAATTCATTTAGAAAATTGATTTACACACCCCTCTTTTTAATGCATGCACTCTTTTTTTAATCTTTTAACGCGTGAATTTATCAAACAGTTCGTGTAATTTATGAAAAGTGTTTTCAAGGATTGTTTGGTAAATTCAGGTGCTAAAGAATTATATATAAAAAAAAAATAGAGTGTTTGATCAATTTCATTCTTTTACCCGGATTTTCCATGAGTTGATGATTGCACTCCTATCTACTGCGGCGGATTCCCTCTTCCCCTTCTCTCTCTCTCTCTCTCTGAACCCATATTCCTTTTTTTTGGGTATCAAATCTAAACCCAGTTTGATTCTACCAAAAACCCCTCCCCACTCTAAGCTAAGAATATTTCTATATATACACACACATATACGTATACCTCTTTCTTTCTTGCAATATTCGTCCAGGTCTCGTCTCGAGACTTTGAACTTCTGCAACACTCATATCTTGATCGATCGATCGATCAAATTAGGGTTCCAAATCAAAAACCCAAAAAAAGTTCCCAAACTTTTCCCTCAACTCGACGCCATGAAGGTCCACCCGGCCCCTCGAAAGCGCAACATCACCCTCCGCTACGACGTCGCTTCCACCCTCTCCGAAGCCACCGCGCTCGCAGCCTGCCGCCAGAAGAAGCTCCGTCGGCTCCCCCACATCTTCGCCAAGGTTCTGGAACTCCCCTTCCGCTCAGACGCCGACGTTTCGATCCAAGAAACCGCCGATTCCTTCCGGTTCGTGGTCAGCACCGACGAGGAAGAAATCGGCGCCGACGCCAGGGCCCAGACGGTCGAGATCTACCCGGGGGTGACGAAGATCGTGATTAGAGGGAACGGTGACGTCGATTTCGCGGCGGGTGGGCTGGAGCTTGATGTTTGGAGGTTCCGGCTCCCGGCGGCGACGATGCCGGAGATGGCCACCGCCGGTTATAGCGACGGCGAGCTCGTTGTGACGGTGCCGAAAGATGCCAACTTTGAGGGTTTGGATGCTGGTGATGATGAAGGGGGTGTTTGGGGTGGACGGCTTGTTCTTGTACAGTAATTCGATACGCCTCTCTCTCTCTCTCTCTCTCTCTGTTTTCGATTTGTGTTTGTTGGAAGTTCAGTTGTCGTTTGAAGTTGATCCTGGAATGTGTTAATGAACGGTGGCCTTTTTTCAGTTGCCTTTCTTTCAGCCCCTTTGGATTGAGGGATTTGATACGAAAATAAAGGAAAATATTAGAATTTCTTGCGAATTGAGTAATTTGGCGAGAAAAGTACGAAAGGATATTTTTTGATTGGCTCCGTCCCGTTTCTCGCCAAATCTCACATTTTGCTGAGGTTTGGTGAGAAATGGCTCCCGTTTCTTATCGCACACTTTCTCACAATCCAAAGGTTAGTAGTTGTAGTGTTGCGTAAAACGTACTGTTCTTAAGTACTCCCTCCGTTCCAAATTAATAGTTCGGTTCGGTCTCCCATGCAATTTTTAAATTGTTAATATCTTTCAATCTATAATGTCTTTAAAGATTTTAAAAACTTTGTATAATAGAACTAATTGAGATCTATCATATGAGATCCATATTGCACATAAAATTCATTATAGATTGAAAGATATTAACAATTTAAAAGTTGCATGGGAGACCGAACCGGACTATTAATTTGGAACGGAGGGAGTAGCTTGCTTGAATCTTGTTTAGTTTTATTGTGATTTTCTTTTCGTGTGTGTGCATGTTTTGCTTGAAAGAAATTTATCTGTTTGGAACCCATGGAAAGGAAAGGAAAATTAAAACCATTGTTTGGTTGGAAGAGAAAGAGGGAAGAAAATAAGAATTTCAAGTGTAGTGAATAGTAAATTTTCCCTCCCATTTTCCTCTCATTTTCCTTCTCTTTTATTTTCCTTTCTTTTCATTTCCTTTCCATGGGTTTAGAATGGAAGAGAAAGTAGAAGAGAAAAGACTGATATTTTCTAAGGATTTCTTCAGTTTGGCTCAATATGAACATAGGGATACCACTACTTTCCACGTATTTTTTGTTGTTTGTTCGCCCCTTGGTTTGGGTTGGGCAGGTTTCAACCTGTCACTCGCCCTCCTTAAAAGTGAGCGGGAGAGTGGCGGATCGGTTTGATCCTATCTAATTCAGAGCTCTGTTTTCTCGACTATTCGTCTTGGTAGCCGTTCTGTGTGCGTGGAAAAAACAGTACTCGTAGGCAAGTTCTCATTGTATCTGTGAATGTCGCTGCACTGTCTCTGTTGTGAATCATTGTGGGAAGTTGCATTGAAACGCCGTTAACTATGATTTTTGCCAAGTTTATTTCTGTGACTGGTTTGGAGGATTGAGTTACATGATCTGTGCATATTATGACTTAGTTCTTCCACTGTATGTCTACCATTTTGGAATTGCCATCTCTGACTCTGAAGTATATTTCTCTTAGATTTGATGTTCTACGAAGGTGCACTATAATATGCACATTGAAAGGCCTATCAAGGGCCCTAATGAAAGGAGAAGCGCATTTGAAATCATTCTATTCTGATTGAACATAAATTAGATCAGTTGCTATACAGGTTTTCGGATGCCGTTTCCCTTGATGTTTATTCCATAATTGTGTCATTTGTCTACACATTTTTACTAGTTAAGTCTCCATTTTTTTGGATTGGCATTTGACAGTAAAATCTTGCTCGTTATTTTTCCTCAACTTTGCTGGTTTACTAACATAAGGTACCCATTGCTTAGCAAAAAAAAAAAAAAATTAGCTACCCAACATTAGCAGTTCCAAGATGTTTTATCAGCAACTGCTGTGTAGCCCCTGCATTTTGATTTGAAATGCTGCTCAATGAGCAGTATTGAACATGCTGAGTCTATCAGGCCCCAAACTTTTCACTGTCTCCATCTCATGTTTATTTAGGCCCTGTTTGGAAGTCTTTTGATAGTCGTCTCCATCCACAGTTCCTCAAAGACATCATGTCAGTGCTACATCTTCCGTTGTTATCACTAGGTGCAAGTTTGTAGTACCGAATCGCCACCTACATGTATTGAAGAGTTTCTCCGATTAATGGATTGGAGTACATAAATCTTGGAGTGATGAGTTCTATACAAAGATAGAGGTAGGATTGTGAAACAAAGAGAAAACAAGATTTGAGATACCAACTGCACGGCATGAGATACAACTAAGCGTGCCCTCGCGATTAGCTGAGTAACGAGTCTAATGACCACTTCCATCATTTTGCGTTGATGAGAAGGTTTCTCATTTGACTCACCTCTTATCGAAGGCATATGTCCTCTTGTTTGCTCTAAAATGGCCGGTCCAAACTTCTATAAGCCTTGGAGTTTGGTCTTGTTTATTTTGCTGGTGCAAAATATCTTTGGAATTCTTCTGCGGAGAATGATGTTCCATCAAGTTCTTGTCCACAAAAACTCTTCAAACCTTCAAGGAGGGACCTTTCACCTTTCCTTGTAAGCTCAACGGATTGTCTGGTTCTGTGAATTGTCTTTGCCCTTGATAGTTGCCTGACTGAAGAGGATATGCTTGTGTGCCAGGTTGATGTTGAGTTGATTCTATCGGAACCCAAGGGCATTGCAGGTTAGGTTCTATAGCAGGCTGTTGTGCCCCTTGGGCCTCGTCCCGAACCGTTAAACATGATCCGGACCATTAAGTTCGTAGACCTCGACGTGTAGAACAACACACAAAAAATCAAGTTTTGTCACGATTTAGGTAACTTGGTGATGAAACCAAATTATCTTGGCATTGTAGTTTTAAAATCTTTTTTGTCGTTCATTTAACCACCCATATATTCGGAAAATACCTTAAGAGCCCTAGTAAAACTCCATTTTTGCACTTCATCATTATCACCTTCGAACATATCCTTAATGGTTGTGCATTTGATCCCACTATTTACAAATTTTGTCTCAGCCCTTGCCCCAGTAGGAGATTAGCTCAAAAAGTAAGCTGACTCGGACACCCAATTATGGGGAAAAAAATGATTAGACTAATATTTCTTATACAATTACTGATAAGATTTTAAAAGTTGGACAGAAGCCTCACGATGAGATAACGTTAATTGTCAATAGAGATGCAAAGGTAAGGGCCAGTGGGAAACCAGCTAGCAAAGTATCAAAAAGCTCTTTTGGAGGTAAGTTGGCTCGGACAAGTGATTATAGGAAAAAGAGAGACTAATACATTTTTCTTTTTTACAATGTCAGATATGATTCGGAAATACAGAAAAGTTGGACGGAAACGATGAGTTAACTTTAATTGTCAATACAGTTTCAAAGGTAAGGAATTAGGAAAAAAAATCTGAAACCTTATCCTCCCTTTCATAACATGAAATGCTTGGTTGCTCTGTCACTTTAAAACACCAAACATCAGAAAGTCTACACCCACTGTTCAACATTTATCGCTCTCAAAAGTGTTTTAGACGGTCCGAAACTCTTTCCTGGAAAAGTTTTTTGATTGCCGAGACGGACCGTGAGATGTTTAGCGGTGATTGTTGAGCGATGAAACAGAATGGTGGACATAGCACCGCTGTTAAAACGCTCGTGAACCACATGTCCATAAGGTATGCAAATGGCTATGAAAGAATCCCAGTTGGTCCCTAACTATCTCCACTTTTCCTATCTACCTCCCATACCTCCCATTGTTCTGTCATTGTCTTTAATTTGTTATGTTTTGGAAGGGGTGTGATGGATCAGTTGGTTAGATACTTGGACCATCATCTTTCTGAATGTAATAAAAGAGGTGGTGGGGTCTTAGAATTTGCTCTACTCCCCTCTCTATTGCCCAAGGTGTCTTTGAGACAAGGCAAGAGGAAAAGGGGATCCTTTTTTTCAACCGCCTGGATCAGCTTACGTGTACTTTGATTATTCTCCTTCCCGATCTGGTCAAACGTAGGCCATCTACGCTGGGACTAGTGGATTCACAAGATATTTCTCTCTTACGCTCTGGTCCAAAGAGGTTGCCAAATTTTAAACTCAAAATGTCTGAGTTTATAGTTTATCTCTGTTGTCACTTGAGCTACCCTTGGTATGGGACCCTTTTAAAAATCAGGAAAGAGCATGCAAAATGTGCTTGTTTCTTTAAAATTTTATCTTGACAAGGAATTGTGACCACTTTAGCATTCACAAGTTCTCTCTCTTGGCTTTCTTTCAACTTGGGTAAAAGCACATATTCCCTTCAAAGAGCCCATGGGGACTTCAAAGTGCTACTACATTCCAGTTTTGACATGTACGGCCTGAAAGTTGTTTTTTTTTTTTTTTTCCAGCTCTCTCTCAACTTTATGTCCCTTCAGCATTTTTAAATTTTGTTTTTTTACAGGGGTTCCGAGCGGCCCATCCGTCTATTCATCTCAGCAATAGACAGCTTGGATTTTAATCCGAGCAACGGACAATCGAGATTTTTATGCGCTTGGATTATATTCAAGCCGTCCGTTCCGAAATGAGCGGACGGATGGGCCGCTCGACACCCGTGCTTGGCAGCATCTCCCATCCCAAAGAAATGATACAAAAAGAAGTTCAGAAATCTCTATCTTCTCTTTTCTTCAGATTAGAGGTGGCAATCTCAACTCATATTTTTTAAACCCGTCACTTATAACCTAACCCAACCCATCCATATTTTATAATGGATTGATATGAATTGAAAATGGGTCAAATATGGGTTGAACTTAAAAGACCCAAACTCTCATATTTTTCTATCTTCTTCATCGTCGCTTTCGCATTTTCTGTTGTTTGATCTGTAACTCTACGCACACACAACAATTGATAGTCAAATATGGGTTGGACTTAGCTGACTTCCTGTCGTTCCCAAAATAATACTAGTAAAGATTAGTTCGTGGAAAATTTAATTCAAATCCTGTATAATATCAATTGATTTTTGAGGACAAATGGTGGAAAATTAGTTCGACAAGGGGTATTTTGGTTACACAATGCTACTTTTTGCTACCGCTCTAAAAACGTACGTGCAGAAATTGAGTAGGAAAGTTCAATCGAAATTGAATTATTAATTCGAAGGTTCGACTCAAATTCACATGTTATATACTACTTCCTCCGTCCCCAATTGCCTGCCTCAACGAAAAGTCGTGCAATTTTTGGATTGAAAAAAAAGCACTTCCAAGCGTCATTTTTAAAGTTTCGTTACACCAAATTAAAATACTTCACGAGCTCTTTAATATATTGCAAAGAAATTCAAAAAATTATGCCCGGATGTAAAAAAAAAAGATTAAGCAACCTATCTTGGCTCTGATATATGCAAGGAAAAAAACATACAACGGAAAGCAAAATTCAGTTCTAACAAAGTATGGACGTTATTTTTCTCATTTGCTTTCGAGGAACCAATCAGGAAAAAAAAAACAGGGGGTTTCCTAGTTCTATGACGGGGAGAAAAGGGAAAATGGGTTGGGTCGGGTGGGGGTTTGGACCATTTTTTTTAATTTTTTGATTCCTCTCTTTGAATATAACCAATAATTGATAAAGAATTGACGCAGAACGTACAAATAAAAAAAATTAAAAATTGGAGGGGGGGGGGGAAGGAGAGGAAAACGGGTCGGGTTGGGCGGGTTTGAGTTTGACTTGACCCATATTTGACCCGTTTCAACCCGTTTACTATTTGACCCGCTTATATTTGACCCGCAACCCGTTTTGACCCGCCCAGACCCGCCAATTTGCCACATCTACTTCAGACCATTAAAAGGTCATTCTGTAGGATTCAGTCCCTTCCCAGTCTCCACCGGACACCAAGAATTTTCATTCTCTTGGCCCAAAAAAGACCAATCGAACTGGGCTGGCCCACTCACTGATCTCAGAAACCCGCCCATGACCAGATCAAAGAGATTCCCCTTGAGAAAAATGGTTGATCACACCTCAATGGAGATTGCTGAAAGTGGGCCGGGCTTGAATGTTGGCCCATATTTTTACACCAAATCAAATGATAGCGGATATTATTTTTCACCACCTTCTTAGATGTAATATAAAGTTTTTGTTATTACCACATTATTGTGAATGTCGCATATTGGAGAGAGAGAGAGAATCATACCGATTGCAGGTCCTTGAGCACCTCTATCGATCGCAAAGCCAACTAATGGCCGACAGATTAACTGCTGATCGATGCTGCAATAGCAACAACAGTAGTGGGGATATGCATTAGGAGTACGTATCATCTTTACATTCCATTTTGTATTGTTAATTTCCTCAATGCAGATTGCAGACGCTATCTGGGAACAGTACCCCAGATCCAGATGTACTCTCTGTTAATTTAGGGCCCCATTCCGCAGCTTAGTTAACACGCGAGAGAGAGAGAGAGAGAGAGAGAGAGAGAGAGAGAGAGAGAGAGGTTTGTCGGGATAGAATTGCAAAACGTGTATGTACGTACGCTGCTAGGCTGGCTGGCTGGCTAGTGGGCAATAATCGATCGAAAGCAAAGACATATCCCTACAGGCTACAGCTACGTTTTACGATTTGTTGTCTCACTACTTAATTACTAATTGAATAAGATAATAGTAGTAGTAATAAGATAAGATGCCATCTCTCAGTTCGTTGTTAAATTGGTTTAAGTGTCAACCATTCCTAATTATTCATAAAGTTCAACTAGCTTAAATGAAAATTTGAACAGGAGTACTATTATAATATTAGTACCAATAATCTATACTAATTATTTTGTAATCCAAATCTACTAACTAGTTCCTTTGTTTATCTACTCATCTACGATTGGATATGTAATGCCGGGGTCCCAACAGTTCTATCCAGCGTTTGCTACCGCATTTTGAACGGAATTACATATTCGGAGAGAGCCTAGCTATATCCTGAGATATGAAATCCCATCGGAGAGGTGCGATTCTCTCTATCACCCTCCGTCAAGAGATACTAAATGAGACTGTTTTGCCCTCTCCGTTTTGTCCCCGTGTGATTTGCACGAGGATATATAAACGCTGAATTTCTTCGAGCAAACAAACGAGCCCTATATTGTGTATTTATTGGCCAGACTTTTGTCTCAAGTACTCCTTTTTCGCTCATACCCCCATCGATTGGAAATTACATGCGTTATTCATATGGTGTGAAAGTGGGGATTGAAAACCCAATGATAAGCAAATTTCTACCGCACACTTTGAATTGCAAGAGGTGTTCCAGAATAAAATACCGTATACATTAGTTATGATTTTCGAGCAATAAAATATTGATGGCGAGGTTCCTCTGGTAATATTGTAGCTACGACAATGATAGGCAACAAATGAAAGAAATAGAAAGCCTACCCTCACTGCTCTATTTTACCGCCTCCCCCACCGCTCTGTTTTTTTATCTTTCAAAAAGTATTTTAGACGGTCCGAATTTTAAAAGACTCTTCCAGAAAGAGTTTAACTCTTCCGTGGAAGAGGTTTTTTTTTTTTTTTTTAAATCCGTACCATTGATTGCCGAGACGGATGGTGAAACAAAGTGGTGGAGGTAGCGCCGCTGTGAAAGAAATCTGGTTGTTGGATGGGTCAGAGTGTTAGGCTCCCCACCATGTGACCGAACCGATTGGTGTTGCCTTCTTTGTGGTTGGTTGCTTAGTTGGTTTCGACAAAAAACCTCTCAGTTTTTCCATTTTCTTTCAATTTGGACCTAAAACCCCAAAAAAATTCCCAAACAAACCCATGAAGAAAGAGCGGGCCGGGGGGAAATGGTGAGGAGATCGATCAGTTATTGTACAAGACAACAAGCTAGCGTTGACAATCTATTCTAATATATAAAGGGAGAGCACCACTTTGGTGTCTCCCTTTTTTGTCATGCTTTTTCATTTCCAAAAACACCCTTCAAACGTTTAAAAATTCACCCCTTCAAATGTTTAAAAATTCACCCCTACTAAATTTCCCCCGAATCCAGTTCACGGCAGTTAACTATGGGCAAAAGGGTAAGTCTGCTCTTCAACTGCTCCCCACGATGTGAACTCAGCCAGTTCTATTTTCTATTTCCTTCACGTTTCTTCTTCACTGTAATGGTGTATCATCTGCTCATAGCCTCAGATTCTGCCAATTTTTAATCCGTTTGAACGGGTGTGAAGATTTTATTATTCTGATCATATTATTCTAAAGAGACCTCAGCCAGTTCTATTTTCTATTTCCTTCACGTTTCTTCTTCACAATCTGAAACTGCCAAAAAGTTCTGTCCCTGCTTGCTTCTTCGTCCTCTCCCTCGCTCGTTGCTTCTTCCGGCAAATTTCTGCAAACCACCCACCTTTCCACCTTCACCACGCTCGGCTCTTTTTTTTTTTTTTTTTTTCTGTGCTAACTGTCGTAATTTACTGCATTTGGGGTGAGAGAGAGCGGGGGAGTAAAAGAAGCATATGCGGGGAGAGGGATGTGAGTTCTGTGAAATTCAAATTGTCAAACGGGAAGTTGTGCAAATTTTGACAAAATCTGACTTACACATGCTTCTTTTTCTCCTTCCATTAAACTGGTATGGAGCAGCGGTTGGAATGGTTGTTTGGTGATGGGTTTCATTAAAACTAGAGGCCGGGGTACACGCGATGCGTGTGCAAGTCAGATTTTCACAACATTTGTGAAAATTTGATCAAACAATAAGTGGGAAGCATTTTTACAAAAATGTTATGAAAATCCGATTTGCACACGCATCGCGTGTGCTTCGGCCTCTAGTCATTTACTATTGGATTTTGAATTCTTAGTTGGCTTCCCAACTGTGGAGTCCAAGCGTGAGTAATCTGGTTCTAATTTATGATTTAACAAAGGAGAGGCAGGACACGAGAAAGAGACATGTCGATCGGATCGGATGGTAGTTGACGAAGAACGGTTGCAGAGTCCTTTTCTCTTAATTGCTAGGCAGCAGCTGTTAGCATGTTTTGAAGGTCGATAAAGTCAAAGGCCAGGATCAGCTGAATTTGCTGAATAATTTTTATGTTGTGGAACGTCACAGTAACCCACAAGTCAAACCAACAGCTCAGGCACACACAATCAAGCCAATCGACAGAGAAAAACAAAACAACGAGGAAAACACCGAGAAATATGTGGTTCGGCCTACTTCCACGGGGAGGGGGGAAACCTTCACTATACTATGGGTGGAACCCAGCATTTTTTTAGAATAAGGTGTTCGTACGTACGAGGAAGGGATCATTAGTGTACGTAGGAAAAACATTGGGGTAAATATTGGTGTTAGTGTTTTGGTACGTAATCAACTGGAGTATTACATTTGATGGTTTAATTTCTTTGGATTTTGTTTTTCTCCCTGTTGTGATGGAGTAGGTTATATTTTAGTTACTTAATCTAACTAAGTTTTCCAAATATATGGACAAGGTCATTAATTCGTTTTGATGCTCTTATTTTTAGCTAACGTGACACTTGAACCTTAAGCTAATTACAGTAAAAAGGTAAATTTCATATCCTTGTGAATAGACTTTTTTAAATATGAAAATTCTATGCGTGTGACATTCTCCTATAGAAAATTGAAAGCTCGATATCGTATACGAAACCCTACTTAGAATATAACATATGTTAGTTGGGTGTCTAGCTTTGAATATCTAGTTTTCTATTGCCTTATTTCCTTTTTGTTTGCTTTACTAATACTTCACGATTAGCATGCGTATTTGAATCGAATATATTTTTTCCAAATAAACTGGACTTATGTATGCCAAAATTATAGCGGAAATTATATTCAACGGCCCGAGTAAATGCAATCAAATACTATCATCGATCATTTCATGGTTTAATCATGAGTGCCGGCCCCGACATTTGGGTTGCCCTAGCCCAACCTAATGATTTGTTGCCCATTTACAATTAAGTCATACAAAATAATATATATATACAAGTACAAAGAAAAATCAAAATTACATTGTTATTTTAGCTTGAATAACATCATAAAAAAATGTAAACCCCGGTTATAGTGTTTTATAATTGGCACGATCCGATTCAAAGAAAATAAATTCTCCTTACATTTTTTGAAGAAAATTTTTCAATTGAGTTATCGAACTTTACTTATCCAAGAACTCGTGACCCGTTCCGCTAACGTTTGATTTTTGGGCTTTTTATTTGATATATGCAAGGAGAATGACCTATTTCGAAAAGTGTAAGAAGTTAAAAAAGCCCCAAATGCCCAAAAATGCTTTTAGTGTAACGGCATCTCATTTTCAATTGAGATATATCATAGCCAATCTTTTAAATCTGTTTTGCAAAATGGTAGTTTGAAGGTAAAAATAAAACCGTGTTAGCTCGCTTGATTTGTGACTTTTTTTAATCAAATGTAAGAACATATCACTTATATATTACTGTTGTGTTTGTTAAATCAAAAAATTTTAACAAAGTAATTTGATTTCCGCAATATCATGCATTGGGAGGGAAAACAAAATGAGGTAGATCAAAAGTAGAGAAAAAAAAAACCGTGTTAGCTCGCTCGATTTGTGGCTTTTTTTAATCAAATGTAAGAACATATCACTTATACATTACTGTTGTGTTTGTTAAATCAAAAATTTTCAACAAAGTAATTTGATTTTCGCAATATCATGCATTGGGAGGGAAAACAAAATGAGATAGATCAAAAGTGGAGAAAAATAAAGAAGCACGTAAAGGCCAGATATCAAACCCAGTTCACTTGAAATTTCAACAACTTGCCTGACCACTACACCAAGACAATCGCCTATGCTAGCAAAGGAAACTTTTTAGTAGTACTAGTGTCGCACGACGTGCTCCGTACGAATCGCGTGCTCACTAAAAATGTTCGAAATGATATTGTTGTTTTGAGGATCGGTATATGGTGACTTAAGAGACTTCATACTTACAGAGGAACCAGTTGCAATGACCCAAACATGATATTTGAAGCAAAGATTCTCCAGCAGCACTGATGAGAGTCTTTGAAGCAAAGATCTGCTTTCACTACTTCTAACCCAAGGATCAACGCAATTCCCGTAACATAAGTTGAGCTTCCACAAGGAACTTCTGTTTTAAGGCTATATCTCATTGACATACATCTTTATCGGCAAAAACTTAAAGAAAATCTGAAGAAGGGCCCAATTATCATCGATATATCGATCACTTGGAAATGTGTGCAAATAAGTATCACCCTTCTCAGCATATCACTCAGGGAGCAGCCTCTCTCCTCCACTCCCAACACAAACATGAAACCCTGTAAGTCTTGCAGGTGCTATAAAACAAATTTAACTATGAAGTTAACTCTCCTATCTGAATCAACAAACAAGTAGCGAACATGCATAAATTGGTTCTCATCATCTGAACACAAAAGCTTAATCAATGCTAGTTCATCCGAACACAAAAGTGCGGTATGAGCGTGGCATAAATATCTTCAAGCTCAGATTGCTTGTTGAAAGCAATTTCCTTCATCGGGCTAGCTTTTAGCTGATCAAGCCGTTCAACTTCTTCCATAACCAGCAGTTACTATGTTATACAACTTAAGTCCTGCAAGGTAATGGAATTCAATTTCCTGCTCTATCAAATCCAAATCAAGAGCCCCAGGGATGGTCACTTCATCTACTGCAGCTGATATGTTATGAGTAAGGGGATCAAACAAACTCCGTTCTTCTTGAGGGGCATCCATTACCATTAGATTCCAAAGATCAATTAACTGAGTCGCTAATTCTTCAAGCTGTCGGGGCAAGATGCACATCAAAAGAGTATCCAAAAATATACGCGGCATTCATGTTTCGACATTTGCTGAACACAAGCTCATGGAAGTTACACGTTCCGAGTCACAATAAGAAGATTTATCCATCGTGAAGAAGTGAAAGCAAAGAGCTCATATTTCAGAACATCAATTAGTAATTAAACAAAAAGCTTACCATTTGGCAAAGCAAAAAGAAAAGCTAGCAAGTGCAAATTATCAAGGGTGAATTCCATGATCTGTTAACAATTAGCAAGTGCAAATTTCGAAAAGTATAAAAATTAACACATACCTTATGTAGCCTCTGCTTCTTATCTTCTTTCAGTACTAAGACTCCCTTAGCCAGACTGGATAGGGTGGCATTGCTAATACTTTTGGATTGTACATTAGTCGAGTCATTTAAGCTTGGACGAACTTCAGTTACTATGCTGAGGTACTATCATCCCAAGAACAACACAGAGATAGTGCACAGTGCTTACAAATTCAAGGACCTTGTGCAACCTCTCACTCTGCCAGATCAAAGAAACAATTGACAACCATTGACTGTGTGGTAAAAGCTAGTCAAACTCCTATATACTAATTAGTTGTGATCTTTTGTCTTGGTCTTGCAATCATCTAGGAGATCTGTCAGTGCTCGCCTCTGCACAACACACACACAAACAGAGGGAGAGACGCACATGAATGTCCATGTGAGTGACAGGTTGATTTTATGAGTGACATTGTGCTAGATTTAAACGACATCATAGCATATAGCATGGACACATTGTCTCTGTGATTAGAAAGACTACTCACTTCAATTCACAAAGCCGTTAGGCATGCCACAATTGCCATTGATGTTATAATGCAAGGTAGTCAGAAGGATGCAAAATAAAAAGGAGAAACTCTGCAAAAACAAAGAATTCAGAGACTCTGTCATTGGTTCAAGGATTATATACATTCAAATTGCCATAAGAGAAGCCCAACAACAAACCCTCAATCTTAACCGTATAAAATAAAAACAAGTTTTACTACACATTTGAACAACACCGGTTCATGTAAACAAACACACACATGCACACGCTAACAAAAAAAGATATAGGCATAAGACTTCCTTAAGCTCTAGTTTCAAACCAAGTTTATAAAAAACAAAAGAACACAACTAAAATTTCTCTTGACAAAGAAAAAAAAAAGAAGCAATATCCCCAACTGCTAAAATACACAATGAAATGGCAATCAAGATCCAACTACCAAATGTATTAAAAATATAATAAAACCATTAGCTCAAATACTCCACCATGCTCACACACAAAGAGATGGAGAAGAAACAATACCTCTATAGTACTACAGAAAATTTTGATGTTTCTTGTTCAAGGAGAATTGGCAAAACATCTGGCAGTCATGAAATGCCATGATTAGTCCTTGGAACATATGCCACATTGGAATTTCAAAGCACATCAATGTCTAAGATGAATCAGATGATATACATTGGATATCCGAATAATGATACGATTGATAAATGGCTTGTAAAGTGCAAAGTTGTTCATCAAATCTATCCAAGTTTCATAAGCCCTGACGTTCAATTTACCAAATGGGTGACGCATCAAAACTAACAAGCATTCTAGTATTCTAAATAGATCTGAAATATAATTTCGATGCAGCATCTTAATTATAAATGTGACCTTGGAATGCACAAAATGAATGCCAACCTAAAAATATCTAAGTTTGTGCGAAAGAATTAAAAACAAAACACATGGGTAGGTATTGCCTTGTGAAAAAAAAAATGGTATGTCCAAGCACAATCCTGAGATTGAACTGAACCCAATTTGTAGGTCACCAAAACAAATAAATTTTAGGATCAAAGAGTATCATCTATCCATCAATACCCCTATTATACACTAAACACATAGTCTCCATAACACTCTCTTCTCTTTTTTTACAAAAGGACAGAAAAATCAAAGAAAAACTCACGTCACTCTCTACATTATTGGCTATCTATTAAGTCAATTACTTTCAAAACTTCATTAAGAATACATGGCATATCACAATTTTCATAAGTAAATATACATGATCTTCCACATCCGTTTTTAACGGAAAGATTACAAAACCATTTTTCTAGCCCAAATCATGAGTATAGAAGGAGCGGTTACCTGAAAATATAATAAGACCTAAGTTAAAAGAAATGTAGAGAATGCACGATTAATATTAGCTACCTGCTCAAGATCAATCCCTGAGTCGATCTCAATCATTTGCCAGGACTCAACTCCTCAGAGTCTTCAAAACAATCTGATACAGACAAACTCAATGAAACTGGCACTCATCGCAAACCCTTTAATTGTAGTAATCAAGTTCATGACCCCTGAGTTAAGAGGAAAACAGAATCAGATCAGAACAGGCTTATGACCAAATTTTCTCATTTAACTTGGAAGGGGAAATTTCAATAACTGGAAATAAGTTAAGGACCAAAGAAAATTGCAGGGTTATATCCCAACCTTGTTATTGGTCTATGAGGTTGATTAGGAAGGTTCTTGTCATCCATTTCATGTGTCCTAAGAACAGAATTGCTAAATTGTTAGTGCTCACATGACCATGCAATTGAAGAAAAAGACTCAATTTGCCCATTGGTAATGGTACGAACATCACCACCCAAATTAGTATCTTAAAACCTCTAACCACAAGTAGTTTTAAGAGGGTCTGAAAGCTCACTATGACACAAGCATTGAAGAAACACCCAACAACCGGAGCAATCGGAGCCTCTGCCTATTGAGTGCATTTGTTGACAAAAATCTATCAAGGTAAGAGATGGACTGAAAGAGAGTATCAAAGTAAAGCTTGCACTCTTCAGAAACCTCCGCCAAACTATCCACTAAAATCTCCCTCCTATTAGGGTTCACATCCTTCTAGACCTTCTCAATGTAATCTGGCAATGGTTTCCTCTTCTTCTTTTTTTCCCAGCTCCTCTTCTCCTCAATCTAAATAAAACAACACTAATTGGTCCATACCACAAACGCGTAATGGACCCCTATTTATCAAATTAAACTCTAAGCCCATTAATTTAGATGAAGACAGCTCTCAGACTAAACAATTCCTTCATGTTGAGATTAACTCATTACCTACGTTTGGAAACAAAGTAATATCCAACTACCCATTTCCCAGAAAGATAATATCAAAAGCGAAAATGTTCTCATTATTAGATTAGACCCAAAACAACAACGCTGTAACAGGTTGGATAAGTATGTAGTAATTAGCATTAGCAATAATTGAATCAAGCTGTAACAGGTTGGATAAGTATGGAGTAATTTTCTTATATAGCTCGTACAAATTAAATTTTAAATGTAAAAAATTCTAGAGCCACCAATGCAATACCTTGCAGGTAACCATAACAAAGCAGAGAGAGAGTTGAGAGGCAGACCTGAGATGTGAAGGCATGGCACACGTCTAATACAAATACTAAAACCAAAAGTAATAGGGCTAACATAAATAGTAAGAGTAATTTGGATTTGTCCTTAACCTGTACATATTTTGGCCACTTTCTTCTGATTAAAACTAATCGAATAAAAAATCATTAATACAAATAGTATAACCACTTTTGTACCCCATATGATATTAGCAAAACATTCAGCTTCTTTTTAATGCTTTCGTTTCCACGGCTCCTCGGACACAAGTCAACCGCGTCAAGAAACTCTGGAATCGAAATGGGTAGAATAAATGATTAAAACTCTAATCTCTAGACTCTCCCCAAACCAGCAAATCAACACCGTCAACACTTGGAACCTTAACAGATAGAATAAAGGGCATTCTAGAATTGGAAGATAAAAACTGCAAGAAAGGTCGATGTCAAGAATAGCTACTATAGTTTGCAGAAAGAAACACCAGCCGGAGCCTACATGTATGGATGCAAAGACTTGGGTATTTTCTGCATACTATCATGATCTTTCATTACCCATAGAAAAACTGCACGAAAGGTCGATACCAAGAATAGCCACTATAATTTGCACGAAGAAACATCAGCTGGAGCATGCATGCATGGATGCAAAGACTTGGGTATTTTTTACATACTATTACGATCTTTTATTACCCATAACCAATAACGCACAAGGAATTTTTTCACCGAAGACAAAAACAAAATTTTCCACTCTCTCATGGCTAGAGGAGCCCAAGCAACAACACCACAAAACCATGGTGGTTGGTCTGCTCTATATAGAGTAAAATAAACTAAACTTATTTGGATCCAACAGCGAAGATTGATATCTTCTATACAAAATAGAATTTATATTTTTTCCTTCTTTGATGCACAGATTAAATAAATCTGAATTCAACACTGGAAACAACAGCTGTGCAATCCCAAAGCTTACTTGGAATGGTCCAAAAATCTCTTTTGTAACCAGTTGAAAATTGTTCTCCTTTAATAATAATATTTTTTCCAGCAGGAAAAAGACATCAGTTGGTTTTATGGCACCATATGCTGGAGGAATACAATCTTTCTCCAACGCTCATGCCTAAGAGTAGTAAACTGCAACAACAACCGCAAAATCCTAAGCCGGCAAGAGCAAATAGATCCAATATCGATGAAGGAAATGCTTCATAAGCTAAAAACGCAATTAGTAATTTAGGCAAAATGAGCTAATCCAGAACAGGCTCAATTTTAATAATGAATACTCCATCAGAACTGTCTCATTTATATGAGTACAAGTCAGGCACAAAACAACTATATCCATCAAGCGCTGTTACTCCGGCATCCAATGCGGTTCTTACTACTCTGCATTTGATCTACTCAGATCACCTAAGCTTTCTACACTACCCTCAAATGGGTAGCAGACAATTGTTTAACACGTTAGGCCAATCTTCCCACAAACTATACCGAGCTATGTACTGTGGAGCAATCAACAATATTTAAAAAAAAAAAAACCATTAAGATCAAACCTTTATCCAAAGACTTCAGACTCTCTCTCTCTCTCTCTCTCTCTCTCTCTCTCTGTTTAGAGATTATGAAACCCAAGGCAGATGAAGCAAATGGACGCAACGGACCTGTTCACCCCAAAATTAAACCCCTACACCTAGACCAATTACGAGAAATTGGCAAAAATCCTACCTCAATGCACCGACTTGATCTTCTGTGGTTGAAGACGCTGAAACTGGCGGCATCTTCGTATTTGCAATTGGCGCCGGAGAGGACCCAGCCGCTGATCTTCTTCTTAGGTTTCCTCTGGAAATCTTCTCCTCTCGCAATCCAATCGGCCATTGTTTGGATTGGGACGCCTGTCCGTTCGTCAGTTCCAGAGATGGGAGTCGGTCGGTGGATGACTTGGAGATGAGATGAGAAAATGGGAATAAAACTCACCAATTGAATTGGAGACAGACCAGCTGGATTCCAGCCGAAATTCCCGGATGCACAGTGTAATGGTGAGGTGATTTTACCGGAAAGCCCTCAAGCCCAACACCACTATGGGACAAAATAGTGTAGAAAAATCGGGACGCAGACGGAAAACATCGAAAGTCCGAAAACCCGTTAAAGTAATTCTAAAATAACCTAAATAGTGTCTATGGCCCACCACTTTTGAGGGCAAAATGACGAGAACGCCCAAAATCCCAAAGAAGTGAATTCAATCGGCTAGTTTCCGAACTCAGGGGCATTATCGTCCGGAGATGGCCAAAGTGTAAGCCACAATTTGGAACTTGGTTCCTTTATAGGCGGCCTGTGGATATATATGTTACTTAAGTTTTTTTTTTTGTTTTTTTTGTGTGTGGTTGCCCTAGCCCGGGGGTTACCCAAGACCGAGGGTTTGCAGGGCTTATCCGGGACCGGCCCTGGGTTTAATTAAGGACAAGGATATGTCTCTTTATCAAAATCATTACTCGAATACGATTATTAATTCCTTACAGTTTCCTTGTTTAGAGGAAATTAAGGACAAGGATTTATAGAGTGCGGATTTATAGAGTGCTAATTAACGCAGATACGTGAAAACAGTGGGACCCACCCATGCATCCCTAATACAGGTACAGGTAGGGTTGTAGGGTTGTTGGTCGAGACAGGAAACTCGATCGAAATCGGAAAAACCGAACCGGACCGAATTTTTTTAAACCGGTCGAATAATTTCGACCCGGTTCCGGTTTATAAAATTTTATAAATCGGAAAAATAATTTCATTCCGGTTTATGTGTTTTAAAGACCGGTTGAAATTGGACTGGTTATATATAAAAACTTATAATATATACATATATATAATCAGTCCGTCACCCGTAAGGACCACCTTATTTTAATAAAATGCGGACCTCCCATTTTCTGATCGAATTTCGATGATCCGAGCCGCTCAATGTGTTTAGAACGTGATTTTAAGGGTACTCGCTAGAAATCAGCAAAAAAAAAAGACCGGGAAGGGCTTTCATCCGAGCGGTTTTTATTTATTTTTTATCGAACGGTTCAAATAAAAACTGCTCAGATGAAGCTCTTCATGAATTTTTTTTTTTGCTGATTTCTCGCGGGTACCCTTAAAAATCACGTTCTGAACACATTGAGCGGCTCAGATCATCAAAATTCGATCGGGAAATGAGAGAAATGAGGAGATCCCCATTTTAACTGAAATGAGGATCCCCTCATGGGAGACTGACTGTATATATAATATATACATACATATATAAACTATTTTTATGGCTGTTTTTTTATGTATTGGGCTCAAAATTGATCCTGATCCTTTTTTGTTGGGCTCAAAAAAAGGGGGTGAATCATGAGTTTTTGATTGATATTTTGTGGGTTGAATTGTGGATTTTTTTGATGTGTTAGACCCAAAATATGCCCCATGAATAAAAACCGGATAAATCGGACCAAAACCGATTGAGCCGGTCGAAATCAGACCTTATTATCTCAACCGGTTCCGATTTCTAAAAATCTCAAACTGAATAACCGGTTTCGACCAAAAAAATATGTCAAAACCGGTTGAAACCGGTATCTGTGTATCACCCCTAGGTATAGGTCCTCATGATTAACAAAAGATCTGGGTAGTAAAAGATCGATGTTGGCATCATCCAAATCTGAAGTGATGTTTTTTAATTGGGGAAGATATAACTTTCCTAAAAAATACTCTTTTTTCAAACGAATGTAATTTCAAATTCAAATGTAATGCAAATGAAAAAATATTTTTTCAATTTTTTTTGCATCGTTTAAAAGATCTTAATGAGATCTATCAAACAAGATCCATATTGGTAGAAAAATTATTTACGTAAATACATGATTTTTAAGTTTGAAATTACCTTTTTTTTTCTAAAAATTCTTTTTTCCCAAAAACTGGAACGGCACAGCGTGGTCCCGTCATCGTTACTTGTTACTAGTAGTACATCTCAGAGCCATTTATGAAAAGTACTTTAGCCCTCAACCGGCTACGAGAGGTGCTTTCCCCCCCCCCCCCCCGCCCCCCCGACACACCCCCCCCTCCGGCCCCACCTCCCTTTCCCAAGACTACCCCCCCCCCCCCTTCTCTCTCTCTCTCTCCCTTTTCTTTCTTTCTTTCTTTCTTTTCCGGCTTCTGTTTTTTTTTTTTTTCCTTTTCTTTTGCAGTTTACTTTTTTTTTTTCATTTTATTTCCTTTTCTTTTTTCCCAGTTTGAATTTTGTTTTCTTTTTTTTCCTCTTTAATAATAGGTTCAAGTCCAATTCTAGGTTTTGTAAAGTAATTGAGAGAAAAAAAAAGTGTTTCAATTGATCATGTTTATCCGACTGTTTTATTTTTCTTTTTTTGTCCTTTATAGATTAAAAAATATAGCTACAAAAATAAGATTTTCAATTTTCAATAGTGATTCAATCCGTTTGAACCAGTGCAAAGATGTTATTTTTCTGATCATTTCATCCTAAATGGTCGTAGGATTAATAGTCTCTAGATTATTTGTCCTGGGATTAATTATGGGATAAGGAATAAATTTTTAAAAAAAATATTCAAAAACATTTTTCGAAAAAAGAAACTTTTGAAAGAGAAATATTTTAAAACAAATAATTTTGTGAAACATTTTTATTACAAAACAATTCGGGGTAAGTTTTTTTTTTGAACTAATTTTTTTAAAAAAGAAATTTCTTAAAAGTTGAAAATCAATTTTCTGAAAGAAAAAAAAAACTAGTTTTTGAAACTTTTTTTTTGAAGAAAAAGGTTTTTTGAAAATATTTTTCAAACAAAAGATGTTATCTTTCTCTCTCTCTCTCTCTCCCTTTTCTTTCTTTCTTTATTTTTTTTTCTCTTTATTTCTTTTTCTTTCTTTTCAATTATTTTCTTTATTTGTTTCTTTTCCCATTTACCTCCCTTCTGTTTTCTTCTTTGATTAAAAAAAAATCACCATTTTCTTTGCAAATTACTAATATCGTTTGTTTGTATTCGGACAAATGTCTTTATCAGAGTAAAGTTTCACTTCATCTACTGCACAACCAAAACCTCGGGGAGCTAGCCTAAAATTTGTATGAGTGGAAAACAGATAAACAAGAGTGTGAGAGAGATTGGCCATATGAATCGTTGTAATATGGGCTTCGAAATGAGTTTTGTTTTTCTCTTGGGTTCACGCGTCTTCGTCGTTCAAGACTGATCAAAGAGGAAAAAATTTCAAACTGAAAAGAAAGAAAAAGAAATAAAGAGAAAAAGATTTCAAACTGGATAGAAATAAAAGGAAATAAAGCGGAAAAAAAAAAGAAAAAAAGATTTTAAACTGGATAGAAATAAAAGGAAATAAATCGAAAAAAAAAAAAGCAAACCGGAAAGAAGAAAAAAAAGGGGGAAAAAAATACAAATTGAAAAAGACTTTCTTTTTCTCTCGAAACTAAAGAAGTTGGAAAATTGAAAAAACTATACATATATTTTTGTGCTAGTTTACATTGTATAAAGAGGTTGGAAAATTAAGTGTTCCAAAATTCAATCCGTTTAAACGGGTGGAAAGATTTTAGTTTTCTGATCATTTTATTCTAAATGATCATAATTAAATTTTTATTGTAAAGCTCTCGTTGATTAACCCTAAGAAAGTCATAGAATCAAATATCTCTTAGGGTTAATCAACGAGAGCCATACAGTCAAAATTTAATTATGATCATTTAGAATAAAATGATCAAAAAATTAAAATCCTTCCACCCGTTCAAACAGATTGAATTTTGGAACACTTAATTTTTCAATCTCTTTATACAGTTTAAACTACTACAAAAATATATAGTTTTTTCATTTTTTATTATTTCACGATCAATATTAGACTTGTTTGATAGGTTTAGTTGAGTAGATTTTAAAAATATAAAATTTATTTTAAAACAATTTGTCAAGAAAGAGTTATTACCATTTAAAATTTTATAACAAAAAAATAAAATCAAAGAGAGAGAGAGAGGGGGCGGGGGTAGAGAGAGAGAGAGAGAGAGAGAGGGCGGGGGTAAAACGGGAAAAGGGACGTGGGGCCAGGGGGGGGGGTGTGTCAGGGGGGGGGGGGAAAAGCAATTTCCACCGGCTACTACACAGCCGTAAAAGACTGTTAAAAAGGTAGTACTACTACTTGCTTGCTGAGGAACCTTTCCCATAAATGGCTCTGAGATGTAGATTTCACCTTTCCATGAGTTATCGCAAATCAAGACAGAACCACAGGTAGTACTGCTACTCGTGGCCTTCTTCGTTTAGCATATTTGGATATTTTAGTTTTGGTAGTGGGTGGAGAGAGAAATAGGATAATGATTGGAGAAAGGGTTAATGAGTGGAAAGAGATAGAAAGATAAATGAAATTAATGATTGGAGAAATAGGGTAATGGTTGGAGAAAGATATAGGATAATGATTGAAAAACAAAATAAATATGCTAAACGAACAAAGCCAGTATTTTGCCAAAATTTACTACCTACCCTAGGGGTGTGCGTGGGTCGGTTTTGACCCGGAACCCGACCCGACCATATCGGGTAAAACATTTGAGGACCCACAAATCGAACCGCACAGGTGTAACAACCGTTCGCGAGCACAATTCTTTACTTCGGATCGGGTCAGGTCCGACCCCACGAGTAAGGAACGCACCAACCCGAACCCCGAATTGAAATATGATTTTTAACAGAAAGTACACATGCACCCGTCCGAACCACGTGTTTGACCCCGCTCGAGACCCTTCGGTCTGGTCGGGTCGGGTTGCGGGTTTTTGCACACCCCTAACCTACCCCCTCAATCCAAAAAAAGATTGACAAATTTTGAAATTCGTGTCATTTTTTATCGCTTATATCTTTCAATTTATAAATTTTTTTCATAAATTTGAAAACTTTGTATAATATAACTATTCGAGAACTATCAAATAAGATCCATATTGCATATTTTTTGATATCTATATTGAAATATATAAGGAACTGAAATTGACACGGATATCAAAAATTGACATCCAATTTGGAATGGAGGTAGTACTATATTTTCCTTTCGTATTTTGGCAGTGGCGGTGATTTGACTGCCGGTGAATTTGCTCTAATGGTACCATCCCACGGCGAGATTAACATTCCGTTGGGAAATAAATATATTTATTTTTTAAATTAAATATAACATATTGTGAGAAAATGATATGTCTCATAAATGAGAAATAAATATTTAAAAAATAAGAATCTTAACTGAATGGGGTTGGGAGTAAGTGTCATCTTTAGTAGTACTTTACTCTGTAATGTAATTTTCGTATAATGTAGTAGTTTGGTACCATGTCACATTGATCACTGAATTATCATAACACAAATTGCATTATTTGATGTACACCAAATGTACACCAGATTATGTGAAACACCATATTGGGCTTTCACACAAATGATTAATTAAAGTTATTTAATTTGTTTAAAACATATTGTTAAGAGTTTTTGTAAAAAAAAAAATAGCTCATTCGAATATTGGTAAGATCTTGATTGATTTTCGTCTCCGAATTTCCATGGCTAAGAATAAAATTCTGTACCCTGTTGGACATTTACCCAATATTAACTTTAAGTCTAAGACCTCAAAAGTCAAGACAAATAAATATTTCGGAAGGTATTTCTGCTCACTGAGTTTTGGATAAACAATAAGCTTCGTTTTTGTTTCGATGCATGTAAAATGGTTTTTTAGAAAATAAATTTTAATTTTTTTATTTTAATTTTTCAGTATTTGGTTGAAACTTGAAAAATATTTACAGAAATCGATAAAATAGTGTAGAGTGATGAAGGGCTTAAACGGTAGAGAGATATGAAAATATTGGAATTGAACGTAGATCAAGACCGATAATCAAGAAAATTGAGCAGTTAGAATTGCAGTAGAAAACAGGAGGTTCATTTCGGAAAATAACTTGAAGAAGATTTAAGAGTAAGTCATTTTCATCCAATTAATAGAAAATCCTCATTTTTAACACAACTAAACACCGAAAAATATTATGTCCAAACAAACGAAGCGTATGTATCTAATCACATACAAACACTTACACACAGTCAATCACAATAAAAACGGGTCCCACACACCCCTGTTGTGGAGAAATTCTTCAGTGCTGAGCGGGCACCGGACAGCTGGTGCTGAGCACCATCTCGGCCGTCCAAACGTATTTTGGACGGCCCAGATTTGTTTGGATAATTTTTAAGTGTGAAATTACCAAAATACTCTTTCAAGCCCAAACAGATCTGGGCAGTCCAAAACACGTTTGGACGGCCGAGATGCGTGCTCGGCACCAGCTGTCCGGTGCCTGGTCGGCACTGAAGAATTTCTCCTTATTGTGTGCGAAGTGCAAAAATGTGACATTGGATAAATATAGGTTTTTTTTTTTATCAGCAAATATAGGTTGCCTCTCGTGTGCAAAGTGCAAAGCAAAGCCCCACTTTGCTGCACCTCTCTTCTCTCTCTCCCAGAAGATAACACAGAGAGAGAGAGAGAGAGAGAGAGAGAGAGAGAACAAATGAGGAGCAAACTGGAAAGAAGCATCAACATATGTTTCTCAAATATCAAACTCCCAGGCACCACCACCAAAAAACTCACCACCGATTCTACCCCATTCCCTCCAGAAGATCACGGCCGTCCGTTACCCCACCCCATCACAACCACCACCGAATCACCCTCATTCGCTCCGGAAGATCTCAGCCGTCCATTACCCAACCCCACCACCACCACCACCACTAATCTCGTCAAGAATTTCAACTCTCTCTACGACGACCTCACCTTCGACTCCACCTCCCTTTCCAAATCTCTCTCCTCCTCCCCCTCTTCCTCCTCCCTCCCCTCCTCCCCCTCCTCCTCCTCCGCCGCACCCGATCTCGCCGCCGCCTTCGCCTCCCAACGCTTCTTCTTCTCCTCCCCCGGCCGCTCCAACTCCATCGTCGAATCCTCCTCCTCGTTCTCCTCCTCCTCCTCGTTAACTACTTCCGTTCGATCCGACAGTGTAGACGGCGGCGGCGTGGCCGTGCCGACGTACTCGCAGGATCCGTTCGAGGACTTCCGGCTGTCGATGCAGGAGATGGTGGAGGCGCGCCGGTTGGTTGACGTCAGCGCCGATTGGGACCACTTGCACGAGCTACTCACTTGCTATCTTTCCTTGAACCCGAAGAGCGCTCACAAGTTTATTGTCCGTGCTTTCTCCGACCTCCTCGTTTCTATGATGGCGCCGCCACCGACGAAGAACGGTGGCCGGGGATAGGCCGGGAAGCGGCGGTTGTTGTAGCATTTCCGCGGCGGAGTATGTGAATGTTAGAGCAATGTTATGGTGACATGGTAATCAAATGGTCACTAAAGTATTATTGGTGATTTTATATATGTTTTTTTTTAATCCGATGATTTTATATATGTGGTTAATTTATTGTCTTAACTGTTAGGCCTTGTTGGGCTATAAAAAAGTCCTCTGGATTTTTTTTTATTTTTATTTAAATTTTTTTGTATTTGTTAGTTTTTCGTTAATTTTTTAAAATTATTATTTTGTCATAACGAAAGAAATTTAAAAAGCAAAAAAATATGACATTTTCGGTTCGAAATTCAATTTTTTCGAATAAAGACAAAAATGGGTCAATAAGCCAATTTTTTCTTCATTATTCAAAAATATTTGAGTTTTGATCGTAATTTTTTATCTTTTTAGAAATCTTTTGTCATGAGATGAAGCAATGATATTCAAAAAATTGATGAAAAACTAACAATTACGATAAAATTTCAAATAAAAACAAAAAAAAATCTACAGTGACTTTTTTAACTGAACAAAGCCTTATTTTGGGGTAAATTGATTTCGTTTTACTCCTAACAGAATGCCTCGTATATGGAGTATATATTAAGGATAAAAGTTCCAAGTATCGATCTCTACGTAGGGTATGGGTCAACATCATAATTCATAAGGATAATCAGTAGGTGTTCCACTTTAAGAAAAAGTGTTTTTTTTCAAACAGAAGAAATTTCAAATTTAAATATAATGAAAATGAAAAAAAAAATTTCAATTTTTTGTGCACCGTTTAAAAGATCTTAATGAGATCTATCAAATAAGATCCATATTGATAGGAAAATTATTTGCTTAAACACATGATTTTTGGACTTAAAATTATCTTCGTTTGAAAAAAAAGCATTTTTTCTTAAAGTGGAACACCATCTCATATTCTTATCTATATCAATTATTTATACAAATTGGTCCCGCTAAGGTCCTACTCCCTCCGTCCCATTTTCGTTGTTCATTATTCCTTTTTTTTTATTTTTGTGTCTATTGCGTATGTCTTTCAATTTATAATATTTTTCTTGATTTTGACATTTTTGTATTATAGAACAAATTGAAATCTATCAAATACGATCTATATTGTATATTTTTGGAGATTCACATTAGAGATTTAAACGATTGAAAACTGACACGAACATCAAAAAAGGACAATGAAAATGGGACGGAGGAAGTAATTTTTTAAGTACTTATTTTTTGTAGAAACTTTATATTCATCTCAAAACCAATTGGCAATGAGTGGAGAGGTTATTAAGTAATCACCCATTTTACTCCCAAACAATGTGTCAATTCGACAACTTGATGTGTCAAATGCTTTTCTACATGGGACTATTCAAGAGAGGGTTTATCTTAGACAACCACAGGGGTATGTCAATTCTCAGCATCCTAATCATGTCTGTCAACTCCACAAGGCTCTTTATGGCCTCAAACAAGCTCCACGAGCTTGGTATGATATGTTGTCACAGTGCTTACTTTCTCTGGGTTTCATTAATAGCCTGGCTGATTCCTCTTTATTTGTTTTTCACCAAGATTCAGACTTGGTTTATGTGCTAGTCTATGTGGATGATATTCTTGTCACTGGCAACAATCAGTCTTTGATTACCACTATCCAGAAGTTGAGTTCCTCTTTTGCTCTTAAAGACTTGGGTCCTCTACACTATTTTTTGGGCATTGAGACCATCCCTACAACTACTGGGATTATACTTTCACAGTCCAAGTATGCTCTTAATATTCTTCATAAAGCTGGGATGGTAGATTGTAGACCTTGTAGTACTCCATCCTCACTCAAACCACCTGTTTTGGATGGAGATGCTCCTGTTGCCAATTATTATTAAGTGATCACTCATTCCACTCCCAAGTAATGTGGGACTCTATTTCCTTAACATTCCCCCTCACGTGCAGCCGCGTTTGAGGTCTGTCACGTGTGGCCACTTTTGGTAACTATCATCGTGCAGCCTTTTTGCTGGTCTGTCATCGTGGGGTGTGAATTGTAAATTTTTTAAAATGTGGGGTGGAACGGGCCCCGCTCTGATACCATGTAGAAACTTTATATCCATCTCAAAACCAATTGGCAATGAGTGGAGAGATCCCAAATGTTATTAAGTGATCACCCATTTCACTCCCAAGCAATGTGAGACTCTATTTCCTTAACATTTTTCACTTTACGAAATAAAACATTCTCTCATAATCTATGACTTTTAATTCAAAAAATAAATATTTATTTGAAAACTAAGTACTGTACTTATTTCCCTAGCGAAGAAAGTTTATACTCCAGTATACAATCACTTTGTTTGGTTGAAGTTTTGGAAAGTTATTTTTGAGAGTTGAGTGGTAATGAGTGAAGAAACATAGAGAGAGAAATTTATTGAAAACTGTGGCAAGAGTTAAAAGTTACTCTCAAAATGGTGAACCAAGCGGAGTGAATATCTCATCATACTACACCATCCACTACATCTTCTGTGGAGCCCACTTCGGGTTCCACAAAAATACAAAAAAATATTCATAAATTTTAGAATATTATTTTATGGGGCCCTGTAAAAAATCAACTCTAATGGACATCGGTAAGTATTATTTCTGAATTCGTAGGTGCGAAACTGCGCAAGTTGAACAGTTTCGCCCCTACGAATCTAGAAAAAATACTTATCTATATCCGTTGAAGTTGATTTTTTACAGGGCCCTATAAAATAATATTCTAAAATTTATGAATATTTTTTTATATTTTTGTGAGACCCAAAGTGAGCCCCACAAAAGATGTAGTGGATAGTGTAGTGGAATGAGGTAGTGTATGTAGCATTTCTGAAATAGGATTTTTGCTTAGACACATGTCATTCTCCTCTTTGCATATATCAACTAAAATTTATTTAACAGAAAAAAAAAAAAAAACTCGTGCAAAGTCTTTAAGCTATAGATAAATTTTTTTGGAGGGAAACCCACCTATAAATAGAAGCTCTGACTCCACACTCTCTTACCTGCGGGCTTTGATTGTTGATCCAACGGCCTGGAATGCATAGGAACAGAGGTAAGAGAGAAATTAGGATACAGAGGATTTGAGCTTAATGGACATGAGAAAACAAATAAGCGTTTCTCCTCAATGAGATCACATGTTCGAAATTTCACGGAGGCCAAATATTCTAAACCTTGGGGGCATGTAGAGTTTCCTCGGCTGGTAAGTTCAGGACCCCGAAATTAATCAACATATGCCCAAATTGACCCGGGCATCCGGTTATAAGGGAAGGGAAAAAAGGAGCAAAAGATGTGGCTTGTTTGTGCACAGATATTGTAACTAAATGGTTCAACTTGATCGTTAATAAGCCTATAAAGATGCATGCATTGAGAAATCATTTTTGCGTTCATACTACATGTTTGCCATTGACGGTGGCAGTGAGCTAATCTATTGGCTCCGACTCGTGGCCTCGTGATCACCCGTTGTTACTATGGTGTTTAGAAGCTAAGCAAATCATCTGTGTCTGTTTTCAATAGGGAAGTGATTTTGCCACTTTCCTTTGTGTCTTTAATAGATGATTTGTTTTATGATAGAAGGAGAATGACATTAACAAAAAAAAAGTGATAAAATCAATTCCCTTTTCAATGCTATGTTAAGTGATTATGTGGTAATGGTGACAAAAAAATTAAAAATGCTGGGAGACGTCCATTCCATTGACATTTGACACAGGTCTAAAAAGTCAATGTAGTGACTTGTTACAAGTTTTGTAGAATTATACGCAGAAGGTGAGAAGAAAGACGACCCTTTTCTGTGATTTTTTTTTGGTCTGGAGGCAGTAAGATATGTGAAACACCGGTCCGATCTCCTATGTTCCAAAAACTCCAGTGCCTCTGTGCCGAGGGATTTTTCAGCTGTTGGATTGTGTTAACTTTTTTTATATTTTAAATTCAACGACCGAAAAATCCTTCAACACAGAGGATTTTCAGCACAAAGGATCTTGGCTCGTGAAACACATAGGTGATCCACTCCACACACAACTGACACAAGTTACACAACAGCAGGAACATACAAGGGAATTACTCCGAATATTGAATTAATATTAGTAATCAAAAATACCATTCCTCCTGATTCTGAAGATAATTGGCATCCAAACAAAGCCTTCAAATTTTGCGCACAATGCCCTCGCTTACAATATAACGTGAGATAAATAGGTCCTGAGCTAAAGCCTTGGAAATCATAATGCCATAATGCTTTTCACTATGGGCACTAGAAAGAGAGAGTTACAAATAAATACCACTTGCAATCAAGCTAAATCACCTTCTTTAGTTCAGTTTTTCTTAGGATTTTGCTATTTTCGGTTGGCGCCTTGCCGTTCTTTTTTGATAGTCTTGGGTGACTTATGCCGGTAAGCCCTTGTTCCATTTAATCTTTTTAATCGTTTGTAAAAATTAATAAAATCTTTTTGCTTAGAAAAAAATAATCACCTTCTCTAGGTACCGTGGTCCTAATCACGCTCAGCAAACCTGCGTTCAATGCAAAGAGTGAGGCTGTATTTCAATTAGTTGATCGTTGAGATTCTGCCTAGGTCTCAGGGTAACCAGATTTTTACGTGATGGATGCAGAATCTTATTACTACTCGTACGATTTTAAGAAAAGAAGTTCTTGAAAGTGAAATCCAGCTATTCACCTTTAATCTTAGCCAACGACCAACAAGAAAAATGGAGAGAATTCATTGCAAAATGGACAAGTACCCACTGACATGGCTAATCCCAAGTTTGAGACTGATCAGCAAACTGCAAACATTATAAAACCAGATCGCTGCAGTTGAGGTTTCCCAAATGGGTCTGATTGGACCGGACGAGACAGTCCAAATCAGAACCGTTCATTGGTATAATCAAATTTGAGACTGATCAGAATACATTGCAAAATGGACAAGTAACCACTGACATGGCTAATTCCAAGTTTGAGACTGATCAGCAAACGTTACAAAACCAGATCACTGCAGTTGAGGTTTCCCAAATGGGTCTGATTGGACCGGACGAGACAGTCCAAATCAAAACCGTTCATTGGTATAATCAAATTTGAGACTGATCAGAATTCATTGCAAAATGGACAAGTAACCACTGACATGGTTAATCCCAAGTTTGAGACTGATCAGCATACTGCAAACGTTACAAAACCAGATCACTGCAGTTGAGGTTTCCCAAATGGGTCTGGATCCTCTTTGGTCCAAACCATTGGATTGGACGAGACAATCCAAATCAGAACCATTCATTGGTATAATCAAATTAATCAATGGTTCGGATTTTTTCCAAAACTCTTTCATGAAACATTTACTCCGTGACTCTTTCGCGTAAGAGTTTTGCAATAAATCTCAACCATTCATTCATTGCATAAAAGGGAATCCAAACCAAACCTAAACTTTGGACCAGAGAGGATCCATTCCCTTCCGAAATTGAAACTTCTGTTTGACCTTGGCCCTAGTAAAACCAACATCGCACTGTCAAAGATGTAGAAGCCCTTATATATCCTGCTACGGAGTAGTATTTAATCTAAAAGGGAAAATCTGGAAACCACCTTTGCAAATGGCTTCTCCTTCATAAATTTAAAGTAAAAGCAATCATCAGACATGTCCACAGTTATAAGGACTGATATTAAGTTCCGAACATGGAATCATTTAGCTATCTAAAATCGAGACCCCCTTAGCTAGACCTTTTGCGATCTCACGGGTCACAAACAAACCATTACCAATATCAGCGATTGAATATGAACTGCGAAAGTAACACCACCCCCAACCAGCACAAGCAGACGCACACACAAAAAACTGCATAATGGGAATCCACCAGGTGGAATCACAAAAACTAAACTTGAAAACCAAATCCGCTGATATGACAAAATTTAAGCAACCCAAAGAGTTCCAAAAACAAGATCCATTCATATTAAACACCATAAACTAGAAGACTACCCAAGTCAACCAGAAGTCATAATGTAGAGAGAAACATATAGATAAGTAGCTAAAAACATCAAAATGGTGCAAATTCACCGGCAAAAGATGACACGAATTCTCAAAGTAGTGCTGATGGTGGTAAAAGGTCGTTCAACAAAACTAGCTGCAGGAACCATAGCAAACAGAGAAGCAAATTATCGCTTCTTGGAGACACCGACAGTCTTTCCCCTACGGCCGGTGGTCTTGGTATGCTGTCCACGCACTCGAAGACCCCAGTAGTGACGTAGCCCACGATGGTTCCTACACAAATGCCGAACAAAAAAACAATGAAGAGCTCGTGCAAGCAAAAAGTGGACTTCCATAATGTTAGAGTTATCATTATTCTAATACAGAAGGAAAGTGAAAGAAAACCAAATTTTAGAATCCAAACATGCCACTCCAAGAAATGTAGTGGAAAACCAAAATTTTAGACTCCAAACATGCCACTCCAAGAAATATAGTAGAAAACCAAATTTTAGACTCCAAACATGCCACTCCAAGAAATGTAGTAGAAAACCAAATTTTAGACTCCAAACACGCCACTCCAAGAAATAGTAGCATCGGAACATAAGTTATGTATTACCTGATCTTCTTCAGTCGCTCCAAGTCATCCCTGAGCTTCATGTCCAGAGCATTGGATGTCACCTGAGAGTACTTCCCATCCTTATAATCCTTCTTCCTGTTCAGAAACCAGTCAGGGATTTTGAACTGGCGAGGATTTGCAACGATTGTCATCAGGTTATCAATTTCCTGATTTGAGAGTTCACCAGCCCTGCAAGGTTCATTCAAACAAACTTCAGCATAATAGAACACATACTCAAGAGCCAAATTTAGAAAACAGATGAACAAATCAATATGAAATTTCCCATCTCTATAAAGAAAACGAGAATAAATCCAGCATCTTTATCCCTAAAATACTTCTGTGGGATAACAAAACAACGATCAAATAGGAAACGATTTGGTAGTTATCTGGAATATCTCATGAAAATAGAAGTTCCAGGGTCAAATAAACTACTCATAAGCATGGTTTATAACTTCTGATAGAACATGAGTATATCTAAGAACGGGATTCAATCTTTAACAGCTACATCTTTCATTTTAGAGGCCACAAGAGATTATGCAAAAAGACCACGAGTAAATGTAACTACAGAGATTGCTATAGAGCTCAAAAGTAGGGCTGATAAAGGAACAGATCTACTCTATGTTTGTTCGTTAAGAGCTTGATCGAACCTCTCTAAGTTTTCAAAATAAACTAGTACAGTTTTCGAAACTCGTAAGTCTTCAAACCAAACTCGAACAAAGTACTGCTCGACTCGTGCAGCTTTTGATGTGTTAAAAATCTCAAGCTACTCGACGTCACTCTCCATCGTGTCAGTTAAAGATCGGCTCAACTGGTAAGCAAATCAATGTTGTATTCTTTAAAGCTCGTTAAAATTTTAAACCACACTTGAACAATTAACCGTTCGGTTCATTCCAATCATTCATCAGTCCCATGAAAAGTGACGCTAGTCCCTATGGTGTGTTTGTGTTGTCAACCTTGTGATTAGTTTAAGCCCTCACATTCAGTGGCGGATCCAGAAATTTTGGACAGATGGGTCACCTTTTGAGCATTAACTTGATAAAAATACTAACAATCCAATGTAAAGAGAACATGCGTGCAAAATAAATAACGAGAATAAAAAATGAATGTACTAGTGTTTTTACATTTTCACTAAACAACTTCTTATATTTTTGTTTGTAGAATTGTATGTGTTGGCTTTGTGGTATTACCAACTACTTAAGTCCAGAATGAACATGATTCAACTCGGAGGCGGGGGAGCTGCTGCCCCTTAAAGGGGCAGCAGCCTGCTGTCCCAGCCGAGCGGGGCTCGCTCCGGTCTCGCTTGGATGATCGGAAACGTTCACTTCGTAGAGCTCGTCGAGTTTAACAAGTGTACCAAAAATTAGCTCGATCGGATATCATTAAGTACTTGATCGGAACACATATAACTTGCCAATAATGGGTTCCAGTGGATTTGATCCATTGTTTCGGATCCATTCTTTTCAAGATAAAACTGTTTTGATAAGGCTCTTAATGATATCCGTTCAAGCTGATTTTTTGAACACTTGTTCTACTCGACGAGCTCTACGAAGTGAACGTTTCCGATCATCGGAGCGAGACCGGAACGAGCCCCGCTCGGCCGGGACAGCAGGCTGCTGCCCCTTTAAGGGGCAGCAGCTCCCCCGCCTCCGTTCAACTCTAACTAGTCTCAAGTTTTGAGGAGTTTTTTTTCCCCAACTGCTTAAGCCATATTAAGCCGTTAAAAAAACAAATGGTCAAAGGCACCAGCCAGTTTTGAACTCACGACTGCTCAAGTAGACCAAACGGCTTACCGCTTGATCTAAACATCAATCTTACTTTATTTAGGGTAGTTTTATATATATTACATTCTGTTTCGATTCACACACACAAAAAATCCCGATAATTTCAGGTGGGTCACGTGCCTTAGCTGAATCCACCCCTACTCACATTGAGTCCCCTATGTTCTAATGTGATTGTGGATATTGGAGAAACTTGCCATTCACATTCGACAGAAGAAAAAAGACAAAGGAAAAAGTGGAAAACTAACATCCAGAAACAACTTAAAAAAGAATAATTGTAATAGTGATCTTTCAAAATAATTCAAAACACAGCGTCAAATCTCAAATCGCCATTTCCATTTGAACTCTCAAGTTATGAGCTTCACTGTTCCAATAATCCCTGGGTCTAAAACACTCTAATCCCCTCTTCCTAGTTCCTAATTCGTCATTTTTGACCCCTGTACATGTTAGAGGACAACATCTACAACAAGATGCACCAAAGCAAAGCAAAACAAAAGGACAAAGACACTTTTGTACTACTAGTTACAGATAGCGCACATAAGTCCTATTTTGTTGCCCCTACGATTAATCACGAGCAAAATCTCACCAGATAACCCTAAACTATATATTACAAATGATCATGAATAGAAACAGTTAAATATGAATTACATAACGACTTTGAGGTTCAAGTGGAACGGTAAAACCTCTTGTTCATGTCGATATCGGCCTTCTTGCAGACGATGTTGGCGAAACGACGCCCGATACCTTTGATTGAGGTCAGCGCAAACATGATCTTCTGTTTACCATCGACGTTCGTGTTCTGCACACGAAGAATGTGCTGGAACTCCTCATTCGCTACCAGCGACTGTCAAAACCAAACATCAGATAAATAAATCAGTGGACAATATACACCGCAAAAGCATGTACACGAATACGTACACTGAGAGAGTGGGAGAGAGAGAGAGATGGTCACCATGGCTAGGGATTCGGATCAGGTTCTTCTTGCTCGGTGCTTGTGAGTGCGGCTGGCCAGAGAGAAGGAAGCACGAAAACCCTAAAACTCACAACGATTGATGATAATACAGGGTCCTTATATACTTCAAATAAAAAGAGGCAAGAGCCATTAGGTTTTCCACGCTGTGTTATTTGTCCAAAACACCCCTGGTAAATCGAGTTAATGACCAATGAAGCTTCTTGGGCCTTATTGGACTGGAAGGTTTAGTTGGAGCCCATTAAAGGTTTTACTTTACTTTACTTCAGATGGCCCAAGAATATTGGAACTGTCTTTGTCAAAAAAATCCAAACTTTTTGCTCCTATAATACTAAATAGTATCAATAAATTGTGAAGTTTAAATTCTTCGTAATTAGAATTCCTTTTTTTGAAGTTCTCGTTTTGGAAACCGGACTACTTTTTTGGGACGAAGGGAATATTAATTTAAACCGTCTATTTTGTAACATTTTATAACTGATTATTCTAAACTACAAAGGTAATGTATGAATCATATTTGCTTATGTGAGACAAATATGATGCTAAAACGATGCCATCTTATGTTAAAAGACCTATTTAACGAAATTATAGTAACTTAAAGAAATTTATGGAATTATCTAATATTTTCCACTAATAATATTGAGCATATTGAAAAGAACTTCTTGAATCTCACTTGGAGTCCAATGAAAAGAACTACTTGAATCAACTGGAGTTGGACAGCCGTTAGGTTACGAGGATCACTTTTGATAAGGTTTGCTCGGGAATATAATTATTCAATGCTCCTGGAGCTCCACCTCCGGAGCCTTTTTCGAGCACACATTGGCGTGAAAACCACATACTTTATGATGAAACTTAACACCAATATGTGGTGAAAAATGAGCCTTTCACCACTTTATATTTCTCCTCTCTAGTTTTAGCCAAAAATTCCGCCCAATGCAATTGAGCTGTTTATACATGAAACTTATGCTATGGCACATTTCACTTTTTTTTTGTGATATTTATATAACTAACACACCTTGATTTAGCAATGAATGGCCATCCCTTGAGCTAAATTCGACTCAGAAAATTGCAAAACTAGTTCATGACTATACACTTAACCAGATATTGCGAGCATTGTGGGAGCTCTTGTAAATGAAAAAGACTTGGGCTTAAAAGAAATAGTAGTAGTAAGACATTAGAGATGCTCCAAGAAAATATAGTACTATTAAGTTACAAATATTTACCATCTGCAATTCCAAAAGCTTATAGCAAGTCCACAATATCGCCAACCAAAAGAAGAAAAAGATAATTACAAAAATTATTACATCAGCTCCAGTTTGGACACTCCCCTTGTAATGATGCATTACAACCTTTACCAGCAGCATCCTAGTCAAGAGATGAGAGTCAATGTACTCAGCAAAACATTCCTGTGCTTTTCTACATGGCACTGAAATTAGATGCAACCCACCTCTACTGCAGGGAGATAAAGAAGCAATTGTTAGGAAATGAGAGAGAGAGAGAGAGAGAGTCTACAAGAGGTTGAAAAAGAAAATGTACAAAAGCACAGGTATAAACTTGAATCAGAAGAGTTTGGTTCTTAAAGCACATTATTGAACATATATGAGCTTCGTTCATATCAATCTCAACTTGAGGATTTTTTATAAATTGTTCTAAGGAGCCTGGGGATGTCAGCAAAACCCAAGTTTCCCTATTTCTCTCTTCACATAACATTGTCATGAGCAAATTTTCGCTGAGTCATACTTTTGCAAAATACACTGCAAACTGACGAGAAAAAGAGAATCCAGCGACCAAAAATAGAATCATCTAGGCCATTCATCTTTTTGGCTCAAATGATAAAACTCAAAGGTCAGCATGCATTCACAGTAAGATGCAACCGAAAACAAATTCAACGCCCCACAATTGAACCTTTTGCATCTACAACGTAAATTACACCGTTAACTGTGTTCACATTGACGAGAAAACCAGTACTCACCGAACAAGAAGCAAAGATTGAAGAAATGATGAGTTCGTGAAAAGAGAAAACAAAACATGCACAGAACTTACAGGGAATTTGAATGTGACTATTCATGACAATGTTTCACCAACTATGGACAAGGCAAGAAAAGCACAACAGACAGCCAAGTCAGGGACAAAAGACACAAAACTAGAGCAGGAAGGAAGAAAAGAGAGGGAAAAACAAGCAATTCAAGGGAAAATGTAATCAATTCAAGTAAAATACCAGTAATTTTGCATAGAATATATGCTACATGTCGCGCAATGGAAAAACAAGCCGTGTTGCTGACTCAAAGTAATTGGCACCATTTTACTATAGAGGATAAAGGAGAAAAGAAACACAGAGCAAGGAAGACAACTAAAGATATTTAATGCTACCAGAGACCATTAAGGCAAAGATTACAATAAGAGACTGTTAGACATACCTCAAAAAGAACTTCCGTTCTGGCCTCTCAAGTTTAAATATTCACATTTCTCAAAGAAGGTTGCAACAAATTATTACTCAGATTGTTGAAACTTGATGTGTCTCTCTTCTTGCTATCCTTCTGCGAACTGATTCCCATAACATTCAAAAAGGAGAGTAATTTACAAATTTCCCAATCTCCAAAAAGATGCAGATTCTCCATTAAGAATGTGGCCTCGAAACAGCAACCACTACATCTCTACGACAAGCAAACTCACTTCTACATTAAGCTACATGAAGTTAGCAAAGTTTACCACTCTTCAACAATCTATGTGATTCTACCTGCAATACATTCGATTGCCGAATTAATCAGAGAAGACTGGAGAGTAAACAAGTGTGTCAGACTAAAAGGTAAGACAAAAGGAAGGAAAAAAGGAACAAATTGACAACTACCAAGATATCACTTTCATGGAATTGACAAATTACGATTATCTCTAGCAGAATGGTAGGAAAAAATTTCAACCATGAAGACCTGGTCATCATCATGCCAAATAGCAGATCCTCTCTTTTTATAAATAACAAATATCCCACGTCACTGCTAGGAACTGTTTTCTAATTGAACACCAATTTCACATAAACAAGCTATCAGTAAATGTTTCTTTATGCAAACATGTGTCCGTGCGCGAGCATGTCAAGTCAAACACACATGCGCGCGCACACAATACAGACACATGTACATATATGTGTATGTGTGAGTGCGCGCGCGCGCGCGTGTGTGTGTGAGAGAGAGAGAGAGAGAGGGTAAGGGGGCTTTCCTAAATTAGAATCACCTCATGAAAACCAGATGTATTAGGACTCCAAGGGACCGAGAGGTATAGAGCAAGCTAGACCAGGAGGATGTGGCCTACCTGACAACCAGACTCAGATTCCTTGGAACAGTGAATGCTAGCTTGAGGCCTGTTGGGAACGGAATTCAAATCAATGGAACAGGAATCAGAATGAGCGGCAGCGAATTCTTCTTTCTGTTCATGGATATCTTTCACAGTAACCATAGAAGTTTGACCCACCTCAACAACATGATTCAAGGCATCCACTTTATTTACCGCAGTAGTATCATATTCATCAACACCCGAGTGGCACCCAGAGGACTTGCAAAGTCCATCACGAATATGAGATGCTTGGGAACTAGGTTTAGTAGCATCATCAAAAGCCCCGCCAAGAGGACAGCAGTTATTGTGAACTGAAGAAACTATTTCCGGTTCATGAATTTGGGCAACATCCTCTTTCGAATAAGACAGCGTAGCATCCTGGGGTTGAGTCATAATTTCAGCAGAAAGGTAGACAGCTTTAACTTCTCCATTTAGTTCATGATCAGCACCTTCCTTCCGTTTACCATCAAGAGATCCCCCCAATTGTGTAGCATCAGACATGATCGTGGAAACATGAGATAACTTCTGAGCACTTTTTTGTTTATTCAGTTCCTCCACAGTACGTTGTAAATCGAGTTCAAGAGCATCTCCGCCAGAAGACTCAGAATCTTTATTTTGTGTTTTTTCACACTCTTGATTGTCATGGGTACGTTTTTCAATGGTTAAGTCCTGAAAGTTCACTGTCTCACAAGTTACATCAGATGCATCATATTCAGCAGCAGTTAAATCGCTTTTTCCAGGAGCATTTGAAGTTTGCTGTTCGATTCTGCGTTCCGTGGAGATTGTACCTGCAATAAGAACATAAATACTTAAAATCCTAGAGAGAAAGTTCGGAAGCCATGCCCTACAAGCATTCATGAAATACCTGCAGTGGAAATGAGACTCTCTCCACCAAATTTCTTCCTCAACAAAGGTTTCTCTAACATATCTACACCGGGGAACACTATCATATTCATGTGTTTCATTTCTTTCTTGTTTGATTCTTCAAGGGGCATGAAACCAAAAACAGAAGTCCACGTTTGTAGCAGTTCAGAGATTGCAGGTATAACCAGTTTCTCAACATTAAGCGAGCAGAGAGCCTGGACAAATGAGTCACAAATGGCTTAGCATCAAAAGACAAGGAAGAGCAGTAAATCCAACAGAACCAAGAAAAATCCAGATTTAAGTCACTATAATCCTTGATTGTTTGCCCAGAATGATCATAACAAGGATCTGAAATATGGTTCACAACATACCAATTCAATTGCATTTAGTAGCCGACGACACATCCCTTGACGCCTATAAATATGCCGAGTCCCAATGAATGGCATCTCTGCTAAGTGATTCCCATGAATCCTATTCATCAAGGAGTAAAAATTATAACTCTAGTAATTATTACCAGTAATATCTTTGAAGGCCACAGATATTCACAAATAACTGCAAAGGTAATTTTACTCCATGCACTAGCAACGAGAAAATCAACACAGAAGCCAGTTAAATCAAATACCTCACTCGGTAACTTAACACACAAGGATGAGAGAATTCAACTACTCCCTCCGTCCCAAAATGGATGACAATTTTTGAAACTCGTGTCATTTTTCATCGCTTATATCTTTCAATCTATAATGTTTTTCACGAGTCTGTAAACTTTGTACAATAGAACTAATCAAGAACTATCAAACAAGATCCATATTGCATATTTTTTGAGATCTATATTGAAAGATATAAGGAATTGAAATTGACACGAATATCAAAAATTGACATCCAATTTGGGACGGAGGGAGTAGTAAGGCAACCGCAAGGTGAGATACTCAATTAGGCATTTTCAGGTCATTTTCCAGCAATACTCTACTATTGTACATTCTGTTTCCATTTTCATCTTACAATAAGGAAGATCAAACAAAATAATAGAAAATTTAACTTCCTTAACTATATCCAAAATTGGATTCTCAATAATGAAAACCATTAAAAGGAAAGTACAACAAATATACCCGAGTGAAAACATGGAGCTGACATTGATAACGTTTTGGTTGTGCGGAAACATAAAATATCCTAATAACAGATACTTAGATCAGGAGAGAACAATAAAAACGAATAACAGCAAAATTGTGAAATTTTATAGGAAAACTTCCATTCTCTTTCTTTGTCTGTGATTTTGGCTAATGAAGAACTCTTACTGTAGTTCATGACCGCATAAGTAAAAGATACACGCAACAACACCATATAGTAGGTGGGAAAGCCCAGGATTCAACCTAGAGATGTCAAATTTCATGAGATGCACGCACACCCTGCCAAGCTACTTTTACGCATGATTTGAAAAGTGAAAGCAAATTTTTTAAGTTTGATTTGAATACATATGTCCTTTTCCAAGGCACTTGAGAAAAACTAAAAATAAGAAACAAACCACTTTAAAAAAATTACCTAGGGCCTTGATTTTCAACCCATTCTTCCCCTTATGTGTTTATCTTTTCTGAAGTTACAAGGGTAGCATAAGGTCAAGGAGGGGCAGAAATAGCTCGGGGTTGAGGCAGGGGCAAGGGAGACTTTGTATGGAGGGACGGAGTTGAGGAATCGTCCCTCGTCCAATACCCACTCGTTGCCATCCCCACCTAATTTGATGGACGATAAATTTATTTTTTCAGAAGTGTTTGGGAAAGTAACTGAATGTCCTACTTTTGTGAAAATTTATATTAGAAAATGGTTCATTTACCTAGAGAAATTACTTTTGGAAACACTTATTAAGATATAAAGGAAACACTATCTTTACTTCTTATATACCTCTGTATAAATATGTAAACTACCCGACCGGTGCCAACTTACACCACTCGAAGCTTAAAGATTTCTATCGTAGTCCATAGACAATATTTCGTAGCTTGTAGACAAATTTAATGGTGTAGTATCAAAAGGTGATTATACTTAGAAATGCTACTTCATTTTTCTTTTCGTTTCCTTTACCTGTATATCCGTATGAGACATGACTGGATACATCTTATAGGTGTCCCAAAGCCAATGCTTTCTATTTTCTAACATGCTATCATTAATGCATTGTTCAATGTTTTCTTCTCACAAGTTCTTTGCATTCTCTCAAAATATAGGCATCACTCCTGTATCTTAACATGTTGAACCCTCTGGCAATACACCATATGATTATGGATTCTGAAAAACATAAAGTGAAACATGATTCCTAATTTGATATCAAACTATGCTTGCAGACTAATCAATATGACATTTTGGAAGAAATTTGTTTCTCTCTTTCAAACAATAAAAGTAAGCTTAAAGGCAGAATAAAAGTCAAAACCTCAAATCCAAAACACCAGGCAAACGATCGTTCATTAATGCAACTTTAATTGTTAATGTTTATACTTAATGGAACTTAGAGTCTAGATGGAAGGAACCGAAAGAAAATGTATAAATACCACTTATCCTTTTCCTTTTCATTCGGAGTTTTGACTGAATGGAAATATTGCAAGGAGTGTTATTGGACTTATGTCTAACCCGTTGGGACCATTTTAGAAAAAAGCATTTGACTCATCTTCCGGAAAATATATTGATATTATGTTGATTGAATGACAGAGGTCAAACCAATTAACCATATATAAAACAAGTGTTGGACGGGAACGATTGGAAACACCCACACTCATCCATATGTCAATTATCCGACACAAGTAAATATAAAATTTGGCCTTAATATTCAGCACAAGCCTGGAGAAATGAGGAATGCGCATTACGTAGTCTCACAGGCAGAAGATTTTAAAAAACCCATTAGATCCTTCATGAACATGAATCCAAATACCCGACACAAGTAGGATTGTGCTGAGGTATGTATATGTTAGGGCCATAGCCACGGTCTTTCTGTGTTGGCAAATTCTACGACAAAACACACATTTATTTGTATCCCCATTTATCGAGTTGTAATTTCTTTTAATTCTTTTTTAGAGTGTTTGTTTAGAAAAGTGGAAGGAAATCAATATATTGTAATCGAGTGTTCGAGTCTTTAGGAAGTTGTAGTGGAAGATTATTAAGGCAATCAAGGGATTTGATATTCAGTGGCAGGAAGGAAATATGGGAAGCTTGAATCGTGGGAAAATCAATTGGAGATGTGCAATCAATTGATTTGATTATTAAGGAAATAAGGAAACAACATTATTGAAGTCTGCCTATAAATATCGACCTATTAGGTCATATTATAAAAAAGCCACGAGATAAAAAGGCGCAGATTGTATTCTTCATATTCCATCTCTTTTGGTGGCTAGGGTTTCTGCACCTCGAAGACTAGTGAAGGTATATCATCACCTATGTTCTAAAGGATCATCTTCGAGGGGTTTTGTTCTACAACAACATCGATCAATCAATCTCTGAGTAAAGTCCTTCGGTGGATTCCGGGAGGCAAACGGAAGGCTTGAGGATTCAAGGCGGTCAAGCATTCAGAGAGGTGTGCGTGGATTCGGCAAGAGCGTCTAGGTTTAGGTTTGTGGAGTTCAAACTTATAGTAAGAGTTCTAGTAACCTCGTGTTTAGTAGTGTTTGATTCCTTCCCGCGGGTTTTTCCCGTTTAGGGTTTTCCACGTATATTCTGGTGTTATCTTTTGATTGTTTTTCGTTCCTGCATTTGGATTGATTGGTGGTTTATTTATTAAAGAATTCAGACATAGCAAATATTTTATAAACCTAGGCGATCTAGAGTTTTTCAGTATAGTAGTTAGAGGAGCTAACGCAGGGATTTACAATCTCTCACTCATCCACTCTTCTCTTCACTCTAACATAGAATGACCATGGCATGCCAACGACTCAATGAGCTACCATTCCGAGACCACCTTCGACAAGGTAACATGACTCAAATACCATAAATCTTTAGAAACAAACACAATTTTCATCATTGCATTTAAGTGAAATGCAAATTAGGAAGGTTTAGGGCTGAGAATAAAAGTTTAACATGATTTTACATTTGAATAAGAGCGAAAAATCTTTCGTCACCACATTCATATCAAAGAATTCCTCGTATATTTACGTCACGGCATAATAGTTCTTAAGGAGTAATTGGAACTTTGGAACAATAAAGCTCATTCTCATGGGAAGTATGCAACTTTCCCGATGCAAAAAATACTGTCTCTAGAAAGTAACAGGATAGATAAAAACATGATCAAATAATCAGCACTTACTTCCAGAGGCATCACAAATTCGATTGGTCTAATTTGTAGAGATAAATTTCAGCATCTCTAAAACAGAAAAACTCCAACTCCAAATAATCATACCCTTCAGCAAATCCAGCTTCAACAAATTTTATTCCCTCTAATCTTCTTAAACATGTCAATGGAATAATGGCCAGCCTTGGCCATTGTCTAACTGACATATACTATCAATCAGATTCGACTTTTGATTGGAAGAACAGGCGGGGACAACACAGCATCAGAATAGACCATACATGTGTCAACACATAAGTAGAGCATGATACAGAAGAATTTTCGAACAAGAAAGCCACTGAATGTGAAGATTCGTAAAATAGTTCCCCAAAAGTTAAAAAAAGTTGGGGCTGTAAACCTTGTCACTGACATTTGTTCTATGCTGATCGCTACGAGCATACCATAATAATGACTCAAAACTTATTTTTACCTTCTAGGTTCATCAACAATTGAAATGCATGGCCAACAATTTCTTCATATTCTGACAACTGAAATCTTGTATTTAAACAGTATTTATGCCTCAACATCCTAGCTGCAACAAATTTGATAACAATGCAGGCAGAAAAAAACCTTATGGATGCCGCTGAGATAATTTCGTCACCCCTCTCTAGAATAGCAGTGAAGAAACCAGCATAGTTCAGCCGAGTAAAATTGGACCTGGGATAAATTCAATAAACAGACAAGAAAAGTATCAGTATTAAGTTATTTAACATCCGTATGAATATAGAAAACAGGACGGCCACTTGGCGTTCCCCTCTGTTTTAAGTCTTTTCAATATCGGACCGAATATTGTCCAAACAATGCTACTATACACAATGCTAATCGCGTCTATTTCCATTATTTAAGGGGCAACTACGATAGTACATTACTTCAGATAACTCCACGTCTTGAAAAAGGGAATAAACCGGTAACTGATACAGGTTTTGGAACTCCTTGGCACAATATTCAGTTGCCACAAGAAACCTTCCCAATGACTATCAAACTCTTGCAACAGACTACAACTATTTCAAGGTAAATAATGGATATATCCCAATATAACACCAAATTAGTAACATTCACAAATCACAAGTCTGTCTATATAAGTCTAGTTATAGAGTTCCACCCACATGCAAGCTATGTGTGCCTCATGCGGAACTCTCTAGTAACTGATATTTGTTCATCTGCAATACTAACCAGTCTCTTTCAACCAAAACATAGTCAAGAGTGCTTACCCACAACTATAGACAACATTACGAATCATGTTGATTCCACTTCTCGGGTCAACAATTGGCAAAAAACACTCGTCCAAAATAGACAATGCAACAGCTAACTTGGAGTTGCATTCAACTTTTGAAGGAACACAACTAAGAGATGTTTGTGGGCTGACATCAAAACGTTGACAAAGAGTCCATGAATATCCTTCTTCCAGTCGATTTTTGACCCCAAGAAGCACCTGAAGTCGCTCAAAGACCTGTTGAGCAAGTATTATGTTCATTAAGTACCAGTAAATAGAGAACACACCGGATACAGAACTGGAGTCATAGAGCATAAGTGCAATTACTGGGGATTGAATACCTCAGAGAAGGAAAAGGAAACACAAATTGAAAACCAATTTTTCGACAGAACAAGAAAAAGAACGTACTATAAAAAGGAATATATGCCACAGTTCCAGATAAATAATGTGGTTAGCATATGTTGCCAAAACTGCTCATGTAAACTCAACTGAGGTCCAGTAGCATGTTAATGCTTGAAAAGGGTAGTAATGGCTAAGCTGTAATCAATAATTTTAAAAGTACTTGCATGATGCATAACTTATTTTGGTTATACATCAAGCAACCCTTATTAGTGCCCCTTCAGCACAGATGACTTTCAAGTTGGATTACTTGCACAGTTGCACCCAAATTCGATTACGCAAACAAATTGCACCAAGAAGATCCATAACGTAATAATGTCAAGATAGAGGAAACACAAAACAATGATTCCTTTGGAATTAATTTAGCTCCTTTATAAATATACATGGAACAAAATAAGAGGCAGTTTGGGGAACAGATAAGACCAATCATCAATCTAATAAATCTTGAACAAACAACCAAATTTCGTGATGCCATATCCACAGTAGTCACCAACTGTTATAAACCCTTTGTGTATTGTTATGCAGGTTAAAATATTGTACACTACCGTCATAATAAGAAGTAAATCAGGACAAGAGAATTTGACAATTTTCCTTCCTAAAACTTAACCAGTCCACCTAAGTTTTACTGTACTACAATCCCCGCTAATAGAAAACATCATCATTATCATATAATGACTTCGATGTTGAGACAAGAATAAAGCATTAAAGAGTTCAGAATTAGGGTCCTAAACAAAAATAATGATTAATGACTATTGCAATTTAGCAACTAAAACTACTACTTATTCCATCAAGCAACAGTACTGATTACTGAAGCTGTAGAACTTCATCAATAGTTACCTCTTGACATTTCTCTCCACAAAAAGACGGACGATCAGAATCAAAATGCACAGCATCGTTTGCCTGAATGCAGAGTAGGTGGTCTACAAAAGGCAACATAGTCGATATTTAAGACAAACTAGCTATATCCTGGAATCAAATAGTGAAATAGAGTTGAAAAAATCCCAAAAAATCATAGCACTGTGATAAGTGTAGTACATACATTTTTCCTCGCACAACTGGCACGTTAGCAATGCAGACCCAGTTGCATCACCACTCTGACATGTACTCCCAACCATGCCACAAAACTTGCAAGAACAATACACACAGTGCCAGTCACCGGAAGGAAACTTCTGCCATGCAAAGGAAAGAATGATTATCGCATTGGACAATAGAAAGCCCTTGCACTAAAAGATTTTGATACATGCTAATCGAAATGAAAATTCCTCTATCCGCACAGCAGCGGAGCCATTACTTTGCTGAACAAGCACTTGAAAAACATTACATAAAAGAAACCCAACTGCTAAACACATGTTTAGACAAATAATTTAATTTGGATGCCGAAAACAATTATTTAGAACCTGTCTCCGTAACATGGACAAACATTCCCTAGATATTTTTTTAGCCTGCTGCCTAGAAGCATTGGATTATTCACATTGGACTGCCTACAAATGAATAAGCTTAAGAATGCTACTGCATAGAACACACAGACACAACTTTTAGGTAAGCCCTAAATGAAGATGCGAAGTATGCATCAAAGTGATACTGCCTATAATTTACATTACAATAAAACCGTATAAAATGAGGCAATACATCAATACCTGTATATTTAAGCAACTTTGATGAAAAGTTGAAGGACAGCCATCACAACATATTAAGTCCCCACCATCCCCGCATTTGTTGCATGTATCATCATTTGGATCACCGTCATTAACGTCGACAGAATGGACTCGAACGCATTCAGACCCATCATGTTTGCTCCACGAGTCTACTAGACACTGGAAAAGAGAACTTCCTGACTCGAGATAAATATTCTCAAATGGTTGTGTGACTTTACTTCCAGCATGAGACTCAAATTCCGCGAGAGCAAAGGTTTCATTGCAGCAGTCACAATGAATGCCATCTCTGGTTATCCTGCCCTCAAGCAATACTTGAGTCCTTCTATGGTTCATATATTTAACCTTCCCACTAAGAGGAACAGTTCCCAAGTCAATCATCCACGAAAGAAGACTGCGCTTCCCATCATATAGTACAAAGCCTTCACTGTCTGGATCCGACCCCTTCTTCGAGTGACGACCCACCAGAGCATATCTCTTTCCATTTTGTCTCTCCCTGCGATGTGATCTTTGCATTCCCCTCTGAGATGTATTAGCTGGAACGTCTTGTTCACTGTCTGACGATTTCTGTTTTGTTCCTCTCTTAGCATTGTTCTTTTTAAACTTCTTCTTTTGAGTAACTCCTTTGTGTTTCTTATTTGCACCCTCTCTTTCTCCCTTCAATCCCTTTTGTAGTCCCATTTTCTTCTTTGTTGTCCTGAATAATTTGCTTAATTCCTCTTGTGGTATCGGAGTAAATGCAGCAAGGGCCCTACTATCAGCCTCGCCACTTTCAACTTGTTCTCTAAGAACTTTATAAGCCAAGGTGACTGACCACAAACCACGTCCTTCAGGACTAACATATACAGCGTCGAAGTATTCTCTGCCCTCCTCTCTGCCAAACCTGGGCCTACGCTCAATTGTCCAGCCTGCACTCGTAAGCATAGCCATTATTCGATCCCTCAAAAACTGCTTTTCTGTACTTCTTTTGCAAACTCCCCCTTCCTTTTGCTTGCTCCCTTTTGACTGTTTCACAATGAATTTCTGGCCCGAATGACGTAACTTACTGGCTAACCTGTTGTGCTTTCCATTGTCCAGAAACTTAGAACCCCTAGAGACCTTTTTGGACTTCAGTATATCGCCATTTTCCCTGAACCCCACCAACTTTTGCTTCGCACTGCTAATAGCCTTCAGTGGCCCGCTTTTCCCCTGCACTTTTCCTTTTATCTTCTTCTTTTGCCTGTCAATCAATTGGACACTGTGACAGTTATCGATTTCAGTGCTATTCTTGGCTGAAACATCAGCTTCTTTCCTCCCTGTAACCCCCAGAACACCTTCAGCAAGTCCAACACCAACCGTCTTCTCAACGCCATTCGTTGCCAGTGTCCTTGACCTCAGAATCCTACCAACAACCTGAGCCTTACCACCACAAGATACCTCCTTGACCTTCTTTATCAGTGTGTCATCATCCCCGTTGTGTTCAGAACTCTCCACCCTTTTCCTTTTCCTCCCCTTTTGTCCTCTCCCATTTTTAGGCTTACCTGTATGGTGTTCAACATAGGCCTTACCATCAGCTTTCTCATTGTGCTTGGTTTGGTTAGATTCCTCAGACCCATTTCTCTTCCCTACCATCTCATTACCATCAGTGTTGTTGGTATCGGCACCTTTTTCTGGACTGGAACGTACTACTATACCTTTCTCCTTATCAGAACTCTCCACCGTTCTTGTCTTCTCCCCCCTGCTCTCTCTGATGGTCCCACCGTGAGTCCAGGACTTACTGCAGGAATAGCACTTGTACCGAGGCTGAGAGTAATTGTTGTTGTTGTAGTACAAGAATTTGGTGTTCATGGAGTTGCACCGCAGGCATGGGGGATGATCCGGCTCTTGCGGGTGTGCTCCAAGAGGCAGGCCCTGCCGCCCCCGTCGCCGGTTCTTCCGCGTTTCTAAATCTTTCTCCTTATCATCAGAATTCCCTATCCCTATTCTTACCATCCCTTGCCGCCCTATCCCAACTTCAAGCCCAGATGTAACAGCATTAGCATTAGCATCGGCATTACCTCTATGGTTGTCTCCACGTGCACTACCATCAGCATCTTGACTACTATGTTTCTTCTCTTCCTGTTTCCCCTCAACCTGTGCTACCATCTCGTTACCATCAGTGTTTTTGGCTTCATCACCTTTTTCTACACCTGAATTAACTTTATCATTCTCAGACCCATTGCTCTTCATCTCACACGATGAATCTTTGACACATTCTGGATCAGTCAAAGTTGCAACAAAATGCGCTACCATCTCATAACCATCAGTATTGTTGATCTCACTACCTTTTTCTAGACCTGAAATTGCTATACCTTTCTCCCTCTTAGAATACTTCAACCTTCTCCTTTTGTAGATGGTCCCACCACGAGTCCAGGTCTTACAGCAGGAATTGCACAGGTACCGCGGCTGAGAGACTTTGTTGTTGTTGTAGGCCAAGAACTTTGTGTTGGTGGAGTCACACAGCAGGCATGGGACATGATCTGGCTCTCGCTGGCCACGAGTTGGGCGCTGCTGTCCCTTCTTCTTGCCCTGTTCTAAATATTTGTCCTTCTCATCAGAACTCTCCAACCTTCTTCTTTCCCTCCCAATTTGAAGCCCCGGTGCATTAGCGTCGCCAGAAGAGATATTGGTATCTTCTCCTCGCTCCATATGTTCAAACCTACGCTCAAAGTTTCTGCCAATAGAAGAATCTTTAATATACATGGTCCCACCCTGAGTCCACGAGTGCCGGCAGGAACGGCAGCAGTGCCGGGGCGGAGAATGTTTGCTGTTGCTGTATAAGAGGAACTTGGTGTCCATCGAGTTGCACCGGGGGCAAGGGAGGTGACCCAGCTGAGATAGATCCATGGGTTCTAACTCTAGCTCTTTCTTTGTTTTGTCACCCTCACTGTCACTGGTGATTTCATCACCCTTGCTTGTGCCTGAATCGACATTATCATTTGCAGACACAATGACATTTTCTTGCTTTGCGGCCATAACATTGGATCTCAAGCCCTCTCTCATCTTACACACAAACCTTTATTTCTAAACCCTCGGTCAGCTTCAAAGATAAGCAAGGGAGTATCTGAAAATCAAAAATGATACAAAGAAAATGCATGAGGAAACAATGGCAAGACCGACTGTACAAAAGCAGACAAAATCAGGACCAAGCTACCCTCCAGCTTCCTTTAGGTTCAGTCCATTCCAATTTGGGCTTTTGTGGGCCTCCTTGGCCCCACAACAATGATCAGAACCGTTCATTTGGAAAGCTCCTAAAGTACATTACCCACGTAAAAAACGATGATTTATGCAAGTAAAATTCGCAGTTTAAGTACTCAAGTTTTCCCCATCTGTTTTTCTTTCACAAATCTGTTTTGTTCATATAGGTATCGATGCTTGATCGAGTTGATTTTTTGCATGGTTGATATACTTGACAGATTTCTACAAAACGAAAAGCCACAAAGGCCCAAACTGGACAGGACTTGATTCTAAGGAAACTAGAAGAGGGGAGTGTGAAACCAGCATCACAGCAAAACCTAAACCAATGTACCTGGGTATACGTGCACGGTAGCGGTATCTATACGTTGTAGAACCCACTTAATGGGGTCCAAAGCAAAACGATTACAGAGACAGGCGACCGAACCACGTTCGGAGTTTTATAAGCCCATCACACCGTTCTCAGACTTGGAATGAATAGCAGCAGATCTCAAGCCCTCCCTAGACTCCTCCAATAGCTCGGAAAAACCCTAATTTCAAAACCCTCAGTCACATTTAACAAAAACACTGACAAACCAAGATAAGAATGTTAACGACAGTCAAGCTTCATAAGCCTCACGGACATCATACACAAAAACAAATTCTTGATTCGAAAAACTAGGGAATCATTAAAAATCTAATGATATAAACAAAAAAACAGAGCCCAAAAAAAAAAGGGAAATTGGGAGAGAGAGACCGTACAAAAGGCAGAAACCGAATCAGAATATGATTGGGAATTCCTACCGCCGTCACACGTAGAATAGAAAACCTAAATCAATGTACCTGGGTAAACATGCAGGAGAGCTGTATCTACGCGCCGTGAAACCAACAAGTCAATGGCAACCGAAGCGAAGCGATTGCAGAGAGAGAGGGGGAGGAGGTTGATGAATGGGGGGGGGGTTTAGAGAGAGAGAGAGAGAGAGAGAAGGGGGTGTATGTTTGTTTGTTTGTTTGGTGAGTAGGAGTACTAGGAGTGAGATTTATGCCTTTTTACGTTTCGTTGTACGGAGGGACGAGGGAGTATTACTGGGGGTTTAGTTTGTAGTAATTTCGATTACTTCTTGTATTCCTACTGAAAATTTCCCTCCAATCCGTCTCTCTCCACAAATTGAATTCTTCTCTTTCTTTGGTCGGTCTTGGAAAATACGACTAGTACTCCTACTAATTGGAATGTCCAAATATAAGCTTGGGATTCATATTTCACACCCAAAGCCTTGTCTTTTTCTCTTTATATTCGGAAATTCATTGTAGGCCCACAAGTAGAGGTGCAGATGAATCGAGCCGACCCGAGCCGACCCGAGCCAAATTTTATTGTGTTCGAGCTCGGCTAAAACTCGGCTTGTTTAGTAAACAAGCCTAAAACTCGACCTTGAGCTTGGCTCGTCTTTAAACGATCTGAGTCTGATTAAATTATTTAACGAGCCGAGCCTGTACAAACTAGCCGAGCTTTTAGTGTCGAGCTCGGCCTGTTTACTGAACGAGTCAAGCTGATCCCCCACAAGCTGCAACACCATCTCAGTAAACGCGGGAGCTTTAGACTCATACTAATAAAACCCGAACTCCCTTTCTCGTACCTTTATAAAGAGAGATGGAGTAATATCACCTTATTAGATACGCTTCGCTTATTAAAGCCCACATGTATCGATCGGTTTTTTTCCGTTTTAAATGTTGCCTACCACTCAGTGTTTTTTAACAAATATATTTTGAAATATCCGTAAACACTCGTGATATTTTTCATTTGACAAATACAATGTGATATAAAACACGTGCAAAAAAAATTGCATAGCGAAAGTGATGCCATGCCATACTATGGCATTACTTCTTTTCTTTTCTATTCTATCAGGCATTACTTTTATTTTCCTCACTTTATTTTTCACTTTTTGGGGTAGGGGTGGGGTAAGAACGCAATTGTTGATTGTTTTTGGTTCCTTGCAAAAAAGTGGATTGAGATCACATAAGTCTACATTTAACGGGTTCTCATACGGACTACCATGCCCTAAATTTACAATCAATGCACAGAGATATCACAGGTAATTAAGGTAAATGCATGAGATTTACTCCCATAAATGGTTGGATTGTGCAAATCACTCTGGTGAGAAACTTTTAGGTATACCGGGGATACCAAGTCCCATGGTATCCCTCCGGTCCGTTTCTCATTTTCCGGCCATTTTCCGATCATGTTTGAATGATCGATTTCGTTCATTTTGTAGAGTTCGGCGAGAACCTTAATCATGCAAAAAATTGTGTTCATCGGACTTTATTTGATACATGATCGGCACACGTGAAAATCGCAAAAAAACCAAAACTGGGTTTTTTTTTAATTCTGTGTGTTTTTGGACTCAGTTTTGGTTTTCTTCAATTTTCACATGTGCCGATCATGTATCAAATAAAGTCCGATGAACACAATTTTTGGCATGATTAAGGTTTTCGCCGAACTCTACAAAATGAACGAAATCGATCTTTCAAATGTGATCGGAAAATGACCGGAAAATGAGAAACGGACCGGAGGAGATACCATGGGGCGTGGTATGCCCGGGATACCTAAAAGTTTCTCGGTGGGGATCCTTAATTATGGAGTATTTTGGGTTTTATTTGTTTGCCATGGGAACCATTTATGATTCATGTAATCCTGGTTTTCTGTTTCTCTGTCCGGCAGGCAGGGGGAATAATGTTTGGCATTGTTTTTGCAAGTCAAATAGGGTTAACTAGGATTAGTTTACTCGTGTGTTTGGAATTTTAGAATCTTTAGATAGCGGAATCTCATCTGTAAAATTCGAGTGCATGAGGTCATCTCTATTACTAAACGGTAAGATAATACTTGTCATTAACAATGAGTTATACAAGAACAATTTATTTCGAATTTTACTAGGATTTTCCTTTTTCTTGTAGATGTTGATAAAATATAAAGTATAAACGGAGTTTGAGAGATCAGATTTCTGCCCGAAAAAAGAGAGAGATGCCAATTTGGTTGCAGTTTACGTAATTAGTTTTTGCACCAAGAAAACCATGACTTAAACAAAATCACTTTATTGCATTCATACCTTATTCGTTTTCGGGCGGTACGATTTTCAAGAATCTAAGAAATGAGGTTTTGAGTTTGTAGAAAAAGAATTTGAGAAACAGAATCTGAAAACTACAACCTAACAGACTAACAGTTGTTCAGGTAATCAAGAATAGCTTTCACCAATCAATCCGTTTGAGAATCATGACTTTCTAAAAAGGCAAATTGTCAACCATCTCAAGCCTCCTCAATAATTGACATGTAAACCGAACCTTACTAATAATACTACAAAGTACTAACATTGTCTAAAATGACTCCTTATTATTCAATGCAGCCGCCGATGTAGGCACCTCGATCAAGAGTTTGAGGCTACACCAGGAAAAACCTATTGAAAGAGAGCCAGAGAGGCTGCACAAGAGAAGACCTTTTTCAGTAGATGATTTTTATTACCAATTTGCCCAACACCTCCTATGCTAGGAACTCACTCAGACAACACCAAGACAGTTCCGGTTGTTTGGTAAACGTATTGATATAAGTTTTGGGGATAATATATGAAGAGAGAGATAGAGAGATGTGAGCACTTAATGAAAATCGTGCTGAGAGAGAGAGAGAGAGAGAGAGAGAGAGAGAGAGAGAGAGAGAGAGAGAAAGATCAAATTTGTATCTGACATTACAATCACCACCTCCAATTTAACTACCATCGCATCAATGACTTTGGTGGCAAATCGCAAAACAGAAAATTAAGCTCAATTCTGGCAGGAAAAATAGTTTTTCGATGGCTAGATTGTTTGACAAAAATTAGGACATGCCAAAAGTTCAAAGGAACTACTTAAGAAGCATGACAAAAAAATAAAAGGGGACAAAATACTCCAAATATAACTGCAGAAAAATGTGTAGAATAGAGCTGCTGCATAAACGTTCCTTTGCTTCCACAGAACGCAACAAACAACGGAATCTGCAACATCTCATTTCTTCTTCCCAGCCTTGGCAGCATCTCCAGCCTTAGTCTGCACATTTTACAAAACCACTGAATGCAGATGTATACGGGGAGAGAGAGAGAGAGAGAGAGAGAGAGAGACGGTTGGACAACATTGACCAGTGTTTCCCTTACCTTCTTCACACCACGGATCTTCTTTGCCCTGTTCTTCCTCTCTTTCATCTGCTTCCTGGACTTCTCCACCTTTGTGTCCAGGCCATTCTGCAAAGGATGAATAGGTCAACTAATATGCTCGAGAGAGAGACAGACAAAGTGTAAATAGCAATTTCTCATGCTCATTTCCATTGCATACCATTACAGTTCAAACAAATCCCCATGGCACCTTTGCATGACTAGATAATCCTATTGCATTAACAGTTAGAATCTGATTTGAATCTTTGCCAAGCTATCATTCTACTTGCTTGCATATAATTTCACTAAGAGTCATCCAACAGGGTAGAGATATTTTGGAGCACGTGCTGAAAGAAAGACGAACAGAAGTATGGGGTTTGTCTCTTAAAACAGTTCATGATGCCCACACTGTTCATTGTCGATTATAGCCATCACAATTTATTATAGATAGCTTCTATAGTAGGTTCAACAGCACACTGAATAATTGAAGTTATCTCTTAAAACAGTTATGATGCCCCTATTGTTAAAGTTAGCATCTATGTATTTATCAGGAAAAAAGAAGTAAAGCATCTATAGTAGAACTGTAGAAAGAAAACTACACGGAATATTGACATTTGCTTCTTCTAACCATTACAGACTAAAAACTTCAGTGGCATCTCAATGAATATGCACTAATAATTGTGTCCAGCCTTAAATTACCTAACCACGTGACAGCAGAGAGCTATCCTCCTAAGCTTTACAAGAAAAAAAAAGTTGCAAATTATTTCCAAAATAAGTGAAAATCTTAGAGGCAACTAAAAACATCATCATTTCTAACTGTCACGTTTCCCTGTTTTCCAACCATCTGGCTGTTTGGGTGAATGTGCAGCCCTGAGTGGAATTCTTCTTCTCATGTATATTCCATATCATTCATCTTATGAACTCCATGAAAACTAAATAGAATAGTCACAATCTTAAGCAAAGAAATTTAATCATTTTTTCCTTCCGTGGCATTTGTAATTGTGTTACTCAACAACCTAAACCCAATCAGCAATGTATTGGAAATTACTGGGTCATAGTTGGCGTAGCGGGTTCAAATAACAGAAAGAAAGGATTTCAACATCAACATCAATACAAAAAAGGAATGAGAAATTGCAGAACGATGATGGCTGAGACAGTGTTCAGTGTTCACCACTCTGCAACTCCGGTGATGATCCATCTTAATGGAAAACAAAGACGAGCACAGAACAAAAAGACAACAACCACTCCCAAAACATGTCCGGTGCCCACACATAAGCACATCAAGAAAGCAAAAGATGAGAAAATACCCTGATGAGCCTGTATTTTGGTTCGTATTTCTTTGCATTCTCAACAGAATCATAGATCAAACCAAAACCAGTAGATTTGCCTCCTCCAAAATGGGTCCGGAACTTGAAAACAAAGATCGAGTTTGGATCTTTCACATCGTACATCCTCGACAACTTTTCTTTCAGCTCCGCCTAAGATAAACAAAGGATACCAACAAGGAAAACCTTCAAAATCACATGAACTAAAACCTAAATGTAATAAAATAGGATCAGCTATAACAAAAATAGAGAAGCTGTAGGCATATCACTTATATCAAAAGATCTTTTCCAATCCAAGGGGGGCTTCTCATATTTACAATATTTTTGCGGTGTGCTCCATTTACTATTCTTTCTTCTTGTTACAACGCCATAGGTCGGCAAAGCATGATCGGGCAATAACCATGACAATAACCAAAACCAGAACAACAATAGTTTAATCAAGGCAAACAAAGCTAAGAAACACATTACATACATATATTGCAACCTAATCACATCCCTTCCTTGTACACTTGCATAACTTCACATACAGAAAAAACCACACCTATTCAGTAAGATAAGCTCACAATTTTCTACACAGATTGTACCAACGTTCAGGAGTAAACTAGTTCACTACTTGGCGACTATAATAACATAAACCGAAATCACATAAACAATACAATAGCTAAATCTACTGATTCACTGTATAGAAACAGTAAATACGAACATGCATGAATCATGTCAAGTTCAAGAGAAATACAAAAGGGAGAGATCAAACCTTGGAGACATTCGCCCTTCCTGGATGAAGAACGTCAATGATCTGAACCAAATAAATTAAAAAGAGCAGAACATGAGACATGTGAGCTAACAGCAAGCAGAATAATCAACGAAAGAAATCAGAAAACTCACAAATTGCTTCCTCGCAAGGAGCCGATTGGTCATGAACTTCCTGGTCCGGATCGTCACCGCCCTGCTGTCCGCCATTATCCTACAAACAAGCTTCAGTTACACGCAAGTATATCTACAAACATACATACATATAGAGAGAGAAACGGAGAGAGAGAGAGGTTACTCCGGTGTGTGATTTCTCTCTGTCCTGCGCCTCCGTCGTCCGTTCTCTGCTCAGCAAGGCTGTGAAATGGAGGCGCCAAACAAGTTAAGCGTTTAGGGTTTTAGAGAGGAGTATATATGGGCCTATACGCTCTGGCCCAACAAACCGTGGGTTTCAATCGTCAGGACTCTCTTTTTCGCTGGACTGTTTGCAAAACCCGAAGGCCCATATCGGCTGGTCCGAAAAGTCACCTACCCGAGTATAACGGGCAGCCCGGTCAAGAATTAGGACATTTGGCATGTCATCGACTCATCATTATAGGAATGGCAACGGGGCGGGGCGGGTTTTTGCATACCTCGACCCGAAAATCATTATCCAACCCCGACCCGATCGGATTTTTTTTTGGTACCCTTGTTCCTGCCCCGCCCCGCCCCGTAAAAATTAAAAAAATTAAATTATAAGTAAAAAAGTAAAAAAAATGCGGAATACGAATAAAATATCTAGAAAATAAAACTTTTGAAATTATTTTTGTGTTTTTTGGTATCGCGGTTTTATCTAAGCTTTTAATTGCAATCAATATTTTAGATACCTTGTTCCATTTTTTTATGTGTAGAATTTATTATAAATATTTGAAGAAAACTTTTTAAAAAATCCACTAAACACCAATAAATATCAATTTTTATTTCTTTTTAAAATTTAATTAGGCTAGACATTGTTTTTTGGATTAATGCTAAAAAAATGAAAGGACATGTATATAAGTATATATACATATATAAATAAAATAGATATATATATGCCGGGTCGGGGTAGGGTAATTCGGTGCGGTTTTAGGGGCGGGGTACCTTCGCCCCGAACCCAAGCGGGTTTGGGATTTTTTACCCCGACCCAATACCCGAAAATGGGGTGGAAAACCCGCCCCATTCGGGGCGGGGCGGCTACGATTGCCATCCCTTCATCAACCACAAGGGCTGCAAACGAGTCGAGTCAAATCAAATTTTTAAGTATTTGAATTCGGCTCATTTATTATTTATTGAGGCGTTACTCAAGCTCGGCTCATCTTAACACTCAAGCTCGTCTTGCTTACTAACGAGCCAAGCCTTGAACTATTGAGAAGTTCGTTTGCAACCCACAACTTTTTTTTTATACAATCAATAACAAAACTTTCCTAAAAGATGAGAAAAAGGCACTCACATTTCTATCTCGCTAAAGAAAGGACATAATTTTCTGGATATGCCATCTACTTTTTTAGTAAGATAACATCTTAAATAGAGTTATTTTAGTACATTTGGAAAACGCAAAAAAAAAAAAAAAAAATTTCAAAAGGGAAAGGAAAAGTCATCAATATAATCATAACAAATAAATCGAGCACTATATTTGATTACGTTCATGATACATGAGGTCGGTTTTCTCCACAACCAACCAAAAGAAAAAGAAGATACCCTTCTTGATTGTCACAAGTTAATATTTGTAGGTTCATTCACTATGGTAAAATTAAGAAGAAGAAGAAAAAAACCTTATTCACTCTCGTTTTTCCTTCATCAATGACATTTTGGAGCACATTGAACTTTGACTTCAAATGTAGAGATATCAAATTTTGTTCGAATGCCAGTATTGGTGTCAAAATAAGATTTATTATCAATATAAATAATTTTTCTTTGACCTCCAATAACTGTATTAAGTAAGTTTCAATTCAAAATTAATTTACTTTAACATATGGTCTAAACGTGAAGCTTGATACAATTCTTGGTATATTGTCTCGCTTTTCTGCAATTTGAAACATTAACATGTAAAAAAAATGAAAGAAAAAGAAATAAAAGCTTTTTTTAATCTGCAAATAAAATTATAAAAGGTTGTATATGTGTTTATTTGACGTTACCTTATCTTGTTGATTCGTGCCAAGTTGTGATACCTCACGGACAAATTTAGTTTGTTGTGTTAAAAAGAAAGAAAATTAAGAGAATTCATAGGAATCGCGGTGTGAATGAGAAAAAAGTATTTATTCAAGTCCATATTTGACAAATAAATTGGAGCTCCTGTGATCTAAAAGAAAGATCCAGACGAGTAGTTCTTTGTTCCTACAAACAGTCCCAAGTATTTCAAAGAAAAGCTCATTTTACATTACCCCTTCTCGTCGTCAAAACCTTAGTCACATAATCCTTCTCCTAAACGCCTTGCGCTATTGCTCTTAATCATCGCACTGCTCTCATGTTATCAACTCTTGCTCTATCAGATTCTACTAGCTTGTGTCCTTTTTGATGTGTTTCAAATGCGCTTTCACGCTCCTGTTCCTACTCACGCACGCGCACGCGAATTATGTGACTTAGGGTCAAAACTAATCCATTATTTGGATGCTCTGGTTGGAGCCTCTTACAAGACACATAAAACAAGTTAACATTTGGCCCAATTGAACGAGGATTAGCAAAGTTAAGTTTGTCTACTTATAAAAAAAATATATAATTAGCTTTTGTTTGGTATGAGCATAATCATGAATTCCAATGAATGATTCATCTATAATTTCACGTTAACATAGTAATCAACTTGCATTTTTTGAATACGTACGGCCCAACCCCTTTGGATATTTTGCTGTTCTTTGTTTTCATATGGAATCAATAAGTTAAATGAATACACTGAAGAGATAAGTAAATGATTCCATGTAGTCACACAACACGTTGCGGTCCTGCGGGGCCTCATCACTATTAGTAGTTCAGTACTAATTTCTAGTCTATCACTTCCCTTTTTTTGTTTTTTTAGGGTTGTAAATTTCCAAAAATTAACATAAGGATTTGCATGTTTGTTAGGAAGTAAGAGGCAGCTCAAGAATCCAAGCTTACTGCCTTTGTACCATATGACGGCTTGGGTTGAATCTGAGATTTGAACTTTCCATTGCTCGGTCAAGATCTGAGCCCGTCGATTGACGAGATGAACAGCCGGATCGACCGCTTGGCACCCACTTGGCAGGTGGTGAATGGCAGCATCCCCCATTCCCCGATAATGCATACCATATAGTTTGATCAGCTCAGATGGACCAAAACATAGGCAAGCTAGGCAATCAGGCCTATTTCATTCGAAACTCAAAACAATACAAGCTTCTTTTCATTGCACTTGATTTACCACGATTTTGTCCTAAATTTGGATTTTTTTAATTTATTTATAGAAAATTGATATTCGCAAAGGTAAGCTATTTTACTGCCACCTATTTTTAACGTTAACCAAACATTAAGTCGCAGTGCCATAGGGGTATTGCTCAAACATTTTTTGAGTTTTAGGAGTTTGTGGGTTCGGGGCGTGCTATTGACCCCCTCAAACATTGCAGCCAATGAATATATACAAGGACGGAGCTAGAATTCTATCCTAGTAGTGGCGAAATGTATACTAAAAAAATAAAAAAGATGCATTACAATATTAATAGTCATCGGCTCCGGGAAAAAAATTAAAATAACATAACAAAAACTATCGTAAATGATGTTTTTCATTTGCACGTGGAGTATGAAAAAAGACTAACTTTAATTTTGGGTATCGATAATGCCACTTCAACAGCAACAACAACAACGAAACCCATGTAGTCCTCAATCATTAATTGGGGGCATGGGCGGGGGAGGATTGGAGACAGACCTAACATTTGGCAATATGCACAAAGTGGCTGCTCTCAGAAACCACTTACATAGTAGCCCCCTATACCTGTTTTGCTACCATACCCCTAAATCAAAGCCAAATGGCATCAGAGAGGACATGACTAGAGACCTAATTCAATTTATGTACACATTACCATGCTTTATTCATTGATAGTCTAGAGCATCGGTATGCACAAAGATAAATAGCACTCCCCAAATTTTTAATGTCACTCCCAAAATCCCTATATAGATATCCCAAATTGATAACTGCACTCCCTTTTGGGAGTCACATTATAAATTTGAAGAGTGGCATATTGAATTTAGATTTAGAATATTTTTTTTGGTCTTCTTTCTTAAAATTAAAAAAAAAGATTTATGACTAGTATATAATAAAAAATAAGGAAAAAAATCTAGCAGTAGTGAGACTATATAAGTTGGGGATAATTTTTTTTTTCCACATATAATAATTGCATTTTCTAAAATTCTTGTCATGGCGGCCGCCGCCACTAGACCCTCCGGTCCCATCCTTGAATATATAGTATACTTTTTTTGTTGGTATACTTAGGTGGTGCAGACACTGATTTTGACATTACAGATGTTTTTTTTGACAATACAGATGTTTGATGTGCCTATAACAATGTAACATGGCCTGATGCTGAACCTACAGGGAGAGGTGCCAATAGAGACACAAGACCAACCTTCTCACATGATGCCAGAGACTTCTCCATCACAACTCATAACTGATGCCCACGTACAAAGCTAGTGAAGTGGTCACAGCACAACTGTGTTTTAAATATTTGGAATGGTCCATGGATGCTAGCCTATGATTTGCACTCTATGACTAATTAGAATCCCTTTTTTAAAAAAAAATCTGGCATGACTAATTAGAAATTTTGAATCCAATCAGTGTAGCCCAATGGTTAGTCCAGTTGGTGGATTTGCTCCCCACACAATTGATTTTTGAGGTCAGGCCACCAAAAAAAAAATTCTCGTGAATTCCTTAGTTCCGGTGTGGATGAACTGCCTTTCACCGGACCGCGGAGGGAATTAGTTGAGGTGAGCATAAGCTGCTCTTAAAAAAGAAGAAGAAGAAATCAATACCGTATCTCTCGTATCTCTATTGTAAACATCTCATCCACGTCACGGAAATACATCTAAAAATACAGAGACCCATCATATTCCATATTTAGTTATACTCTGTTAGGTCACATTCACAGAATTGAAAGGTACTCTATTACAAGATAGAGACATTAAAGTGAGATGAAAAAGTAGTGAAGTACCCAATACCCTACACCATCACCGGAGCCCTTATTTGTTCGATGGTTAAGAGTGTCCACACCGGAACTAAGGGATTCACAAAAAATTACCTTATTGTGGCTTGACCCAAGAATCGAATCCCAGGTCAATTGGACTAAACCCTTGGGGCTATCACCAGATTCACCAGAGCCCTTTGTTCAAGAGTAATAACTCTGCCCTTGCTCTACCCAGTGTCCCTAAGGTACAAGTCCTTAGCTTCATGCACGGTAAAAAAAAAATTTCACAACCTCAACCTAATCTGTGGTTCTCCTTCTAAATATCCATCTCTCACACCTTTAAGTCCCATAAGTTTCTATTCAAAACATCTAAAACCCCTAAGAGGCTTAATCTCCGCACAAAACATTTCTCTTGAAATATGGAATACACAGCTAAATCAAATAATGTAAACAAACCAGGAACTATACCATAAATAGACCAATCTCTACATGTTGCATTCCAAGAAGTGCATATCAATAAGGTACCTAATTTCCACCAGGCAAGACTCTAGACCAACTGGCAAGGGGTACACAGAAATCAGAATCTTCCTCCTGTTATTCAAATAAAATACCAGAAATATGAGAATCTCATACAACTAAGATATGGCTTCATATATCAGAGGAAAGACAAGACCATGAAAAATGGCTTCCCCATGAGTGCAATGTAAGTATGTATGTACATGCAGGCTTTTTCCTTAATCTCTCCTCTCTTAGGGTAATTTCCATGGAACTAGTGATAGAGACTTCATTATTTTGAAAACAAAGCTGTGTCTGACTCCACCAGTAATGACCACAGCACTTGCACATCTTCACATGAGCACGATTTCACATCCTCATACAGAATGTATATTCCCCTACCTGGAAAAAGGAAAAAAAAAAACACAAAAAAAGAAGAAGAAGACTATTAGTAGGAAGTTATCATGTGGGAAACTTTCACGAGCATGTACAATGCTACTTTTATCATTCGGCCTAAAATTCTTGACCGGACAGGAGGACAAATTCCGGTGCTACTCAAAATTGCAATGAAAGGGAGAAACTATTTGAAATCACAACACCAAGAATAAAACATATGGACCAAATTAAGCCGCAACTAATGACTCCCTCTTTTTCGTTTGGTGTAGAACTTCTTTTGCTTTCTGTTTATACGCAAGAAACAACTTAAAGATGGAAAAGCTTATTTTCGAGAAGCTCCATTTTGATGCTTTTTGCTTATAATTTTCAATACTCAAGTACAGGGAGACCTCTATGAGAAAACCTTTGGAGAAACACATGAAAGAAATGATATCCAAAAGTCGAAATAGAAAAGATTTCCAGCAAGCTAGGGCAAGCAATGCAAATGAAAGAAGACAGAAGAGGCTTTCGGGTCGAGTAAAACCAACTTGTCAGTATATGGCCATCGATGTAGAGATATGATAACTCATGGAAGAAAAAAACAAAGAGAACATAGACTGGGAAACTACGTTTTCGGGGAGCCAAGTGCAGCTGATTCCAAAGCTTCTTCAAGGGGGAGAAGAAGGATTGAAGCCATCCCATTAGGAAAAGTAGTGAATTTGGTCCAAGGTAGGTGAAATGTTGGAAGGAAATTATAAAGGGTGGGTGTTGAATGAGTAGACTGTAACTTTGCTTAGACAAGGGTGGATTCTACAACACTGCTCCCCTATATTTTTCCGTGTAGGGCAGTGGCAGCAGAAAATTTTCCTCTGTTGGTGTCATGTCATAGTCGTACCCTTTTGCCATTGTAGAAGGAGCTAAAAAAACCCCCCTTAGTCTATTTCACACTTTAAAACTCCCTCCCTCTCTATATACCTTGTATCTCAAGCCAAAACTTATACACTTCTTTTTATCACTTGAAGCCTACCAACTGATGAGGTTTCCTCTTCAATCTTTTGCTTTCCCTTTTGGCGTCCCAAGTCCACAAGCCTCAAGTTTCACCTACAAGATTTCTTTTTTTTATTCAATATATGTTACAAGTTGCGTATTTTGTCCTTGTTTTTCTCTAGTTGGTAAGGCAATAGCCTGCAAGGAAGAAGTAATTAGATACATATAGTGCCCTGTCGGTTCAAGAAGTCCACATTTCAAACTAGTGCTTCCTTAATTCTGCATCATTTTCCAGTCTTCTTGGTGAAGCCTGAAGCCAACACATGTCATTTTCAACCTATTTGAAATTTTGAATCACACCAAAAGAGAAATAGCTATCCAAAATATCTCAAATTAATGGTCCCAAGAATAGAAATCTCCTACATACACAAGGTGGAAGTCTTTCTGACTACTTAACTAACGTAAGTGAATCCTTTATCGGGGTTTCCATTAAGTAGAACATTCTATGTTTTAGCCAAAAACAATAGCTTTTGAACCCAGAAAAAAAGAGAGACCAAGTTTCATTGCATACATAGTGGAAACTTGCATGAGCCTTGTATGTACTAAACTACATAGTTGGGGTACCACGTAAAAAACCTCCATGTCTTGCGTTCTTTGTTTCTTTTCTCGATTGTTTTTGAAATATATCATCTGCATCTTTTTCGGGCCGGTGGCAATCTAGTTCATAGCATGTTCTCACGGAAGGGATTTGCTACTAAAAGAACGAAGCAATACAAAATCAACATTTTCCATTGTAATGATTGTGAAATCTCTAGGGGAAAAAAATAGGGCCCAAGAAAATACTTGACAAAGCTTAATTGGCTCAATTTAAACAGGCAATGGAGCAGAAATTTCATGATCCGAGAGTGATAAAAACATCGTTTTTAGCCTCCCCTCTTTCAAAATGGTGGTTGTCACAGATTAATAGGTGCAAAACCACCATAAACGGATTCAGATAAATTCCGGCGACAATGAAATCCCGTAAATAAAGAACAATGAAAGCAATACAAAATCAAAATCGATCAGCTGAAGAGAATGAAGGATTTGAAGAGACCTGTTACAATGGCATTGAGATCATTCCCATCAGATTCCTTCCTTAACTTCCTCTGCTGGTCAACCATATACTCTCTCTCTCTCTCTCTCTCTCCGCCGGAGTGAATTTATTCCATAATTCTCTGAAATGGGTTTGATTCAGTGCGACCAAATCTATTTTATCACAAAAAAATTCACTGAAATCATCTCCGATTATAAACTAAACAGAATTCGATTAGCATAATATTATTCAAGATTTGTCTACTTGACAAGACCTACAACTTGAACATTTTCGATCGAGAAATAAACCCCGAATCAGTTCACAATTTACCAATTACAATCGGTACGCAGTTTCAAAGAACACTTCGCAGCTTCAAGATGAGAAGTCTAGATTAAAAAGTGTAACGGCGTCGTTTAGAATTTGCTGCATAACACAACGGTTTTGATGCAATGTGGCCTAGTCTACTTTCCCAAAAATAAAACCACTTAAATCATATCCGATTACGCATTAAAAAGCATTCGATTAACATGATCTTCATCAGGATTAGTATTATTGACAAGCCCTACAACTTGAACAGTTTCGATCGATAAATAAACCCAGTATGAATTCACAATTTACCAAATACAAGTTGCAGTCCCTACAAATCACACTTCGCAGTTTCACCATGAGAAGTCCCGATTTGATCCGAGCGACGCCGTTTTGAGGAATGAACCTCCGAGTTGAAGTTGCGAGGTCTAGACAAAAACCGGTCGTCATCTTCCCCAACCCACCAAGCCGATATCAACGGAGAAAAGGAAGAAACAATGGATGCTAGTTCCTCTTCTCCACAACGCTAGCCCTAGCTTCAGACATCACCACTTTCTCAGCCATCGTCACTTCTTCTTCTTCTTTACTGAATTTCATTATATCTCATCAATTAATCTACTTATGTTCTCATCCCTTCTATTGGTAAAATGCAAGAAAACCGAGAATTTTTAATCTTTATGCTTGCATATAGGATATAGCCTTTGTCTACCATTGGGTTTGCATGAAGAGTGTGAATATGGGTAGCAAGATACGAAAAAATGCATTGTTGTTTCATTTTTTGTTGATTGGATAAACAGCTTGGTGGGTTTTCGATTTCAAGAGCAAAATCGAGAGAGCAAGCGGAGAGGTTGTTTCTGCGACTCGAACCTGTGACTACCAGATCACACTAGCGTGACCTTACCGTTGTGCTCGGGCTGCCCTCAATAAGTTCTTACATAAAGGTACCTCAGTTGTCTTTAGAAAAGACGTGTTTTCCCCTGCGGAATCAGTTCTGCATCTATTCTCCTAAGAGTAGTGGCATTGCCTTATGCTTTTTTGATGCTCTCAGTTGATTTTGAACTTAATGAAGAATTCAGTGCTAGCTTGTTTGTCCAGAGGAAAATAGGATGAAGCATTGAGCCATTTACGCAAGAGGTTTGCTGACGAGTTACCAGATATTTGGGAGAAACTAGTGATGCAGCATTAGTTAGAAGTGCAGATGTTCTCCGCCGAGAGTGAAGAAAAGAAGCAGTGCATGGCTTATTGCAGAGTAGAACTAGAGGGTTCAAATTTCATGAAAGCTCAAAAAACTTCAGTCAACAAATTTCATGGAGCATATTACATTCACTCATCTGATTCTGAGGTAGTTTGGATTGTTGACTTTCCATTTGTCTGTGATGGTTTTGCTTTGTCCAAAATTGTGATTTTTTTATGCATTTTGTTTGAGCTGTGAATTAGTTGCTGATGTTTGTTTAACGAAATATAGATTAGGATTTGATTTGTTGAAGAACAGAAAAACTTAATTTTGGTAATTAACAACCTGGTAGAATGTAATACCTGACAACCTGTAGGTAGAATGTAAACTTGGTTTGCTCATTTGGGTAGTTGGCTTACTTGACAGCAAGAACTTGGAAATAATCTTGCTCAAACTAACTTAATACAGACAGGAAAGTTGTTTGATATCTGCACTCGATGAAAAGAAACCACGTTTGGGTGCCATCTGGATTTGGATATAGTAACCACATCAAGAAATTTTGGTTAATGGGAAAGTAACAGTTCTGTGTCTTCAAGAAGTTTAGTCCTTAACAAGTGCCATGCAATGCCAGTTCAAAAATAGCTTCGATTTCCAAGATGTTGTCAAAGTCAATACCCGTAAACATGCAAAGCTTTGAGGGTTATGCAAATGATGTTAATTATTGGGTGTCGATGTTAATTATTGGGTGTTAATTTGTTGCAGAGGCCTTGCTAAGGAGAACATGATTTTTGGTACTTTCAGGCAAATTTGATTTTCCTGTGGTGAGAAATGGAACACAGCATAGTCTCGAGTTGTCGTATTACAGGTTAGAGAGGTTTAATAAAGCCTCATAAATTCCATGTATTATAGCACAGGTAGAGCTAGACCCCTGTGCAATTGATCTTCCTTGCTCTCTTGTGGTGATTGTTTTGTTTTGTTCCTTTTCTCTTTTGCTCATTTATACCTATCTACACTCGTTGCTTAGTAAAACCTCTGTGAATTTGCTACGGAAAATGGAGTTCGAGCTGCTAGGAATACAAATGCAACTGGTTCAAAAAGTAACTTTATTCACGACATGACAATCATCAAGAGTAAGATTACCACTCTGAGAACACTCAACAAATTAGGTTCCTAGAAAAATTTATGATATGGTACTGTGATATCAAGAGATGCAACTATTGTACATAAATATACACTAAATGATGAGCACAGGACTGCCTACCTAACAAAGATAGAAGAACAAAACCTGAACAATCTTGTGGCTCAAATAAAAAATTCCATGTTCCTCGCAGAACATGATTGTTCTACTAAATATTCATTCTTTCCATCTGTGAAAATAGAGCTTCTGGTCCAAAATCTTCATAGATTTTACAAAGAACCCAGTTATCGACCTGAAAAAGAGAAGACAAAGTAATGAGTGGAGAGGCCGCCCAGGCTCATATACTAGGTTAGGAGGTTATATTTAACCAATGTGGGACAAGCTCTAACACTCCCCCGCATGTATGACCCCTGACTCACACGTGGTGAGGTAAACAAACGATTCAACACATATGACAACAATCGACTATTAAAGACAAACTAAGGGGGAACCAACCATCAATGACATAGAGTCTTGTCCAAAAGCCTCCGAAAATCTAGCTCTAATACCATGTTAAAGCATCCAACTCAAAACCAATTGGCAATGAGTGGAGAGGCCGCCTAGGCTCATATACTAGTTTTGGAGGTTATAATTAACTAATGTGGGACAAGCTCTAACAGAATACATAAACAATCAGCCAAAGCCAGCAACATGGTATGCACGCTGCTAAAATTGAAGTATATGCTAGGACTTAAAAGCAGTAGTCAATGTAAATATCCCATGCACATATAGCTTTACTAGAACTTTAGTAATGGTTGCTTTACCCTTCCACGCTCATGATCACATTTGATTGAACAAATATGATGCTGCAGTCTATATTCGATCATTTTCCAGTTTGTTTGGAGCCCACTGCACTGGCTCTGATCACCTTCATAAAAACACAGGTTTTTCTTGACTCCAACTAGCCCGTCCTTGCCAAAGATCACATTACTAGGTGTTGTTCCCTTCCAGTAGCCATTTCCTGCTCTACGATCTGGCCGGAAGACTAGACCATACAAATAGCGCCTCGGTGTCAACACGTAGCATTCCTTTGTTCCATGCCAGTCTCCTTATGCATATACAATGTAATGTCAATAACACAAGAAAAGTTCGCAGACAAATTAAACTTGAGGCACCCGATGATTTGTTTAAGTAAAGAAGACCTTTGGATACACAAGATGCGCGTACCCTTATACTCCTTACAGTACCCTCTTAGGTCCGGATATCCTGGATAAATGGTCGGTTTTGGAGACAATTTCTCACCTAGCCGACCACATCAGTCTTGCAGTTCTAGGAACTGAAACTCACCAAAACTCTTTTGTCAGCCAAAAAACCCGTTTTGTATTGAAACAGTTCAGTCAGGTTCAGTATAATCAGGTTGGGCCTCAAATTTGGTACGAGTAAAGTAGAGAGGAGAGACCAAGAGGAGGTTTTCCTTTCAAGTTTGTAACTAGGTTACCATGATGTATCTGTACGTGACATTTAAACACAGAGTTTTGCAGGAAAACTCAAATTCCTCCCTTTTTGCAGGATGTACTTTGCCCAATGAGAAACTTGAAGTTGTGGGTCCCATAACTTTCTTGATAAGTGAGCATAAAGAAATTTGCAGGGAAGTTTATTGTTTCTCCTTTCCGTGCAACTGAGCGGGGCCTAAAAGAATTGGCCACCGGCTGGTCCTGTTTATTAGGTTGACGCATTCTTTAAGCCCAAACCAAATGAAGACCAATTTTTGTAATATTTCAAAACTGAAGAATAAAAAACTAACTAAAAAGAACAGAACATTGTTCTCTCTTGGTGAATTCTTTTCACATCTGTAACTAAGAACCTTAAATATCAGTAAGACTATTCTACAAATTTAGTCAATCTATATTCGAAAGCGAACGCTTTTGTGGTCAAATAAAATACTAATGCTACACTAATATTTCCACGAACTACTTAAAAGTATCATCTAACTATGCTTGAGAAAAAGATCAAAAATAAAAAACCTATGCTGGAGAATCGGGTTTTCTGCACACTGTCGACTGGCGTGTATGCATGCAAGTATATGTGTTTATATAATGGAAAACTAATGGAGATTGCAAATAACAAGTGTGAGGGGAACATGTTGCAATTTGCAAACCTGGGAAGAAATCTTGAGGATTGTGATTACTGAGGTTTGCTATGATTAATCTGTCTATTAGAACTGGCTGGTTTGTAAATTTGTTGTTTAGTTGATGCATCAAAGAGTAATCCAAATCCATTCTTTCTGTCTCAGGTCCCACAGAAGCCCCTGTAAATTCGATGAGCACTGCAGATCTGCGAAACAAGTTATGGAGTATGTTGGAAACAGGGTGGTATGCGGTTTTTCGCGGTGGTGAATAGCGGCTGTAAAAAAGGAAGAAGACTTACATAATGAAAAGGTTTGGAGAGATATATAAGAGAAGGAACTGGTAAAAGGTTTTGAGGAGGTTTTGTTTTTATAGCCTTCAGGCAGAACAAGAAGTCTAAGAACACAACTTCTGGACGCAATCGCGTTTGGAGCCGTTCGATGTTTGTGGGCTCACGTGTATCGAACGGCTCTTAATGCAGTTGTGTTATTGATTGCTCTAGGCAGAATGCATCTTTTATGGGAACAAAAGGACCCTGCGACTTGGAATCCTAAACCGCCTTTGTTTAGGATTCTGTTCTCGATACCAACTTCCTTTTTCTTTAGAAGGCTTTCCTTGTTTGTTCGGTCATGGTTCTTTCTATTTTTGTCCACTAAGAGCATTCACGGTGGTATAATCAAAACAAAAAGATTATAAAGTTAGCAACATTTGCTCAAAAAGATCTTACATTGGAATAATCAAATTTAGAAACATCTTAGCAACTCATCAAATTTTGGCCCTTGGATAATCAAAACTATAAACCTTTTGCCAATAATCAAATTTAATTGTTTTCACATTTCCTCAATCAAGTATACCATCATTACACAAAACTTTCTTTCTTCTATTTTCAACATGTTTACAACAAAAATACTTTTAAAAACAGTTTTTATTTTTTTTGAAAAAACAGTTTTTTTACACTTTTTTTTTTATTAAAACTGTTTTCCCCTTTTTTTTTTAAACAGTTTAATTTCAAAACAGGTTTTTTATTAAAACTTTTTTTCAAAAACTGTTCTTTTGAAAGAAAAAACTTTTTCTATTCAAAAACTGTTTTTTTTTAACTTTTTCCTGAAAACTGTTTTTTTTTTAAATCAAAGTTTTCAAAAAACTTTTTTCTCTTTTTCTAATAACCTATTTTTATTAGTTTGAAAACTATTTAAAAAAAATTGTTTTCTATGTCACAATTTCTAGATTTTTATAAGTTAAAAAGGTGATGTACGTGGCAAGTTTTGGTTATTCAATTTTGATTGTATCACTGTGGACCTCTACATTGCTAACCTTAGCAACCCCTTAAATGGATAACCAAAAGATGATGTGGCACCTTTTGATTATCCACTTTTGATTATTCCACTGTGGATGCTCTAATAAGCCGTACACGGGAACATGGTATTGATGAGTTTCAAGAATTGAGTATTTCTATATCAAACGATGCATATGAATTCAAGTTTTATCGCTCGTTTGTACAAATATATGGATTCCCATTGGTAAACAAATCAAGCTTGAATATACTCTTAATGTTTGTGTGACTGGTTCGCAGTCATTAGTTGAGATGTGTGTATATTGATCTGATGAACACGGTGAGTTATAAGAGAAAACTATTGATGCACGTTAAAATTAAACTTTGAATAATTCATTGTTCGATTCGTTCACAATAATTCTTCAACTACGCTCCTGTTTTTAACCCTCGTACGGCGTTGTGCTTTCTTGTACTATTACTACTACTACTACTACCTACTTGGAAAACAATTTAACCTCAAGGAAGGGACTCGGCTCCCATCCAGTTTGGACCAATCTCGGCCATTATGGGCCCGGTAACCGGGCCCACAACAATGTTCAAAATTGTTCACTTTTAGAGCTCGCCGAGAATACCGACCACATGTTACTGGGCTCACAACAATGATTAGAGTTGTTCACTTTTAGAGCTCATCGAGAACACTGACCACGTCGAAAATCAAGTTGATCGAATATCAGCTGATATGATTTTGAAACGCATTAAGCTTGCAAAATAAAATTTGCGCAACACTGGATTGCAACCCATTTGACACAATTATCTCAATCCTAATGGTTTTGGAATTTTATCAACTGGTATCCAATTAACGTTATTTTCGACGTAATCAATGTTATCGGCGAGCTCTAAAAAATAAACGATTTCCAATCATTATTGTGGACCCAAAAACGACCCTCAAATGTCTGAAACTGGAGACCAAATTCGATAGGAGCCCGGAAAAAGGAATTTGACCTAAAGAAAGAAAGAATCAATTACTTTCACTCCATTTCAAAAAGATATCAACTTTTAATATTCGTGTCATTTTTCTTGCTTATATTTTTCAATCTATATGTTATTTTTTATAAGTTTGAAAATATTGTATAATATACTCCTAATTAGAAATTATCAAACAAGATTTATATCGCATATTTTTGAAGATCCATATTAAAAGATATAAAAATTGAAATTGACATAAATATTAAAAATTGACATTTTTTTTTTTGGACTGAGGGAGTAAAAAATAGACAAAATGAGGAGGAAAAAAAAAAAGAAAAAGGGTCTTTGAAGTTTGAAGCAACAGGCCTCTCTCCCACACACAAACCGAAATGATAGCTATATCGGCTCTCACTCCCTCTCTCTCCTGTCGTTCACTGCGACCCCATCTCTCTCATCGTCAAACCCTCCATTCCAATCCCAGTTTCTGCCCAAAACCCTCTTCAATCCATCCGCAAACAACCCTTATCCGCAACAGAACCGCCGTTCTTGGAAGCAATTCGAATGACCCGAAGGAGTCGGCGTTCATGGACGAGAACGGCGCCGTCGATGATATGGATGGGTATATGAACTATCTCTCTCTAGAGTATGACTCCGTTTGGGACACCAAGCCCTCCTGGTGAGCTTTTTCACTTCAATCTGTGCAATCCATTTTTAAGTCCTGTTTGGGTCAGTTCAATTCCATCTACACTTCCCTTCTGGTTTCGTAATTTCTTTCGGACATTTTGTGTGCACTTCTTGAAGTGTTCTTAGGAGTGCACTGAAAAATGGGGTGTGACTGGAATTTGTGCTAGTTCCTGCTAAATTATAGAGTTAGTTTCTTATTTCGGAAGTCCAATTGGAGAAGCTTACGGTACAGCCTTGACCAATAGTTTCGTAATCTAACCAAAATGATTCGTAACTAACACTAAATATTTTGCTTACTATAACCAAAATAATGATACTGTACAGATAAACAAAATAACTATGTAACAAATCTAACCATGAAAAATGTATAAACCATGAACCACAAGATAGGCAACTAACCATGTCACCATGATATGTTGGGTTTCTCACATGTGCGAGAAGCATGGGATCCTTGTTTCCTTTTTTCTTTTCCTGCCATATATGTACGTGTGAGCAGAGAGAGAGAGAGAGGAGGGGGGTGGTGCAGCCATGTGAGGGAGAGGGTGAGGAGAGTGGGGGAGCCGGTTGCGGCTCCCCGGAGAGGAACCAGTGTTGGTTCACGGAAAGTTTTTTCATCTTTTGTATAGGAGTGTTTGTGATTATACACGGATATATACAAAGGGGAGCTTTTCTCTCAATCTCTCTTGTGTGTGTGCTTGTGTGCGTAGAGGTGTGGATCGGGGTCGGTCTCGATCCAACATGATATTCGTACCTAACTAAAGATAATACTTAACTCACTTCTCGAGGGTATATTCCTATTTGTAACTACGTCAAAAAAGTACATAACATAAACCAAAAAATACATGACATAAACCAAAAGAATTACGTAAGATCAAACGAAAGAAGTAAGTGACATTAGCTATGTGCTCCATAGCCTTTTCCAATGCAGTTATCCCAATTTTCTCTTTGGCTTTAGGTTCGATTTGTTTAGGGCAGATATAGGGCGTTGTAATTGAAGAACTGTGAATGGAAGAAGGAAAATTATATAAATACTTAATCAGAAGCAAAAGGTTTAACGGAAGACTAGGCGATCAGTGATCATAGATAGTTTTTCTCAGGAGAGTGGTCTTTACTCTTGAAAATGAAAATAGAGTGGAATAGAGTATAACATGATTACACCATTACTATGTCGGCGAATGGTTGCTGTAGATGCATCAGGAATTGTGGTTATTGTACTTCGGTGAGAATTTGTTTCAACTACTGACCTTCTGATTCACTTGCCCCTTCATTTTGATTTTGCCCGAGTATCCAACGATATTTGTAATCATGCTTTCAGCAGTTTCTGGGAAAATGGTACTGCTAGGACCTTCAAACGATTTGTTTCTACCGTTGATAAGAATACATATTTTATGCTTCTTTTATCTACCTTTTTTTTTCTTTTTTAGCGAATTACAAGTGATGCATCAAGCTGATTCCTTGTTCCCTATCCTCATGGATTGGGTAATGAATAATTGGTAACCCGGGGGTGCCACCGAAGCACATTGTTTTTTCCTTTAATTTTAACTAGAAATGAGCACCCGCCATTTGTCAAAGAAGTGAGGTCTGTAAGCTAGATTTGGATGATTTATATCGAATAGAATTTAACTCTTCCTTTCATTTTTTTGGGGGGTAAGTTCAATTTTATTAGAAACACCAAATACTTTAATTTTGTTTTGTTTATTACTCCATACAACCAAATTACGCCTTTTCAATGTGCTTGTGTTGTAGCTTTAACTTCCTTTTTTGGTTAGGTGCCAACCATGGACGATAACGCTGACAGGAGTAGTAGCGATTGCCTCTAGCTGGCTAATTCTGCAATCGATACTAGTAACTGCAGTAGTTCTCTCTCTTATTTGTGCATGGTGGTACATCTTTTTGTATTCGTACCCCAAGGTATGAACATTCTCTTTGTTGTCTCTGTCTCTTGTGATTAAATTTTTCTTCTATTGCAAAGTGCTGGCTATGCTTGCATTGTGGTTATTTTTTGTTTATTTTTCCAAAATTTACGGAGAAATTCTACTGGGTACTACTTCCTGATTTATCTTGTTTAGGTTCTTTTTCTCCGTGTAGCTTAAGACATGGAATGGGGAAACACCCAAAAACACATGCACCACCTTTGGCCTCCTTTTTTTCCTTTTGTGATATCGTACTAACTGGAGTTTTAGCATATAAGCCTCTGCTATATTCTAGGTTAGTTCTTTGCAGTTGTTTGGTCACTCTAACGTATGGCAACATCTGCAAGAGAAAGGATAGAAGCTCCCTTTGAACTCTTCCTCTTCTCTTTTTTCTCAGGCATATTCGGATATGATTGCAGAGCGGAGAAAGAAAGTGACGGACGGTGTTGAAGACACATTCGGTTTGAGAAATACCCAATGACATTGACGTTGACGGGGGATGGGTGGGGTGGAGATGGGGTTGGGACGAGAGAATTTTGGCTTCAGTAGAGGACACAATTTATGTAACTGTATGCGTCAACCTCACGCGAAACTGATAGTAGCCAGGAAGAGTATTTGGGATGTGGAAATGATTTCTGACTACTCATCTGCAGTACTGTAGTACAAATTTGAATGCAAAGAGTACATATAGATGTCTTCAGACAGTTTCATGCATACGTCCGAGTAAACTTGAAACACAATTCTGCGTATCATTCCAACTTTATTGGATGCCTCCAGCGGAGAAAAAACACAATTCTCAAATAATAATGGTCAGTTCTACTAAAACTAGGCGATTCAAGTGCTTGCTCCAACCAATAATTCTCTTGCAAAGAACGTAGAAAAAGAGAGAGCAAGACACAGAGGGGTTAATTAACTATGTTGTGCCTACAAGGAATCGAAAATATCACCCCAAGACTTCTGAATTCTTGAGTCTTGACATGGCAACAACTAACCTGCTTTATATTTGCAATTTCGCTCCCAAAAGTTTTAATCTCAGCTCGCAGCGGAATTTTATTATACAATATGTGATTTGCCCATAAACTTGTCCAAAAATGGATAGTTATTGTGGGCACAGTCAGCACAGCACTGTGCTATACCCAAAATTACACCAAAACCTCTGGAATTTCAAGAGAAAGAAATGACAGAACATAGAAAGCCTATATTGTGTTAAAACTTGTGGAACTTGCATCCACCAAGTCAGGAAGGCCATGTTGTTGGCTTTAGCCTCTACACAAAAAGGATCAGAAATCAGAACTATTCATAAAAATTTGCACACTGCTTTACATAAAAGACCCAAATAATGTAGCAAAGTCTCCTGGTCTTCTTGATGGCTTGAACCTGCCTTCATCTAGTAATGACTTTAACTCATGATCATGATACAGAAGTATCACACTTGCTTCTTTGCAGCTCCATCCGATTGCATATTCTCTAGCATTCATGTATTATGTTCAGCCTGCATCATATTTTGAATAATGCATTATTGAATGGATCAAGCACCAAAAGGGGATGCTTTCTTCCCATGAAATGTGGAAAGAACCTTTCTAATGGCCGCATTTCTGCAATCCTCAATACAGTATAAAATTTGGAATTGGATGAAAACTAGTACTACATCAAAGGCCTCTCATCCAACGCTGGCTTGTGTTTAGCGAGGACAGTAAATTTCCCTTGGCTGAAAATCTACTCCCACTTATAAAAGGGTGTACTTTCATCTTAAAGAACCAAAACAGGCAATATTGAAGTAAAGAGTCATACTGTGAATAGGTGCAACTAGAATGGGAAACAAGCACCATAAATTAGCTTTGTACAAGGGTTGACATATTACTAGGGTATGAAGTACTTCATGTGGTTGTGAACATAGCTAGGTAGCACCAAAGCTTTGATTTCCCTTGTGGTGTCATTTGCCACGTCAAGGGTTTGAGCCACGGTACCCCACTCTATCACCCAAAAAAGAACATAGCTTGGTAGTATCTCCAACACTACTAGTTACATTTGCTAGTCAAAAGTACAAAAAAAAGTACTTTCTTTATTTTGTCTATTTTACTTTTTGAAGAGGAGGACCGCTTTCATTGGCTAGAAGGGGAAAAGGGAGAGAATTGGCATTTCATACATAGTAGAGATCCACTTTTACTAGCTACTAGTAGCTAGTGGAAAAAAACCAAGGCAAAAATGCTAATGGAGAAGAGAGCCTCTTGGAGTGCCAAAATAAAGCCTTTACTAGCTACTTAAGCCATTTGAAGGGCCTCTTGGAGATGCTCTTAGCTAGTGTCCACATTGCAACCATGATGGATGTGATATGATGAGGAAAAGCAACTGGAATGACTGAAACTTGCTACAAAGGCTATACAAGTTGCACTATGTAGTCTATTCTTAAAAATCTGATTCAAGCCTTCCACAACTACTCCGGATACTTCAGAAAATCAAAATTTGGGGAGCAGAAAGAGTGAATTTGAAAATTTACTCCAATAGGAAGAAACTTACCCGTGTACAGTTGCTTCTGAATTCACGTATCCTGAACCCAAATCTTTACTGTTCTATCACCATCAAGGCCAGCAGAAGCAATTTTGTTCTCAGTGGGGTGGCATGTAACCGAGATAACAGCATCAGTATGGCCTTCAATTTTTTGAACCAAGTTCTTCCCTTGAAGATCCCACAAGTAAACACAGTTATCCTCAGATCCGCTGACAATGTATTTTCCATTCGTCACTGAAAATGTGGATGTTATGCAATATACTTGATTCGTGTGACCCGTGTAAATTTTCAAGAACTTCCCAGTTGAGTAGTTCCAAAGCTTCTGTATCGACAAACAAAATTAAATTAGAAAAGGGAGGTAACAGATCTGTATGACCTAAGAATTCTTCGATTGTATATTCCTTTACTTTACTTTGACAAACACAAATTCACTAATTGAGAGTTTCAACTTGGTCAGTATGAGCTAGCTTTCCAGTCCTCGATCACAAAAAAAAAGAGTTCAAAATTTGTAGAACTCTAACACAAGATACGAATGCAGAAAATAAACTACAGGAAAGCACAAAACACACAAGAACTCTAGACCACAGTCGATGCAATTGTTTCGGTACCATAAAGAGAATACAAGAGACCATTATTAATGCTTCAATATATAGGTTGGGTCACAACTATGTGAAAACACGAAAAAAGCGCAAAGCATCGTGGATTGTGCTCATTGTTCTTATGAAAGTAAGCATCAGATTCAAATTTTTACAAGCAGATTCTTCTCAAATTTCACAGCAGCCAACACAGAGTTTTTATAAAATCAGTCAAGATGTTAGTTCAACATGCCAAGTTCGTAGTACATTACACACTGTTTTTCACCAATCAACCAAATAAGAAAAAACTAACTAAAAATGCCACAGCCTTAAGATGAATAAACCAAATGAACTAAACCGACCTTTAAGTCCCAATCAATTAGTGTCAGTTACATGAAAGAGTTTTCCCATGAGCTCTATCAAGTGTACTCTGCAATATCCAAAATGTAGATCCTTTTGAACCACTGCCCTTAAAAGTCAATATTGGTCTATCAATCCCCATAGTGTAACCCTAACTGTAGAAAGATTGGATTTTTTCTTAAGTAGGTAGCCAAGAATCGTCACTCCTCCTAACTCAGTGGCGGATACAGCTTAGGACCAGTGGGGGCACAGGACTCTAGCGGATTTTTTTTTTAATATTTTTTTTATAACTGTAAGAAAAAATTACTAATACTCCAATACCATTCTCGACAACATTCTAATGTAGGACTCAAGGCTAAATACAAAGTTCCGCTTAAATATGAGATAGAGAAGGGTGTTGATGTACCCTACTAAATTTTTGGCTCCAAACTACCACGTGTTTACAGAATTAGTATAACTACTATCTCATCACACAATGCAAATCAAACAAGGATCCTTTTCACCTACTCCCTAATTCCACTATTTATCTTCTTAAATCTATCAATAACTCCTCTCTCTTTGAAGATGATTCATTTAGAACTAAAAATTGAATTATTTTACTTGTCCATATAAATAATTGTGGAAACCACAAAATTTTCTGAAATATAAATCATTTTTGAAATTTTCCTTTGTGATACTTATGTACTTTAAAATGGTATGATAACACTTTTTCTAATTGGAATCTTGGAGAATTAATTCAAAAGAAAAATCAAGATGTGTTAGATTCTTAAAAACGAGATAAATCATTATTTTCTTCACAACGAAGTCCAATAGGTTGGATTGTTCCCCAGATGTACAAATTTCTCGCTACGCCACTGTCCTAACTACCACATTGGCCAAATTAAAAGATGCATATCGACGAAAATAAGCAACCAATTGTTCAGAAAATCGATCATACAGCTAAACAATCAGCAGAATCATAATAACTTACGAGACTATTATCGAGCGTTGCAACAAGAATAAACTTTCCATTAGGCGAGAACTTGGCAAACGACACAGCCGTAGCCTCATCAAAAAGGTTCTTCAACCACGTCCCCTTGGACGCGTCCCAAATCTTACACGACCCATCATGACTCCCCGACACAATCAGCGACCCGTCCCGATTAAAATGCACCGACGTCACGGGCATCGAGTGGGCCCTTATCGCGTGCAAGCAGCGCCCCGTCTTGACGTCCCAAACCCTAACGGTCTCGTCGAAGGAGCCGGAGACGATGAGGTCGGACTGGGGGTTGAAGTTGACGCAGAAGACGAAGTCGGTGTGGCCCTTGAGGGTCTTGACGCAGTCCTTGGATCGCGCGTCCCATATGCGGAGGGTGCGGTCGTCGGAGGCGGAGGTGAGGTAGTGGGAGTCGGAGGACCAGGCGAGGTCGGAGACGCCGGCGGAGTGGCCGGAGAAGACGGAGAGGAGGGCTAGGGTTTGGGAGGAGTAGATCAGGATGGTTTTGTCCAGGGAGGCGGAGGCAAGGAGGGTGCCGTCGTTGGAGAATTTCACGCAGGAGACGGCGCGGGTGTGGCCTGTTAGGGTTTTTAGGTGTCTGTAGGGGCGGTACGGCGGGGGTTGGGCGGTGGCGGTGTTGCTAGCCATGCCGAGAATCCGCCGTGGACATGGATTTGTCACATAGGACTATAGGAGTAATAAAAACTTCGATTTATAGACCCCGCTCCCGTTTTCAATTTTTCCGTCCGGGCTGACAGAGTGTAATTTTGTTCGCCCTCTTGCAAAAATCGAACGTTACTTTTTTTTCTATAAAGTGATGTCATGTTTACAATGTTCAAAGGTGAACAAAACTCAACTCAGGCTGATGTGAGCCCGTTGAACACGAAATAATACACGAAAAAAAAGAGGTTAGAATTTCAATGCAACACGTAGCCAGAAATTTCATCAGACCATGCATGCGAGAAAAAAATATAAATACACATGCATAATCACGTAAATATATTAAAATTTAAAATATCGTAAATACATAAATCGGTTTAACTAATGAGAACGATTGTGATGTATGTCTTGTTTTTCTTCATTGTTCATCTTCTTCTTTTTCAATCATCACAACTGGACGAATTCGGTACATGGGCTTTTCATGTTACTTGATTTTACCGGTCAAAAAATAAAGAATTAGTAGAAGTCTAGAACAACAATTGAGGAAAGACATAACTACAACTTAAATTTCATCAAATTACTTAGGGTTTCCAAAATCTCTTCTTCTCCGTCGCTATTTTTTCAAAGTTGCCTTTGAAATCTTAACAATTGGTGATGTTGGTGCCAAGAGAGAGAGAGAGGAGGGATATGGTGTGCCATTGAGATTTTAGGGAAAAAATAAAATAAAATTGTAAAACACTGAACCCATCTAAAAAAAGATAGAAGTTTATTACTTGAATATTCACAATATTAACCCTATAGTTTTATTTTTTGTTATATTTTAGCCCTTAACCTTTAGTAATTAATATTGGTATTCTTGTATTTCAAATGTTACTATTACATTTTTTTTTTCAAAATTCTACACATGGGTGAGCCTATATACTTTTGTAGGATTTTTTCTTTTTTACATATAATAGTAATGTTTCTTTTTCTCTCTTGGAGGGGCGACCGCCCCTACTGACCCCTCCATGACTCCATTTCTGAATGCAACCTTCACAGATATCAGTATGCTTTGACGACGGATAGCTATGCAATTTTTACGAATGTATGAACATTTTTATTAGTTTGCATTTTCCTTCAATTTTCTGCTAGGCTCGCCATCTCAATTCAAGTTTACGCAGAATCTAAGAAAAAAAGTTAGTTATTGCCAAAATTAACAACTTACCATATTTTGGAAAGAAAATTTCATGCGTCATTCATGTATTATGTGACTTAGATTCCTTCCTTTTATTACGAGACTCACTTATTTAGCAAGGGACACTTATTTAGTGACAAGATCCCATCACTTTTATTTGCTAAATAAGAGCAATGTTGTGGTGATTACCATTCATTGTTATCTGACGTGTTATTAATATATTAGTGACATGCTCTATTACAAGACAAAAGAAGCTCATTCTGTTATGAAATTTATGAAACAACAAATGACACTCAAGATGTGGTCATCATTAAGGTTCCATTACGTAAATTCACTTTCATAATTTCCTTCTCTCTAAAGCAAACGCTCGCCATTCCCTCTACTTCTCCAGTTAGGGTTTGCTGTGCAGCGGATTCCTCTGACATTTTCCTCTACTAGGGTTTTTTTTCTTTTATTTTCGTTTTGCTTTTGCTTTTAAACCCTGTTTTGGTTTTTTTTTTTTTGCGTGCCTCCGTTTGGGGGTTTTAGTATCCCTCGTTTCTAGGACTTTACCCCTTTTGGGCTGTGTCTATTGAGGGTTTTAGGATTTTTATTTGTGTTCTCTGTTTCTGGTTGTAGCTTGTCTGCCTTCTCATTGTGTGGCTACCACTATACCCCAACTGTGTTCGGTGTGCTTTGCAATATGTCATGTTCCGGCTTAGGTGGTGTAGGTTTAGGTTTAGGTTCGCATATCTTGAATAAAATTTTTGTTGAATAAAAAAAAAAGAAGAAAGATTGGGTCACCATTTATTTTAGTTTAACATAAATGTTTATGGGCACCTTAACAAGCTTGTGAGCGTACACCAGAAGCTGCCTAGGCACCTTAGTTACAACCACGAAATCAAAATTCCTAGTTAACATAATAAAATCTCTAAAAATATTACTGTACTCCACACTGGCCATCTCCATATCCTGTAGCCCGGAGTCCACCTCGATCGCTCCGAGTGAAGATACACCTGCTTGATACCTCCCTTAAACTCCCATTAGTCCATCTTTAATCTAATGCAAACCTCACTTCCAAAAAACCCAACTTTAACCAAAAACATAAAAAAAAAACCCCAACGTAAACATCATTTCTTGGCTACACCAGCTTGTTGTACTTTAGTTTGTTAAATTTGGAGAAAAAAGTTCGGTGAAAAAGAGACCAACTGGGTGTAAACAATATCGATTTCTTGCAATACAGTTAATGAAATATTCCACCTTTTTTTTTCTTTTTCTTTTTTTTTATTATCACTAGAAGCTGTGGCACGCGCAATGCGTGTGCAAAACTATGGCGTGTAAAGTTACTATATTGATCAGGGATAGATGTAGCCCGGGTCGGTGAATCCGACACCCCTCAGATGTGATCACTACTACTATTCATCAGAAAAACAAAAATGGCTTTGAAAAAACGAAAAGCAGATAATTAGAACATAGATTAAACAAAATGAGGCAACATTGGGGAAGATATACGAAAATGAAAAAATACATGAAAAAACAGATGAATAACCAATTAGTTTTACCAGTGAATAATAAATGAGAACCCTTCTTCAGAAGGTTAATTGAGAACTCTTATTTATATTTGATGTAATCCTTCCCAGTGGGTGTGCCACCGCTGCTGGTAGCGAAGAAAGAGAGTATTCAAATTCCATTTTTTGTAATACAGATTTATCCAGGCTTCTTGGAAAATTCGTATAACTAACACACAATATAGTGGCAACAATTATTCGAAAATGTTGCACAAGTTTGAAGTATAAACGACAACAAACATGGGTGACTGCTTGAGAGGGTGAATGAAAAATAATCCCTCTCATAGGTACTCCGCGTCTCCATCTAGGATAATGGAGTGAACTACAGGCTCTATATTCATCTCTAAAAACCGAAAAGGGAGGGAAAAAAATACACTACCAAGTCTCCGCATTTACAAGGTCTGCAAGCAGCAAGCATTTGCCTTAGCAGTGGGGATGACCACATGAGAGGATATTCAGTCATCCATTGCCTACAAGCCATTTATTCACCACACCGTGTTTTTTTTTTCGTCCTGCCAAAGCCCCTTAAAGCATCTTGTTTATCATCTGCCAACAACCACCAGATCATCAATTACAAAAATGATGCAGACAAAAATACAGAATGTAGCATCTACTAGGCTGCAAAGTTCCTGGGGAAAAAAAAATGCAATGCAAGAGTAGCCATCTTCACATAATCCCAAAAGCATAATGTTTAATATGTTTCTTTTTCTGCCATGCTTTCATATTGTCAGCATAGAGGAAGAACTACGGGAGCTGAAGAGACTAGTTGCTTGAACTGCTAGTCATTTTCTGAGGTTTGTTAATGCAGCCTTTAGAGGGCACGCCATATGAAATTACTTTCCCGGAAACTATTTTTAGTGGCAAATTCGTTTCCTAGAATTTTGGTCCACAAAGATCAGAAGAGTAACTTGCAAATGGAATACAGAAGTTGAGCAAATAATATCAGACCAACAGAAAGTAAACAAAGAAGCCTATTGCTCAGTGTCGTGTTGAATTCTCGACCCTTAATAAATCATGCCTCAGCCATCATGCTGCGAATTCTCCATATAAAGAGAAAAGTCGGCTTATAAAGCTAAAATAAGTACTAAAGCAGTAAAAGGAAATCCACCACATGCCTGAGGCATATATCACACACACACACACGAGAGAGAGAGAGAGAGAGAGAGAGAGAGAGAGAGAGAGAGAGAGAGAGAGAGCAATTGACCTTGAAAATCCGGTTCATGCATACTAGGCGCTTCTTTCAGCCAACCAGAAAGTCCACTTCATCTGAACTCTCCTCATAAATTATGTAGCTGGCTTCTCGGCCATCCTCATTGCCACTACCCTGATCGCTATTGTAGCTACTTTCTGTTGAACTCGTGAACAGTGTCCCACTTCCATCGGATGTATGACTGCTTGGCTGTGAAGGTGAGCTCAAATCACTGTATGCTTCATTGGCAACCATTTGTTCAATTTCAATGAAACTGCAAAAGAAGCCGAGAAATCCCACAAAAAGGTTAGAAATATTTCCACGTTCCTTTGACATAGCAATTTCATGAAGGTAAATGATCAAACCAACCTTCCTTCAGGAGGGAACTCAGCCACAAGGCAGAAACCAGCCCTTTCTTCCAACAGTTGCTTTACTGGAATGTCCCTGCACCATAAAACCAAAGATTACAAGTTTACAACAACACAAGTGAAAAGATTGGGGTGAGAGGTGGGGAAGCCCTATAGTTGTGAGCATTCCCGATCCCCGTCTAGGAGTGGGATACGGTGCCCAAAAAAGTTTCCGATGGGTTGGGGCGGGTTTAGAGATATAAAAGATTTTTGGGTTTGGGGACAGAGGAAGTGAAATCCGGCATTGATCCGCCCATTGCCATTTGTGGTTTCCGTTGTATGCAACCAGATCATCTCAACCTTGTTAAAGATTACAAAACATAGTATGACAGTAAAAGATTTGGAACCACTACCTTGTCCTATAACATCTATGATACCAGTCACCAGCAGATGCTAGGCCTTCCCTGTTCGATATGTCCTGTTTGGACGGTACAGTGAAATCCAGTGAGGAAAGGTTAAAAACCTAGTTTTTGAAGAAAAAAACAAAAAAACCAAAAGCACAAAAACAGCAAGAGAGACAGCATGAAACTCAAAGCTCAGGGATCATAGCAAGTTCAAGAAAACAAAATCCGAATAAGAATGAATGCTGCTAAAACTTGTTTTCACTCACAAGATGCCTAAGGATCTTGAAATCTCCTGCAATAACTGCAGTACACATCCGTGCAACTTCCACCTGCACGATGACACAATTGCGTGTTTGTGTGTCAGAGAGAGAGAGAGAGAGTCATGCAGGCAGAGAGGGTAGAGATTGTAACCCACTTCTTTGAGATGCATACAGTCTCGTAAAATTAAAACCTCTAGTTGATTCCCACCTGCATCTCCTCCAAGGTTCCTAAAGGACAGAAGGTGGCATATTTCAAGTAAACTCCTAAGAATTTCAGACTAAACAGGACAAATTGTAAAAGGTCATGTTCACTAGGAAATACGCTTACCTGAGAAAGCCACCAGTGATTGAGTACGAGGTTGAGAAGTCAAGATATTTCAGTTTATGGAAACCCTGGATTGATACAATCAGGTTTGAATCAGAATGCAATTTCTAAGCCACTTACTAGGATTGTAATTCAAACCAATTGATATGGCTAAATCATGTTCAACAACTAAAAATAAATTGAGATAAAACTCCCCCTCCTTGTTTCACTATCGCAGACACCCAAGCCTGCAGGGCTGACAGTCTCCTAGTTAGTAACATACAGAAGTCTTTCATAGAGTATAAATTTGGCAAAAGTCAAAACTTATGTTATTCATGCAAAATAAATCCACATCTAACAGAAGGCTGACGTGTTATTTGTTTCACAGAACTAGCCTACTGCATTCATTCTTCGCCTTCCTTAACAAAGTCTTTTGCTAACATGTACCCCCAGCCAATAAAAATTAATCACCATGAAAATCGATATCGGTCTACTTCCATCACTCAAGATACAGTTCTCCAAAACCAGTGGGTTCTGAGTCAACATCAAAACAGCTCAGACCTTACAGCTCTACACCCTAGAGCGATCAAAATACTCGGTTGAGAATGACCTGATCCCTATACCAAGAAATTTCACAAAAATGGCAGTTTTTTAATTTGCAAAGATCATTTAGGACACCATTGCCAAATTTCCGAGTATTTTTTTTAAAAAAAAAATTGGAGAACTAAGTTTTATTGCACACACAATTTTGCATCTCCAGAAACACACCTTGACAAGAACGCGCACTTTGTTGTCGTGCAGCTTAAATCCTCTCAGTGCTAAGGAAGTTATATGAGGACAGTTTTTCACTAGGTCATTGCAGGTTGGCCATTTCAAACTATCATCTCTACCTGGAAAATTACCACAGAGAAGGTAAGCATGAGGTTTTTCAAGAATGACATGTAGTAGCCAATGCCATCAGTAGAAAATGAACAACCTGCTTTCGAAGCTTCAAAATACAACCGCTCTATCAAGTGACAATATTTGCTCACTGATTCCAATGTCTGCCTCAGTTCAACGTGACTATCAGAAGAAAAACTGTTCTTTTAACAAAATTCATCATGAAAGTAACACAGAAAAATATACAGGAAACTATTCAAAATCACAAGGACAAAATCAAAAACAAAATCATCATGAAAACACGAGCAAAAAAACATTTCCCCTATTGAAGGGGCACAAAGAGTACCGTGTCCTTTCATGATAACGTGAAAAGCTACTGATACCAAGTGGAGCTTATGCAATTTAGAACTCCTAAAAGATGAAATTGGGATCTTCTATTGAATCCAGCAAGTTTAAAGAAAGGCAAAACAGTCTTCATCTGCGGCAATTTTTATATCTATGTAACATGTTTGTTCACCGTAGCGGCACCCAAACAAATGCCCCTCCCTGAGGTCCCTCTCACCTCCTCGACACCCACCCTCCCATTCACAAACATTGTGAAGCAGTAAAAGAGTATTTTCTTGTGCAACTTTTTTTTTCTTGCTCCTTTCTTTCCAGGCATGTGTTCAAAAATTAATGGCCAAGAGCCATACGAACTATATTTAGTTCCATGTGAAACGTGGTATGATAAAAACTTAAAGCAAGTAGTAAAAGATTAAAATTTTACTTACAGTCCAACAATCTCTAGATCAAGGAGAGATGGGCAGGCTGACAAAGCTGCACACAGAGCCGCGTTATCCATTCTTTCAATATTGTAGAGGTGCAACCTCCTCAAACGAGCCCTTCCAGTTACCAAATAGAGAAACAAAGTCAATACTACTAAAACCACTCTCTCTAGCTACAAGAGCACCCATTTCTGTAGTGGTTCCAGGTTCACAAAAAATGTGTGTGCAAGTGTGACTGCGAGTATACCTAGATAGAAGTAGATATAGGATTGACAAGGTATCCCATACAGCGAGCCTATTGCCCAACCAGGAGCGTTATGTAAGCCCAAAAAACACATCATGTTAAGCAAAATGCGACTTCATAGATTGCAGTGTGTTTAAAACTCAGGACTTCTAATAAGTTATGGTCCTACCCCACGTTTTACAACAGTAAACACCAAATATACTGAATTCTCTTTAGAAGCATACCCAGGAGCATCACTGTCCCCACTCAAAGAGCTCAAACAGGACCTTGTGAGACTAAATGACTCCTTTCCCTGTCTTGATCTCTTATCATTCCATGAAAACCCAGGTGCATCCGCAGAATTCCTGATAGTATAAACTAGTGGTTGAGAGGATCCCGGTGATGCAGTTGGTCCAGGAACTATACCTAGCTTGAGAGACCTGAGTTTAGGAAATTTAAAATAAAGGATATCACCAATAAGTGGAGAAACTGTAAGTGAACTATGAACTGAAGACAAATATGATACATCGTGTGAAGAATATGAAAGACAAGAGGAAAACTAGAAAATAGCTCACGAAAGATAGTGGCACACGTACATACAAAAACTGAACATGATAATGTCTATAATTAAGTTTCCTTGGAGTTTGTCCTTTCACCCCCTTCCAGGCACAAATCAGTTCATCTTCACATTTCCCCTTGTGTATCTGTCCACCCTTAGAGCATATGCATCACTAAAACCAAATGGTCATTTAATTGAGTCAATTTGCTTTCATTTCCATCCTATCCTCAGTAAGATTGTCTCTGGACCAAGCATAAGTTCATCATCTGAGGCCCAAGTAAGCCCGGACCAAGGTCACTCCTACTTCAGTGTTTATTTTTTCGGGTCGGCATCACTCCTACTTAGTTGAACCCTAGTTGCCGCGGGTACATATAACTTGTCTTACCAGCAAAAGGATAGGAATCCAAGCATCTTTCTGCTTGCTTTAGTAACAAGATCCAACTGTGAAGGCATGTATGTCAGCTACCTTGCCATACCTTCATCTTGAAAAAACCTATGCTTTTTATATTTTCATTCATACATATATACACATCTCTGTATAGTTAGATATGTATGTACTCTTTATGCATATCCAGACCAAGATAACTTAATAGATCCATGCCTTATCAACTAACGTGGTTATGTTCTCACTACAAGTAGCCAATAGGTAGGTTTCACTATTTTGCCAAATGGACAAAACTCGAAGAGAGGATATAATCTGATATCCAATCAACACTCAAGCCCGCCTTGGATGGTCTAGTTCTAGTTCTACTCTTTAACTCGTCAATATCAATTCCAAACAATTTCAAGCAAATCTTAATGACAAAAAAAATACAATTGCTTATGACTCCAGAAACTCCGATGAAGCTTAAAAAGAAAGAGAATAGCATAGAAACATGCCAGGATACGTAAGTAAAAAAACCCTTACTGAAGAACTTTTCCAGCTCGTTGAATAAACGTAGACACAACCACATTATTGACCCTTGGGACTTCTGCCGTCAAGTCAATGTTGGCATAGCACAAAGGATCCATAGTACACTTACGGAACAAAGTGCAAGTAGCTGCAGCATAGCATACGCTCTGCGTATCAAGTACCGAAAAAACCTACGCAGCACATACAAGTAATATGAGCATGCATGGTTAAGCCACAGTAAAATTAAACATCTTCATTCTAATTGCCATCTTCATCAGTCACCCCCCAAAAAAAAGTGACAAATTCATGAAATCCATAATTGTAAACTTCCATTAATTACGTCCAAAATCAAAACCTTGCAGACAAATTATACAACACTGAAAATATCAACAACAAATAACGGTAATCCTCGAGCTCAGCCATTACGTTGACAAGGGAATGCAACACTAGCAGTTGGGCACACACGGAATATGTGGGGCGTGAGACTCCAATGATTCTACTGCTTTGCCCTCACAGTTAATTCATGTTACAGTAAAAGCAGTTGCAGAATTTTATTTATTAGGACAACGTTGGATATTACTTTTGTGGCTCACACCACTTGGTATTTTCCCTTTCTATATTAGATTAGATGTTTTCACGGCCCGTCATAAGTTAATCAACAATGCAGCACACAAATCGAAAATTATAACGAATCCATAACGCAACCCATTACAGTGAAATTTCCCAATCCTGAATTAACTCAAAACACCACATCTAACACGCAAATCTTCCCAATTACAACAACAACAAAAAACAATCCACACGTACTTTGGTAGTGAGATCAGGAGGCAGTGCCCAAACGACGGCGTTGTGCATTGTGGCGCGCTTTCTGGCAGATCTCTTACCGGCTTCGAGGAGCACAGATCCCAACCTCATCGCCCTCTCGATCATATCGTTCTGGTCCGAATCACAAGGCCTGGACTCGAGTAGGCGGTCGAAGGAGAGGTCTAGGGAGAGCGTGGACGTCGAATCGGATAGACCTAGGAACGATTCCAGTAGCCGGTCCATTGGATCCGGTTTCAAAATCGAATTCCTAGGGCTCGCGGTTACGAGGAGGGGATCGGACGGTGGTGTGCAGCAGGGGCGTTTGGCCGTGGATGGGCAGCCGAGGAGGAGGGTATCCATATCGGGTGGAGGAGAGAGAGAGAGAGAGAGGGTGTGGGTGTGTGCTGAGATAGTTCAGTAAAGAGTAAAGTCCAGATGGTGAGGGTACGGACGGAGGGGCATCGAGTGACACGTGGTGGGGAGATGAGGTACTGCTGTGTGAGTGACGAGGCGCGTGTATGTTGGTCGCCGGCTGTTCTGTGCGTGAAGGGAAAGGAGAGAGCAGCGAGAAATGTTCAGCCAAGCGTTTGGTCCCGTTGATTGGTGGGTTTGCTTCCAGATTAGAGTTCGATCTTTGGAGTCAGGCCGTCGAAAAGTAATTTCTTGTGAATTTATTAGTACCGGCGTGGATCACTTGCCTGTCACTCGACTACAAGAATTAGGTCCCGTTCCTCTAAATTATAAGTTGCAGATTACGACTTTTTTCTTTGGTCATTCTTCAATTTTTATTTTTCCGGTCTTGCTATTGTCAGCCTACTGGGCTGACGATAAACACATTAGAAGACAAGGAAAACACGTCTTTCTGTGTATTTTATACACCCTTTAATATACATTCACATATTTACTATTGTCAGCTCATTAGGCTGATTTTAGACTTTTCCTTATTTTTATTTTGCATTTGTTAATTTTGAACCAAACAGATTATATGTTATTGATTCGCCTCGATGGAAGAAACTGAAAAAGTAAAAACAATTGGCTTTTGCTCAATTTTTTTTGGGAAACAAGTATCTACCTTTTTCTCAGATATTTTCAGAAGTACTTGTATAAAAATCATAATTTTTTACTTTTTCGATCCTTTCGTCAAAACAAACCAATAATATGAGTATAAAAATTTGGCGCAAAACAAATAAACGTAAAAAAAAATTAAATAAAGAAAAAACAAAAAAGTTATACGCCACAAGTTTTAGTTTAATAAAAATACCTCGATCGAATCGATGTACGTGTAAGCTGAGTAAAAGAGAGAGGTTTGCGTCACTTGTGGAAATACGAAGAACTCTTGGTGGAAAACTGACAAAAGAACTCTTGGTGGAAAACTGACAAAACCAGCTGTTAGGGAAAACGATGTATTCCACACTAAAATGGGAACATCAACGCTCTCAGTGCGAATCTTCGAACCCACGACCAAGATGCACGATAGTAAAACGGAAAAGGAAAAAGGCGAATGGGGCCAAGCGGCGCCGTTTCGCCACCCGTCTGCAACCGTGCCACTAGGGTTGTAAGTGAGCCGAGCTACTCGCGAGCTTAGCTCGGCTCGTTTACACCCCTACGTGCCACAGTCACCGATTCATCGCACATGTCCACTGCACTTGTGTGAGGCTAAATTGATTCCACAAAAATAAAAATAAATACTCATAAATTTTGAAATAATTTTTTATAGGGTCCTGTAAAATATCAGCTCTAACAAAAACTGGTAAGTGTTTTTTCTGGATTCATAGGGGTGAAACTGAACAGTATTTTTTTTATTCCTACGGTGTCTCCCTACAGTCATTTCACACGCTTACACCGTTATACGTGTGAGTGAAGTCAATGAAGTGGCCCCAAAAATTATTGATCTGAAACTTTCTGATTCGATTCCAATGATTCGCGGTTTAGTTTTTACTTACATAATCAGTGCGGAACGGGACTGGATGCTCTTTATTTTCGAAAAGTCTGAGTTGCAAACATAGTCCATGCAGCACATATCATCACAAGGAAAGAGGGACCGGACATCTCCAGCTTATATATTAAAAATAAATAAAAATAGCACCAATTCGGACCACAAATTGAAAAAGTATAAAATCTCAACCAAATGAAAATAGTTAAATTGTTTCTGTTGATTTTTTTTTTTTTTTTGTTTGTATTTAGTAAACTTTTTAAGTTTTTTTTTTTTAAATTCCTTTCGCCAAAATGACCGAGAAAAATTAATGGGAATCTAACAAAATTTAGAGCAGACAAATATAATGACAATTAGATTAGTTTAGGATAAAAACACCCTTAATTTGAATTCGCAATACGACTCTTTAGATATTGATACTTTTTTCATACAAATATCACACTAAATTGGGAGATGGTGCGCAGCATGCTCAAATCGAGAGCCGTTGGTTGTCGAGATGAGATCCAAGCCGTCGGCGCACAACCCGAAGTCTATCACACTACTCTCTCAAATAGTACTTTGGCAATGTGAAAATCAATAGTTGCCGGAGCGAAATAGGCAGCATAATAGTAAGACTTTGCAACTGCAAGAAAAGTTTGCTTGATATCAGAGTCGATGTCATCTGATGAAGCACAAACTACTAGCTGCACTAGTTCTTGCATGCCTGATTCGATCTGGAGGGTTGTATTGCCCTTGTCCTCCCCCTGAATCTGCTCACGTTACAAAAGGAGTAGAGTAATTACAACTAAATTAGCGAAGCTGATATATATGTGCAACCAAAGATATAAAAGAAGTTTTATATTTCCGCGATTTTACATGTGCCTAGCTAGTTTTCTTTGCGTAGTCTTAATTAGAACTTTTTAACTTAATTTTCTTTTGCTGTTCAAAAAATAATACTCCCTCCGTTTCTTATTGAGAGTCCATTATTACATTTTGGGTTATTTCAAAATGATGGTCTTTTTCCAAAAGTGGAAGAAAAAAATTGGATGATTTTCCAAAAGTGTCCCTCTCACAAATGAATATAAGTGCTATTAAGTAAGTAGAATATATGGGTAATGGTGGAAATGATATTGTAGGTGTAATCATTGCATGTCCCCTTAAATAGTTGGAATCCCCAAAAGGGACTTTCAATAAGGAACGGAGGGAGTAATAATTAGTAGAATTAAACTTAATTTTGATTTTTGATTTAGTTCTAGAATTTTGAGCTTTCATATAAACAACAGTGTATTTTGAGGAATCAATAGATTATTTGATGCTTTCAATCATGTATCCATGTGAATGAACAAGTTTTTGAATAAAATCTTCCTCCAATAATGTTCACAGGGAATCAAGAAGCTTCGCTTCTTGTGTGCATGCACGCAATAATAGAACACGACCGGACAAAAAAATGATAATCAAGTTAGGATTATTTGCCCGTATGATTTAACTTGTTTTTGTTAACCCATACATGGTATGTACGTATAACGATACAGAGAACTAACGAGTCCATGCATTAATTTGATTACTTGATTATTTTACCTTGTTGCATGATGGTTGCCGGTGTTGAAACTGCAGGAGTTGGCAGCAAACTCCATTGGCGATGTCGTTGAGATGCTTGTACCGAGGGTGGGAGAGTTGTGAAAGTTTCTCAGGCGCCCCAGAATTGGCACACAAATTTATTGTACGGACTAAGAGTTCTGCTTCTCCCTTGCGCATGTCACCATCTTCTTGCCATGTCATTATCCACGTCTCCCACTTCATCATCCACAAGACAACATAGGAAAAAACAGAAGCAGCAAGTTATTGATGATTTGGACACGTACGCTAAATCTTGTGCCCTAGTTGTTTTCATGTATGGGTCTATACCTGTTTATTTTGGTGAAAATACTACTACAAATTAAAAGAGGAGCATGCATGGGACGAGATTGAAGACATGCATGATCCATGTTCAAGAACAAGTACTAGCTATATAACTTACAGTTTGATGTAAGTGGTGGTGGAATATTTCCCTATCCTGTGCCACATGCGCATCAGACAAGAGTCGATTGAGGGTTCCAAGCAATACCGCGACAAGTCCCTGTCCCTGTCCTCTTGTTATTTTTCCATCCCTACAAAGTATGGAGTAAATATTATACTACCATCGTTCATGTAACCTCTCGTTATCTTGAATGTATAGTTCACCATGTTCAACTCAAGTGGTACGCACATATTGTGAAAAAGGCTACTAGCAATTCAATGGATTGTGTACTTACCACCTACTAGTCACGTAGTCACTACGACGCTTTCTAAATTCACAAAGGAACGCACCCCTCTCCCAAGTTCCTTTGTTTTCAAAAGAAGATACAACCGCTTCCATCAATATTCTGGCTTGAGCCCATGCAAGTCGCTCTTTTGCCCTTTCTGGTTCATAGATACTTGCTGAAGCCAAATAATATCCGAAGAGCATGTCTCTTTTGCTCATTCCAAACTGTTCAAGGTTGCATTCTGTGTACCATCTATATAGAAAGTAATTGGTAACTTAAAATCTCAACTTAAGAAAATTTACAACAACGGAGCAAACTTTTGAATGCAAGCTAGGTATAATATCATACTTGTGAATGGTGTTCCATTCTCGCAAATGCAATCCTTGGCAGTTCTTGTAGTCTAATTTGGCAAGCTCCAAGTAGTTGTTACTACTAACATTATGCAGCCTGGGGGCGAATGATACAAAAAATCGAATTCAGAATCACTGCAAAATGGTTAATATTATAAACTGCATTTAGCAATTCAAACTAGCCACCAGAGTGATATATAGTTGCGATTCTTAGGTTGACAACGAACAAACTATTCTGGCAGCGATTATTTCTTAGGCTTTAGGTGATATTTGTTCTGTACAAACAACTAAACATACTATTTGGAGAATGTGGAAACAAAACATATATAATTCAATCATGACAATTCATAGCATGATTTCAAATTTCATGCCCTCTTTTGGGCTCGTAATTCGTTAATTGGCATTATGTTTTGTTCCGATTTAATTGTTCTTCTTGTTAGTGGAAGACGGTTTGGGCCTTCAAGAGTTAGTTATTGAAAAAAGGAAAGGCAAAAGAAAAAATCTCTGTTACGTATCAAGCGTCAAGTGAACTAAAAAAATAACAAAAGTTACCTGTACAAGGTCTTGCCAATCCAGACATCATCTGCACCACCATATTGGTCCAAGTAGAACCTCGTCTCCACCCGAGGTAGGCTGGCATACCATGGCACGTCCAGAGCATATCCCACCTGATATAAGATCAAGAAATTTTTGTACACATTTCCTTTTCCCTTAACTAGCTAGCGTTGAAAATCACATTGGTGTTTCTTTCGGCCTCGTGTATCGAACGGGTACAACGCGAGTTGATAAACAGAGTACTGTAAGTATCAAAATCACATTCGTACCTCACCGGGTATGTCCTTGGCTATTACCCATTTATCTAGGAGCTTGTTGCTGGCTTGTTTCTCTCTCAAGAACTTGGATGTGAATTTCTTGGCATCCTTGAGGATTTTTTCTTCTGGAAATAGAATCTGAGAAGCCCTATACAGGCTATACATTGGAGTTACTCCCTGAGTTGACTGCCCAGCAAGGCAGAAGAACTCCCCATCCTTCTCAAAATGCCGAAACACATCTGCCGCGCGAGAAAAAAAGAGAGATGCAAAGCCAGTAGTATTAACTTAAGTACTCCTATCTGGTTTGAGATCTCTACAAATTCCCATATTTTGGATCTTCTGTTGTACTGTAAGTATCCTTTTTGAGAGAAACTTGAAAAGTTGATTAAGGATTTTAAAAAATTGAAAAAAGAGGACTTTTGAGAAGCCAAGCACTAAACTTACCAGCAGAAACTTGGTAGCCGTGTAGTCTTAAAAGCCTAAAACCCATGGCTGTGTCGTCTACGTCATGAATGGTAGAATTGCTCGCTGAAAAAACTCCTTGCTCGGTCCAAGATCTGAATTTTAACTTAGTCATTGCACTAAACTTTCATGTAATTTGACTACATAAGTTGATTTTAAATATACCTATAGACGTAATCCAAACATTCTGTAACCTCCGACTGGAAATACCGGGAAATTCCAAGGCGTTGGAGCCTATCAACAGCCCATAGGCGCTCAAATATGTCCACAGGGTAAACATTGGGAACTGAATATTGAGAAAAACAGGCTAGATAAGTATAGAGCAGTAAAATCTCAAATTAAAGCAAGTTTATAACACAATACTTGTCAACATTTTGGACAACATGTCATGTGGATGTGGTAAACCCCCGACATAAAAGGACATAAAAAGCAATGTGCGGTCCTGGTTTGATGATTCGATCATGTTTTTTCGGTAAAGATCATTCGATCATGTTGTTAACTAGCAATGTCGATTCAAGTTAATTGAGCTCGATCGGGTGAGCCCACAGCGCCTGTACTGCAAAGTGGTATAAGCAGTACTTTTACCTCCCCCGTCCAATGTTTCAACAGTTGTGCTGAGATATCTCAAGCAATTTTCATCTTTAGTCTGCATTAACGCAAACGCGGTGGAAGATGGAGAAGTGCAGAATGATCCATCTGGAAACTGAAACTTAAGTAGCTTTTCCCAATCCAGGTCTTGGTCTTGCATTCCTTCCAGGCTATAGAGCAGTGGTGTGGGCACCCTGTGCATTATGTCCTTTGGTATCCTACATATAGCACAAACCAAATAATCACATATTACTTGTGTGTATTCCAAAACAGGATCGCCAAAATGGTCAAAATTAATAGACATTCCATATACTCTCTTCTTACAAGTATCAAAATCCTCATCATTAAAAACACCACCAACCCCGCCTTCTTTGCAACGGCTCTGCCTGGTATAATGTAATTTGAATTGGTTGCCTTGTATAATTAGGTTTTTTTTTTCTTCATTTTTTTGAACTAAATGGGGATGAGGAGAGAGAGGGGTGGAGGAGCATGTCTGTAAGTAATGAACAATAAGCATGTCTTAATGGTCTTTTAGCTAAGGATTCTAATTGGCTTATGTTTATAAATGAGGGGGGTCTGTTTGTCCCCTTTTAAGACTGAGGGAGTGAGCCTGAGAAAAGTCAATAGATGATGAGATATCCGTGAAATTCTTTGCAAATAGATTGATACGCTTGCAATTGGGCTTTCAAAAACTACCAACAATATATGTTTAGGGAAGAATTACTTCAATCGAAAACTACCTTGCGAGCTTCAGATTTCTCCTGGCATAGATCTCCTGTAATATATGAGAATCATGATCAACTGGGACTTTGATATCTAACTTGCGACCGATTTCTATAAGCGAAGGGAATGCTACTTCGAAGCCACTCAGCATGTTCTCCTCATTCTCATCTTCAAGCTTGTGTATGTTTTCTTTGACGAATTCCATTCCTTTTTTCGACCGAAAACACACACCAGTAAGTCACAAATTTGATAGTAAACAGTTCATGAATTGAACGCGTGCAGTATAGGGAAAAGGTCACATACTACTATATAGTATTTTAGTACTGTTGAATTACCTTTTTTGGTTTTGTCCGGACGAATGTTCCACGATTTTAGTGCAATTACACAAGCTAAAGTACTGATTAATCGATCACTGGCTTTGAATATCAAAGCGTCACCCCATGAACCATCGGGGAGCTGATTATTAGAAATCCATTCAAGGCATTTGGGGAACTGAGGACCACCATTTCCGTGGAGATCTTCAACTAGAGCTACCCATGCGGTATCATAAGCCGATATGCTCATATCTCCATCGTTCATGGACCCCAACATCGATTGTATAGAATCCACATGTTCCTTTATTTTGCCTATGGCATTCACCTTTGGAATCACATCAAGTACACTGTAAGTACGGTATTTTAATACTGTAATACATATACCCAGAGCGGGCTCTCATATTTGTGGAGTGTAAAGCGAACTTTTCGAATTGGCCCTTCAAATCTCTATATGCTTTGCATACTTGAAAATACGTAGAAACAAAAAAGGCTTCATAAAGAAGTCAATATATACATGCACTAATTAAAGATCATAAATATCCAAAATTAAGTACCATTAACAATCCCGAATACTATAATCTAAAATCAAGTTTTACCACCACAATATTTTCAATAGACAAAATAGTCAATTTATTCAATCTACACTACCAGAAAATCGAAAGACATGCTTATTTATCTATTTTTTTGGTTCCTAGTACTCTGCGAATATACTATTCTCTGCGGACCCCCACAGGCAGTGGTGAAAATCGTGGGGTTTCCACTAGTTGTGGAAAGAATTTACACTCATAATTATCTCATGTTTGGGTCTTTCCACTCGGGTCTACTTTTAATTGGGCCTTAAAATATTTTTAACTTAACTTTTATGTAGGCCTCAGTTATACTCCTATGTGAGCCTATAAAATTCAGGGCCCCAAAGTCAAACTCTGCAATATAAAGTCGTGTTGAAACTACCTCAAGAGCTTTTTCTCCTTCTATGTCATGTCTGAAAACATCTCTGTACTCTGCGCATACGCAGGGCCGGCCCTGAAAAAAAAAACAGATATATTATATATATGTTATTGTTCCTTCATTTAACACAATGCCAATTCTAGTACAAGTGGTCCAAGTGGTTCAACTCTTACGGACGTTTTCTTTTGACAGTTTTTTTTTCCTTATATACAGTTCTTACACCTTTTGCATTATAAATTAGTTATGTTTTAGTAGTTGTAGGTATTGCTCAAGACCAAGAGGTTCAAATCTTTTACACACCATCAATGTTTTGATAAGTTTTTTTCTTTTGTTTGTTTAATTTTATTTTTAACTTTTAATAACAAATTCACAAAATAAGCCACTTTTGTTTATAAATAAATCAAATAATTTATTTTCATTCATCAAACTTTGATAAAAAAAAAAAGTTTAAAATAGATAATTCTATTATTATTCAAGATAGTATTCTTACAATTAAAGTTAACGACATGAATAGTCAGAGAAAACACAATAATGTATGAGCGATACGTTTGATTCATTTTTTTTTCTCGGTATAAATTGTTTTAAAATTTTATTTTAGTTAAATTACGAAGCTAAAAGTTTAATCTTTTAACCTTAATTATATTAGACACCTACATTGAATTTTTTTCGTCAAAAATGTAGGGCCTCATTTTTACAATTCGCTTTAGGCCTCTAAAATCTCAGGGCCGGCCCTGCGCATACGTGAATCGTATAATGCGTATAAAACACTTATTATTGATCACAAGAGAAACTTTAGCAGACTAGATCGTATCAATTGTCACCTTTACCTAATCTCTCTTCTGAAAAGAATGAAAAATTAGTAAAATAAACAAGTTCACGTACCTTCTATTACAATCTGATGTATATTTGATATATTAGGGTCGAAGTCAGTATGGGTCAAATGGAGCCACTTTACCCCCACTCAATTTTCCATTATCCCTAATAACAATTGCTAATGGATTGTAAAATAATTACTACAACTAAATTTGACCCCATTGACATTTTGATATTGCCCGAAACATTTTATAGGTATAAAATTGCCCCAGATGCTTCATTCAAATAGCAAAAGGTAAAAACACTTCTACTATATATTAATCAGATCATGAAGAACTTATTTTATATTTGAACGGGAATCAATTGATGAATGATAGATTTACCCAAAAAAATTTGATGAATGATATGTTACATTGATGGATATTTACAAGGATAGTTTGAGAATTGCCAGTTTTAGATCCTTGACTTTCCGGGACAAACATGCATTATGGAACATTTCAAAATAGAATATTAATGCACTAATACAGTAACAATCAGGAACGGAGGGAGTAATATTTTGTATAATTAAAAGCAAAGTTGGATGATTCGTAAACGCCCTTTCCGATATCGGATTTAGGTGATTTTTTACAGGAACCCGAGATGGGCGCAAAAGTGATCTGTGCACGGCTGCTGTACAGCCTTTACTGTACGTGTATCTTTACCATTCTTAAATCGGGGGAGGGACTTAGGGGTTTGTTTCCTCCTAATGTTTCAGGTTCGAAACCTATCAGATACTATCAATTTTTTTTGGGCCCGTCAATACAGAGCATTTTCTCCAGCTTTAAAGGGGGGCTCCGCTAGTGGATGGTAGATTTATGGTCTCGCAGGTTAGCCGAAGTACACGTAAGGCTTAGCAAAAAAAAAATTACACGTAAGCTGACCCGAACACATGTATAATAAAACCAGCTTCTTCTATCTCAAAGATCTCAAAGACTTGGCTCACGCATCCGGATTTCGCCCCTAAAATTCAATACTGCCCATGCGTTCTCTCGTCTCGCTCTTAGTTAGTTTATTGGCTTTTGGCTTCTTCGTTTTTCAGTTTTTCCTAGTTTCTTCTGGCTACTAGTTTCTTTTTTAAAATAAAGTTGGTAAGTTTGAGGGAGATGTTATAAGGGACTATTATGTTACCATGTTTTCTGTAGGTTTTATTATTGTGTTTTCTGTTTAGACTAGGCCCTATTATTCATGTTTAATTTTCAAGTCAGTCTATATTTTCTTAATTATTATGCATATTTTTCTAATTAAGTTGTTTATGTTTCTTAATCACCAAGTCTTGTAGCCTATATAAAAACATGTTATGATAAACCTATGCTTTAGACACATAAACGACAGCAAGTTTCTTGTCAATTACGTACTTTTCTAACAACATAGATGACTGTAAATGATTTTCCAAGAAAGTTCATTTCCAAGGCTTGCTTTTGCATAACCAAACACCAAAAGTGATCGTACGTAAAATAGATCAAACCAACGGAGCTTAAAAGCACAAAAATGTTGGGAGGAAAGAAGAATGTACCCGAGAAAGTATTTAAGGGTTGTTGAGCCGCAGTCAATGATGATCGCAACTGGAGGATGAGAATATTGAAGGATTGAGTAGAAGAAGACATGTTGTTTTGTGTTTCTTAGTAGTTGTTTTTGGTCTGAGAGAGTAAGCTATATATAGTGAGCCAAGGAAGGTGGGAGGACTTTAGAGAGACAGAAAGGGGAAATTAAGTTGCCTTAGGTGAAATGTCTAACATGAAAGTCTTCTTTATTACTTAATTTATATTATTCAACTACTATTTAAAATTTATTTTTCTTGCTTTTTTTTTTTGCAATATTCCCTTCAACTATTTAATATTGCAAAAGAAATAGGGTCATGTCTGATGTGATTAGGGACAACCTATCTATTAGGCAAGTGTTAGACTAATTCTTTTTTTTTTTTTTTGGGTCTGTAATATGACACTTTCTTTCTTGATTAGGGAATAGGGACAGCCTATCGATTACAGAACTCTCGTTACTTTTAGCTAATACATGAATTTTCGACGTACCAAAAAAAAAGAAATCAGGGCTGATGTAAACCCCTTTTCTCTATATGTTTTGGAATTAGTTGTTCAGATCATTTTCAAGCGAAAAGATTCATGAATCTGTTGGTTATCTATAGGTTAGGTTTAATAATGTGAGTACGCCTTCTCACTCTTTTGTTATCCTATATCCTGAACAGGCTCCTCTCCTGTTTCTCTCTCCAGTCCCCGTTCAGTTTGCAATTTTGTGGGTCCATCACGGGCCCACAACAACTATCAGAATCGTTCATGTTGTAGATAAATCATCTTGTTTACATTGAAGAAACACACCCAGATGGGTTGGAATCAAGTGTGAACGATATAGAAAACACACAAATACTTTTATAACACTGATACACAAAACACACAAGCTGCATTTGAGAGGAATTCACTGCTCTCTCTCACACACAAGTCCCTCGATCCCTGGGTTTGATCCTCTCTTACCCCTCGTAGGAACTCTTTCTCTCTCTTCCTCTCCCATACTGTATTGCATTACTACACACAAAATACTAGCATATATATCTAACTAGCTACCATGTGCAACTCCCAGCTCTTAATCCATGCACCGCCGTGGTTGGTTGCCTTATTACTTTTTCGTACAAACATCAAATTACTGGCTCAAATAGTACTTTGGCGATGTGAAAATCAATAGTTGCAGGAGTAAAATGGGCAGCGTAATAGTAAGACGACTTTGCTACTGCAAGAAAGGTTTGCTTGATATCAGGGTCGATTTCATCCGAGGAAGCACAAACTACTAACTGCACTAGTTCTTGCATGTCTGATTCGATCTGGAGGGTTGTATTGAACTCGTCATTATCATGAATCTGCTCACATAAACAGAACAAAGTAATAACAATCCAACAAATTAAGTTAACAAACAATTGCTGATGCATGCACCCAACTATTTGAGAAATTTTATGTTTTCACTAGTTAGTTTAGTACTTGCCTAGCTAGTTATCTTTGTACAAGTCTTAGGATATTTAGAAATTCAAGTAACTTTCGTATTTTATTTTTGAGCTTTAATATAAACAGAACATTGTAATGGTAGGAGACGTACGGCGTATTTTGATGAATTCTTTTGATATTTTGAGGAATCAATAGATCATTTGGTGCCTATAATTTAATCATGTATCCCTGTGAATGGAGTAACAGGTTTTTGAATAAGGTTTAATTTGCTCCTACGTTCACTATAGAATCTACAAATCCAAAATTCTAGTTTTGTTTCTTGTTTATACGCAATGACTGATGAATGGATAAAGAAATGATAATCAAGTAGACTATTTGAACGTATGATTTAACTTGTTTCTGTCGACCACTATATGATGTTAGTATGTTATTATTACATACGTAGTTGTTGAACTAACTAAAAAGTCCAATATTCGATTATGTAGTAACTTGATTAATAATTTTACCTTGTTGCGTGATGGTTTTTGGTTCTGAAATTGCAAGAGTTTGTAACAGACTTCATTGGTCACGTCGGAGAGATGCTTGTGCCGAGGATGGGAGAGTTGTGATAGCTTCTCAGGTGCTCCACAAGCGGCGCATAAGTTTATTGTGCGCACTACTAGTTCTGCTTCTCTTCTATGAATGTCACCTTCATCTTCCCATGTCAGTATCCACATCTTCCACTTTACACAGCAATAGAAAGGGGGAGGGGGGAAGCTATGTTATTTATGGTTCGAACTTTGCGCAGATGAGAACCATTTTGATATGGTAGACAAGAAATTACATGAAATTTTGTGTTATGGATTACTATATACATAAGACTTACAGCCTGATGTAAGTTGTCGCGAATGTCTTCACCGTGGGTTAGTTGTGCGTCAACCAAAGAGTTGATTTAGCGTTATTAGCAGTATCGGGACAAGTCCTTGTCCCAGTAATATTTTCTTGTGCCTGTAAAGTATACGAAACTAAAGATTAGCTTATATCCACACCAATGTTTTGAACATTTCATGTTCTTGAATGACTCGATCACCATGTTCGATCTAATCTGCATAATATCCGTAAGTACGTACCAACTATTACATAGTCTCCTACTACTTTTTAGCAATGCAGAGATGCGTGATTTCGTATATACTTACCATATATTATTCGCACAGTCTTCATTACTTCCAATCTTTCTGAATTCACCAAGAAATGCTCTCCTGTGCTCAGCAGAGCTTCCCTCATTTTCAAAATAAGATACAATTGCTTCCATCAAGATCTTCGTTTTAGTCCATGCTAGTCGCTCTTTTGACTTTTTTGGTTCAAATATACTCGCGGTGGCCAAATAATATGCTAAAAGTAAGTTCTTTTTGCACGTTCGAACCTCTCCAAGATGGCATTCTATGTACCATCTGTAGAAAACATCATTAAAAACTTGGGTCACCAGAATCTTCCACATACGTACCCAACAGGAAAACAAGGGATAATATTATACTGTTGAATGGCGTCCCATTCCAGCAGATGCAGGGCTTGGCAGTTTTTATAGTCCAATCTTGCAAGCTCCAAAAGTTTGTTGTTGTTAATGGTATGCATCCTATTGCAAAATGAGAAATCAGCATCGATCAACTCATTCTACAAGCCATTCATGTGTTTCATCGGCCATAATTTAACGGTATGCACTATGTACGTACTCCAGTCAGGAAGCGCGACGAAAATCAATAGTAGAAGTTACCTGTATAAGGTCTTGCCAATCCAGACATCATCTTCACCGCCATATTGGTCCAAGTAGAACCTTGTCTCAACCCGAGGCAGACTGGCATACCATGGCGTGTCAAGAGCATATCCCACCTATTATTCCATCATAATGTTAGGATTTTGCAGAAGCTAGCTAGCAAACCAAAGCCGAAATTCAAAAAACAAAAAGTAATTCCTAATCACAACGAACAGAGGAAAATGTAAGAACTCAAGAGGTGCACTCAAGAATTCGCGTGATTAGACAAATCCTGCATACGTCCACAAGAGATAAAAGCGCGGTACAAGAAATTATGTTGATCTCATAACCGAAAACCCTTGAACACGACTCTCATCACCCAAAGAACAGCTCGATCATTCCCATCATATTGTCTCTTGCTACTAGAAAACAGGTCGTGTATGTATATTAGATAGGATTGGAAACAATCTATTGGCACATCACGAACTGAAAAATCACAGCCATACCTCACCAGGTAAGTCCTTGGCTATTATCCATTTATCTAGGAGCTCGTTACTGGCTTGTTTCTCTCTCAAGAATTTGAATGAGAATCTTTTGGCATCCTCGAGAATTTTCTCTCCTGGAAATAGAAGTTGACAAGCCCTATTCAGGTTATACATTCCAGTTATTGGCTGAGTTGACTGCCCTGAATAGCAGAAGAATTCCCCATCCTTCTCAAAATGTCGAAACACATCTGCCAAGAAAATGCAAAACCAAATGTACTCATCACTTGGGTCTCTGAGTATAAAAAAAAAAACTTGTGTTTCTGGTTTGACACAAGAGAGAAACTTATTCATGGAAGTTTATTCATGGCTCCGCACAATCTCGTCTGTCCATTCACGCAATCAATGGTGGAGATTGCTTTTCAATTTTGACCGGTCAAAATTAATTTTCAATCTGGACCATCCAAAAATATTTTAGACGCGCACGATTGGGCCTCCGTAAAGAAGTTATTCGGTTGACACAAAGATTTTCATTTGGGAAATTTAACTTTTCCACAACCTAAACCCAACCGTTCATCTCAAAAAAAAAAAAAAAAAGCGTCAGCCAAAATTAATTTAAAATTCAATAGGCACGTGAATAAATTGCATCTCATTCTTTGCAATATGTGGCGCGCTTAAGTATAATACATTTTCGTCCATTTTAATGGAAAAAAAAAATGTTAGCTTGTTAACGTGCCTACCGATAGCTGATTAAAATACATGATTTTTTGCAAATTTTACAAGATAAACAATTTTGATTATGATTGTGGGGCAAAAAGATACGCAATGAAAACTCAAGGGCATGGAGGTGTTGGGAGGTCAAATAGAACACCCTCCATATCTATGTTCTTGTGCATCTGCAGTCGCAGGATTGTACAAAAATTTCTTCTCGAGGTACATACACATTTTTGCAGGTATAGAGATGTGGTGGGAGATGTTGGGTATGGAGAAGATCTGAACCCAAAATCTTTTAACTTGTCCCCTTCACCAATAAAGGAATTTCTTGTTTTTGTTTTGGAGGAAATTTTAGAATATGTCAATTGTTTTTCCTTTCTATGTTACTACGAGGAGAAAAACTTATCCATGGAGCTCCGTGAATAAGGTTTCACGGAGGTCAATCTCGTGTTACGAATTATTGATAGCCGAAACGGACAGATGAAATCGTGCGGGTTCCGTTTTTAACTAGGAGCACAAAACTTCAACCGTAAAACTTGTTGAGCAAAAACTATTTAAAGAATTGAAAAAGGAAAGTTGTACTCTTTGGAGAACTCAAGCACTAAACTTACCAGCAGAAACGTGGTGGCCGTGTAATCGTAAAAGCCTGAAACCCATGGCTGTATCATCTATGTCGTGAACGTTGGAATTTCTCCCCCAAGAAATTCCTTCCTCAGTCCAATATCTGAATTTCTACTTATAAGTTTACAAGAACAAAGTTCGTTTGAACTATATATCTAAGCCAAATTTCATTATACCTGTAGACGTAGTCCATACATTCTTTGATCTCCGATTGGAAATACCGAGAAATTCCGAGGCGTAAAAGCCGATCAACGGCCCAATTGTGCTCAAAAAAATCCACGGGGTAAGTATTGGGAACTATATATTAAGAAAGACAGACTAGACATTAGTAGAGTAAAATTTACACATTCCTACGAAAGACGCATCGATGTGAGGCATGCAGCAACGCTTCAGCCCTTTTGTTCCTCCCCTCCTACGTGCGGTATATACAATGGTTGTGTGGGGTCCTATTTTTGGGATTTCACAAAAATGATCTGAGCTGTTCAATAATCTTAAAATAATAAATGGAGTGATCTCGTAAAAAAATCAGCTCAATCGGATACTTGTAATTAGTTAATTCAATCTTTCAATTGTTCATTCAAAACTCAGGACCTATATACTGAATGAAGTAGAAAAAAAGTTATACAATTATATGCCTCATATAGTACTCTTGATCTGAACCACAAATATTGCAGGACTTATTTAGAAAAGCACTCAATAAAAAAATTATCTTGATCGGATATCAATATGTATCATAACGGGAAGATTATGAACTGTTAATTTGTTGCGTGGCAGTGTCCGATAAAATTAATATTTTTACTGAGTTCTCTTTTCAATAAGCCCTATAATATTTATGGTTCAAATCAATGGTTTTTGGGCACATAATTGTATCTTTGTTTTGCATTGGATTAAACAAAAAAGTATCCGATTGAGCAAATTTTTTTACAAGAACACTCTAAATATTATTATTTTAAAATTATTAAACAATTCAAATCCTTCATGTGGGACCCAAAAATAGGGCCCACGCAACCATTGAATCGTAGGAGCGGTCCGAGCGGAGGAGCAAAAGTGCTGAAGCGTTGATGCCTCCCTTGGCCCCAAAAACGTCGCGTTTTGGGGCGCTGGAAGCTGCATCGAGGAATAGCTCACTAATCCCTTAGTAGAAATTGTAAGACAGATCATCAATGAAAAACATTGCATTGATCAAATATGAGTTTGCATACAGTTAGTAGCAGGGGCGGGTGCAGGAGTTTAGGTCGGTGGTGACAAAAATGTATAACCAAATATTTCGCATACGAAACACTATATACGATAACGATATTTTTTTGGGGTAAATCTTAGGGAAATGATTTTGTCACACTCTTTTTTGATAATGCCACACCCTGCAAGTGTATTTTTGCACCAAAAAATACACTTGCAGGGTGTGGCATTATCAAAAAAGGGTGTGGCAAAATCACTACCCAAATTTTATCGGGCATAGCTTATAATATTTTGCCGAGCTATATGATCTACTTACTTACAAATTTTAGTAAATTTTCATTTAATTTGATTATTTCAAATGATCCAGTGCAGACAATATTAAAATATATCAAATTGTATGAAAAAAATATTAATTTTTAGTGCATTTTTTTTACCCCATCTGAAAGCCTAGTGCAGCCTCCCATGGTTAATAGCCATTCATCGTTTCATTTTTCCTTCTTTAAAACCTTTATTATTATTATTATTTCTTGGTCATTCGTTAATCCTGATCTACTCTATCGACTTGGGTAGGGGAATGGGTGCTTACGGGAATCGAACCTTGGCCATATGCATGGGAGTATAAGGGAGACACCAACTGCACCCTACTCCACTTGCAAAACCTTTATTATTTGATCATGTTTTTTCCGATGTTAATTCAAATTAATTTTTCTCGAAGATGGTCTGCTCAAATAAACGATTTGCTCCACCCATGACACAACTGAGCTCGGAATGAGCCCACAATAAGGGCTTCTACTTTATGAAACTAGTACAATAAAGAATTGGGATCCTCTCCGTTCCTCTGGTGGGAGAGGGACTGGATGGTCATGTTTAACCACTTTCTAGGTTTCTTTCAGGCCCACTTTTATTTTTGGAATGAACAAGCTGGAGTATTAGTTTTGACAAACTTGAAGACCATGAATCACGCAAAAAAATCAGGTTCATCGAATCTCGATCAGTTACTTCAAAAACATACAGTATCAATCAATAATCCATGAACATGATTTTTTGGGCAGTTGATGATTTCATCGAAATCTAGAAAATGAACGGTTTAATAATCTTAAATGGGCTCGGGAAGGACCCATCAAGTATGTAGACAGAACCCTCTAACCCCACAAGGAGACCGAAGAGAATCTCTTTCCTATATATAGTAATTAGCACTTGTACCTCCCCCGTTGAATTTCTCGACAACTCTGTTAAGATATCTCAAGCAATTTTCATCTTTAGTTTCCATTAGCGCAAACGCGGTGGACGATGGAGAAGCGAAGAATGATCCATTTGGGAGCTGAAACTGAAGTAGCTTTTCCCAATCCAGGTCTGGCATACCTTCCAAGCTAAAGAGTAGCGTAGTGGGCATTCTGTGCATTACATCCTTTGGTATCCTATATTATATTGCACAAACCGAATAATTACATACATACATCTATATAATAACGGAGCTCAGTTTTTAAATCTTATATAGGAGTATGTAGTTATAAATCTAAACCCTTCATTTCTAAATCCTATGGTTAGCAAGTGTTATGAGTTTCTATAAATCTAGACCATCCATGTTTTGCTACCAACGGCTAGGATCAATTTTTCAAAAACATACTTATCTAAAAAGAATGATTTAATTTGTACTGATTTTATTTGTTATAGGAGCAGAACTTTAATTGATATATGTATGGTAGTCGACACAATCCATGTTGATTTTATTTGTTATGGAAGTAAAACTCATATATGGTAAAACTTTAATTGAGCGTTCGAGCCGTGCCAGCACTAGTGTAACTATAATGTGCATGGGACCTATCTTTTCCGCACAAATATTTTGAAGAAGGTCAAAATAGACATTCTATATACTCTCAGGGGAAAGTGCAATTATTTACCGTCTTCGAAAACTATGGAATTTCTATTTTGACCTCTTGAAAAAGTGGGTCAACATTATCTAATCTCGTATGATCGACACCAGATCCAACTTGGATGGTCAAAACCATTACTTTTGGAAGAACTTATTCTTGATCTGAATTTCTTACCAGTAGAAGAGTTATTTGATCATATGTTATTATATTTAGTATGCGGTTACTCTGATATTTTGTTAATATTGTAGACAACCAATATCTACAGCAGTTCTACTAACAAGTGTATATCAGAGCACAAGTTAAAATGCGATAAATATAAAATATTATCTAATATTTAATGTCATTTTCTAAAAGAAAGTCAAACAATAATGTGAAATGACTATCAAAATCCGCACACGAGATATTCATCAGCCGCATCGCCGACCTGCCGGAGCCACCAAAACACAACACCGCCTCCAGAAAACTGCTAGAAAGAACTCCCAACAGCTCAATCGAATGAGCGCAGAGACCAAACCCAAACCATGATATTCATCAGTAATAAGAGAGAGAGAGAGAGGGGGGGGAGAGAGAGGGGGGGAGCGCCTGGTGGGAGGAGGAAAGAGGCGGCGTCTCCCCCCAGCAGAAACCCTAATATGAGGTGGGTCTAGGGAGAAGGGGGAGGTGAAGAGGTCAGAGAGAAAGGGGTCAAAATAGATGAACAGTAGTTTGGCACAATCGATGTTTTCAATAAGTTTTAATAAATGAACAATGTCGATCATTAATTAAATTAAGTTAGTCTGGAAAGGATCCAAGAATATATTACTAAAAGTTCAATATTTCTCCTAAAAAGGACTAGCCAGCCAAACTTCTTTTCTCTCTTACAAAAGAATTAGTAGTATTTGATTGAAAGCTACGTACCTCGTGAGCTTTAGATTTCTCCTGGCATAGATCTCCTGCAAGATAGGAGAATCGTCGACTGGGAGTTCGATATTTAACTTGCGACCCATTTCTATAAGCGAAGGGAATGCTACTTTTTTTTTTTTTGATCCGCCGAAGGGAATGCTACTTCAAACCCAATTGTCATGTGCTCCGCATTGCATCTTCTAGCTTCTGCATGTTTTCTTTGATAAATTCCATTCCTTTAAATGACAAGTAACACCAATAAAGTTATGAAGTAGAAAAATAATAAAAATCAACTGAATATGTGTGTGTAGCAGGGAGGATATTTTGTACTTGCTCCATCTCATAATTTTAGTTGATTGGTCAATTAGTAATTCTTCGCACAATTCCCATTTTCCGGTTCTATTTTCAGTTTTAAATTAAATTTCAAATCTGAAAGTCACAATGGGTGACTAAAGGTGTTCTTGAAAAGTTACAAATTTTGAAACACAATCTTATGCCTTTAAATAATTGGATTTTTGGAAAGAGGCCAAAATTACAAGGAGGGAGATTGTATTTTTTTAGTACTCCAATAAGTTATGGGTTGATGAAATTACCTGTTTTGCTTTGGTCCGGATGAATTTTCCAGGACTCTAGTGCAATTACACAAGCTAAAGTACTGATTAGTCGATCGTGAGGTTCGAACATCAAACTATCACCCCATGAACCATCCGGGAGCTGATTATTGGAAATCCATTGGAGACTTGAGGGAAACTGAGGGCCGCCATTTCCGTGGATATCTTCAACTAGGGCAACCCATGCAGTGTCGTACGCCGATAAAGCTTATATCTCCGTCGTTCATCGACCCCAACATTGATCGTATGGAATCGATGTTTTCCTTGACTTTGTTTCTTGCATTCACCTTTAATTCAAATATCTATATCTATATAATAAGATAGGACTGGGTTTGAATTCAAAAGACAACCAACGGTCCAGAATTGTCTCCCGCATATTCTCCACCATTGATTCTACAATGGCATTTTTGTAAATACCTAATCTATCCAAGAGCTATCCTAAATGGAATTTTGGTAAATAAAATTTAGATTTGATTTGATTTTTAAATTTTGAAAATCAATCAACTGAGTAGGAACCCTAGCCGCACACAAATAATCTGTGTCTCCCTTAATCTCCCCCTCTCTCGCGACGAGAAACTTTTATGTAGTTTCTCCTCTCTCGCGACTCTCTCTCTCTCCCTCTTCAATCAACCCACCGCACCACCGCATCCTTCTCTCCCCTCCCTCTGTCGACTCCCTTTCTCTCCCTCCAACCAAACCTTAAGTCCCCGTGATACCTCTTTGCATCGACGGCGAACAATCCGTTCCACTTCAGTCATGATCAGTAGGCGGCGGCGGAGGGAGTTCTCCGGCAGCAGTAGTGGCCAAGTGGTTCTTGCTTCAGCAGCAGTTGTTGTTTAAGCCCATATGTGTTGCCGTGTGGATTTCCGATGGCGAATCAGAGTGTTTGCACCAAATGGAGCAAGTACTATGATTTTTTCTCTCATCATCATTTATGGAGTTCAATTCTCGCTTCATGTTTGATTTCATTTGTCTAATTCTCTGGTATTGTGATTTAGTGGTGGGAAACCAGCAAAGAGAACTGCATTTCGATGAGTGGGTGGCCTTTCATCGGCGATCAGAGCAAAGGTTTTATGTCTCTCTCTCTCTCTCTCTCAACCATCTGTATGGAACTGTATTTCTGTGTAATTTTGTGTAATGGCTCATCCTGATTTTTTTTTTTTGAAAAAACATATGCACTGTAAAATATTCGATTATTTGTGTGCTTGAGTAGACCTACTGATCGGGGGAAAGGTCAAGTTTGGTCCAGAATCGAGTCTGATAAAGAAGTGCTTTGGTTATGTTTATCCTGCTGTTGATTATTAGGTATGTCAAATTTGGAACCTTTTTGGTTTTCTGTGTGTTTATAAGTTTGTATATGGTTATTTGTTTCTTTTATAATGAAGTTTCGAGCTAGGGTTAAGGTTAAAGCAGCTGAATTGGGGGATTTTATTTTACTGGAAAATGGAAACGATTTATCATTTGCGCGCCTTCAAAGTTTAGTGTTTTTACTCGAAAAAAAGAATTCTTCTCTATGTGGCTTTCCTGTACGGAACCCTAACCCTAACTTTGATAATGGAAGAACTAAGTCGATGTCTCGATCTCGGAAAATTGATCACAGGAAGAGTCGAATTGGGTCTTAGAAACCTAGGGGACGTGCTTTTGGCTACGTTTACCCTGTTGTTTGTTATCAGTTAAAATTGTTGATTTTAAGGCAAATTCAGATCCTTTTGTTGGTTTGTCAGCGGTTAGAATGAAGTTTTGAGCTAGGGTTCAGGTTAGACCAGCTGAATTGGGGATTTTATTTTGCTGGAAATGGTTTTCATTTGCCTTCAAAATTTGGTGGGTTTTCCTAAAAGTCCTTTGGCTTTTAGGTTTTTTTTTTCTTTATTCGAGACTTTAAAAATTGCATTCAAGATGTTTGTAAGAATGCCTCAATGGAATAAAGAAACACATCAACCTGGGTGGCTTTTAGTTTTCTTTATTTGAGAGGCTTCATACTTTGGTTGTCTCCTGTGAAATTTGGACTGGAAACAAATTTGGTATGAGTTAGAGAAGTGCTAATGCTTCAATTGTTTAAACAATAAGAAACACTATTGTTTAATCAAACCGAAACCCAATAGATTTTGTCCTCTACTTGGTCTCTCCTAAAAACTACAAAACCAACCCACCCATATCTTTTTAACAAACAATTGCAATCCTCTCGATTCAAATTTGGAATGCTTTTTGTCTTCCGTATCCTTTTTACTTTGGATTTATTCTAATATCTTGAATAGTCTTTTGTTTTTTTTTTTCCTTCTGCCTCCTACATGTATTACGAAAAGAAGGCTCATTGGCCCGAGAAAAAAAAGTACATGAAGTACTGCCAAGGGAACAACTTGCCTTAAGGGAAAGGAAAATGCATCAGTATGATTCTTTGAATTTGTATAGAGTTCTTACAAAAAAGTATATCGCATACTTATTTTTTTTATTTACCGTATGCTCTTTCAAGTCTCTCTATCAACACTACGCAGGTTCGACCTCCTCAACAAGAAATGTTGGGATTGTGATACGTGACGAGCAAAACATCAATGGCATCCGTAGCAATGGTAAGTCCATCAGTTACATATATATTCACTATTATTTGTTTGACCTCCGTAGCAATGGTAAGTCAAGAATATGTTTGACCTCGCTGCACTTTTCGGTGAAAGGCAGGGGTAGTGGGTTTTTTCGCTAAATTGGCCGGTAGTAAAATTGTAACCGAAATATTGAAATACAGTGAAACAATGAAAATACGACTTCTGGAATCGAGAGCTTACTTAGAAAAGATGCTGATTAGGGCGGGAGGAAGCAGTGATTGTTTGGAGGAAGCGCATGTAGGCGGAGAGTGGCGAATTAGACGGGGAATCGGAATTCCGAATTAGACGGGTCTGCCATGAATTGAAGTAAATTATTTCCTGGGGTAGCACCATGAATTGACTTAGGTTAAAGGAAGAGAGGGGGTGGTTAACCCCACCAACGTTTAAAAATTCTCGGCAAGTACTACCTATTTACTGAATGTGAACCCTTCCAAACATAGCTTTCATAAATAATCCATCTGGTGGAAAGCATCAAAGAAACCCCAGAGGTTGTTGCCCATTTTTACAATATAAGTGCAGTAGTTTCGAGACTCCATTTCCATTTGTATGAGGCATTTTTACAAACACATGGAATGCAATAAAATCTTGATTATGATTGCTTACGTGAAACACCAATGAAGAATCTGGGAGAGCGGCGATGGCGAAGAATTGGTGAGAGCGACGCCTTGATTGTCTGAGAGCAACAGAAGTGGTCGACGGTAGCGGAGTCAATGGTTCGCTGAACACCCAGTTAACCATCAAAGAGATTTATGATCAAATTCATTTTTTTTAAAGTCTAATTACGTAGAGTCCATTACCCGAAAGGGAGGACCAGATGAGCGTCTAGGAGTGTTTGCACATAGGAGCTGCGAAGGCGGTGGCGACAATTCTGCGGTGGTGAAGAATCTGGGAGAGCGGCGATGGCAAAGAATTGGTGAGAGCGACGGCGAAGAATCTTTGGTGGCGAAGAAGTTCATACGAAGATCGAAGCCATACATAAACTTCCAAGTACCCAAAAAACTATCAACACCCAAGCCCACCAAATCAAAGCAAAAATAACGACAGATACATCCCTAATTTAACATAACATGAAATCAATTTCACATTGCTAAATCCGCAATTTCCCTTTAACATGAAACCCAAACTTGTTCTGGTTCCACCAAATTTCTAGCGTACGAAGTAAAAGTTGAAGAGGAGCATACAGAGGGAAAACACAAAGAGAGGCAAACCTTGGCGGTGGGTGCATATAGCGGCCGTGGTTGCGAAGAGTTGCCACTGGGCAAAGCGATCTTCTAGTTGCGTTGGTGCTCACTGGATATACTGGTCGGCGCTGGCGGGGGCGGTCATGGTCAGCGATCGTTCCTCCTCTGGCAAGGGGAGGAGGCGGTGGTGAAGAATCTGCTTGAGGGGGAGCCGTATTAGCAGACACGAAGAGAGAGAGAGAGAGAGAGAATGGGGAGAGGGGGTTTGGGAATTAGACCGGGAATAGACCTGTAATTTGTAAATGGTCAAAAAAAGTTATTAATTTACGGACATGCCATTATAGAATCAAGGGTGGAAATTTTACAGTCCTATCTTATTATATAGATATATAGATATAAATTAGTGAATGCCCGTGCCTGAAGGCACGGCTCAAACGATCAGTACACGCAAATAAATTATGTACTCGAGTGCAATATATCAACTCCTGCTCAACAAATCCAACTATGCGAAAAACAATAATCAAAGCATATTCATTGACCTAAGAACAAACAATTTTCTAATGCCTAACGATTGTGCCAGTGATCTTCAAGCACGACGCAAGACGTTTGCATTACGTATTTCGTACTCAACAAATGAGCATGTGTCTGAAGGCACTTATTAAAAAGTATTAACCTACTCATAAATAAAACCCAAATTCATCATTATCTACACAGATTAAAGCTTAATAAATGCCTATAAGTTGGTAAACATCAACTCAAACAATAATTAACAACATAAAAAGGAAAAAAAAAGAAAAGAAAAGGAAGAGCTCCGATTGAGTTTCTAAACTAACTGAAGTCAATCATCATAACAAAATTGCAGTCAAATTTAAGAAAAATAGACTTCCAACCAAGCAAGAAAATCATTCTATCATCAAGCAAAAAATAAAAACTCACAAAAGGCCAAAAAAAGAGAAAGAAGACATATCCCATGCCAATCTCCTGACCAAATTCCCTAAAAAAAAGACTGACACTTTACAACATGCAACCCTTCTGCTAGAACTTTAGTACTTTTGTTTAAGAACAGAAGAAGAAAAATTAAAATTGGTCCACCATATAAATCATCCACCCATTAGAGTAACACAACATGAAGAACTAACAAACTTACCTATAACATCAACATGGAGAACTAACCAATTGTACTCCACAGAATGGTTGAATCCATAAGTTGTACATTCCCAACCGCATAATAACAAACACCTACATTCACTATGAAGCTTTGTCTATCTTCAAAGCTCCAACAAAGTTGCTTTCAACAGTAAAATAACTCCAACCTTCCATCTGTGAAATTTTCATCCTAGCAGAGTCAAACCAAATCTATGTAAAGCTACAGACATATTAGCTTCCAACACAAATAGCATCTCATTAGAGCAGTAATACCCCCGATTTTAAAAAAATAGAAGTGAAAGCGTACCCTCGAAAAGTATTCAAGGCCAGACCTCTACCGCTCTACAGCGTTGATGCGGCCACATAATCATGCCTGGAAGTAATTCAAATAAAATTATGAGAGAAATTGAATTAACATGGATTCCTCAGACGTACTTGAAAAAAACAAAGGAGTAAAGTATTATCAATATTTTCGAAAGCAAATACCGCCCAGAACTAAAACATGCAATCAACTCATCATAAATCTACTACTTGTTCTCTTTCCAAAAATACATGAGCTTATGGATATAAGAGATGATACAATGAGATTTTAAGAGAGGTACCAGCAACCGAACAATGAGAAATTTGGACATTGGTACCTGCTTTTTCCCTAATTAATGCTTCACAAATTCCTTACAGATAAAAAGAAAAGCAAAATGAAGTTTAGCGAACCACGTATATATCCTGTTGTTTATGTGTGTTTCAAGAATCTTATATGTATGAATATGAGTGACAGGGGGTAAACTTTTCTCCCTACTAATACCGTACTACGGGGCTAAATTAATTCCCCTCCCTACTAATACTGTGCTCAAATGTTATCATGTCCCCAAATGCTACCAAGCTGAAACAGGAGCTAAAACCTAGATAGATGCGCGCATGTCATTCAAACAAACATTAATGTTACAGACATGAAAAGGAAATAGCATAGGAAAAAAATTAGAGTACCAGATGGAATCATGCCCAAAAAGAATTTTGAATAAAGACACAAATCTCACCTGAAAAAAAAAGACACAATATTTCTCCAGTTCATAACAAATTGCTAGTGATTACCAGTATGCATCAAGAAACTACACAATTAACCGATTCAAGACCAAGTGGAATCTAAACACCCCCAAAACCACCTAAAGAGAAATTTGAGAGAGAGGAGAGACAGCGAGAGAGATATGACTTGATTGGGATTGCTTACGTGAAAAGTAGAGAATGAAGTCCAAGAAATCGAGCCTCAACCATGAAGCCTCCTAGTTTCGTCTGAGAGCAACGCAAGTGGTCGACGGTGGCGGAAGCGATGGTTCGCTGAACACCCTATTAACCACCAAAGAGATTTCTAATCAAATTTGTTTTTTTCTAGTAACATCACGCCACGTCGGATGTGAACATAAAGCTTCTTTAACTGAAAAAAAGAGATAGAAAATAAGGAGCAGAATTTAAACCTCAGAAAAACTATAGCTAGGGCTTCGAAACTTCAACAATGAACAGAGAGATCGATAAGAGAGGGAGTTGAGTGGTGGTCGCCGGAGATCGCCGGAGGTTGATAGGTAGTCGTCAGTGGTCGATGACACATGGGAATGCAATTTCGAAGGTCGTTGAACATCGGGGAGAGACCAGAAGTGTTGTCGGAGGGTCATCGATATCTGGGTTGCTTCGTTGGAAACAAACGAAAAAAGAAAGAAAGAAAGAGGAATCCAAATGAAACGGGAATGATCGTTAGCTCACGTAATGATTCACATATACCTCATTGCACGCACGTTCCTAATTATATGGCTACAGGTCCTAACCCAACTGGCTTGAAAGTAAGGTTCACATTCTAATTGGTCAATGTGCACCAAAATCACTAAGAATAGGACTTTAACAAACAAAGGAAAAGAGAAATACCACTTAATAGGTGGCAATTTCCTATATCAGAAAGTTCACATAGGGTCTCTACTATATTAGAAAGTTCTACACACAGAAGATCTTGAAAGAATTCCAGTCGTCCCTGTCTATTAAGAAGAAGAAGTCATCTCTTTACCAGCTCTCATTAGGTGGCGTCCCAAAACAGTTTCAAGTAATCCTAAGCCAACCCTCCTCTTTCACTAAGGTCATAAAAAAAAAAGATTGAAATAAGAGAATTATTGAAAAATAGAGAACTTTACAACATAGCGCACTTCTAACCGTTCTACTACTTCATGTACCCAAAAAGAAAGAAAACAAACCCAGCAATAACATCACTCGCAATAAAGTAGACAAAAGATGAAGAGCAGTAACATGAAATGAGTGTTTTCTAAAATGAACTTAAGGACATAGATTACTGTTTATAGCATCTCCAAGACTCTAACTCTTACTCTATCTTTTGCACAAATCCAAAAATGAGTAAAAATCCATTTAAGCTCATTGCAACACTTGACTCAAAAAAGTGAATTCATATTAGAGGGTTAGTGAAGGCAAAAATCACTAACATTCATACGATATTTTCAATCAGCATCCTTAGGCTTACAAATCAGAGCAAAATATCTATTTTCGATAAAAACAGGGCAACAATAGTGTAGACACCCTATTTTGGACTTTCCAGAATAGTTTATTTACGGTCTTTGATTCCCCAATGATGATTAAGGTCGAGAACATACCGAGTTTGTTTGATGAGTTTGAGCTTTGAGCGTCCCGAACCTCGTCCAAACCCTTGTCGAACCCTCAAGCCAGAACCAAATGGCCTCAACAAAACCCTACTGGAGTACGCTGGTGATTGGACTAGCGTGCGCAGGAACCACTGCCACGTGTCAGTCACTACACTCTCTGGCGCACGCCACTCAACAAGTGGCGCACGCCACTCAGCACCAGTCAAAGGAGCTTCTGCAGCCGCCTGACGTCAGCTGGCAGCCCCCTGATCATTACTTCAGCCAGAACTGTTCCTTTCTCTTCCATCAAGCCAAGTCCCATGCATTAAATGCATGGGAGCTTCCTCCAATATTTTGCCAAGCCAAACAGCCCTAAAGGCCAAACTGATCTCAGCCCCTTTTGCCTATATATACTCCCTCTCTCACTCTTGCAAAGGGTTACCAAGTTCAAAAGGGTTAGCACCATTAAAGAGTTCAAGCCCCTTTGTCCTCTTCTTCATCATTCTCCTTTGCTTCCTTTCTCTTCCATAGAAAGAGCAAGCAAGGGAACATACTCTCCACAGTCCTCAAACCTCACTACATCCACCCTCCATCCATCTTCTTTCAAGCTCAAAGTTCAAACCATCCATCAAACTCTCAAGCAAAGGTATAACATCTTTTGCTCCTGTTTTCTGTTCTGACCCCTGAGGGGGGCTGGCAGGGTAATCTATACCAGTCCTGGCCCTAAAGCTGGCAAGGCTTCAAAGCCGTTTGGTATGATCAGGTGGCGCACGCCAGTTACTTGTACCGCACGCCAGTCATGGCTGTATGGTGAAACTGGTGTGGGGATCACCGATCATCCTTATTTTGTCTTATTTACATTCTGATCACCCTGATGCATGCTAAAACAAGTTTACAGCTTTCTGTATTGTAGAACTGTTTAAGCATTGTACTTAGTTTTTCCTTTCTGTTTCTTTGGAATGCCTCTGGGGGTCTTCTGGTCATGTTCCAGAGCCCAGATGGTGCAAAGCCAAGCACTGACTGAGCAGAGTCAACTGGCGTACGGTACCATATACCTGCGTGCGCCAGTCGCCCCTTGGCCAGTGGCTGGCCCCTGCATGGCAACTAGGCTCCAGGCCTCTGATCATCCTCCCCTCACTGTTTAAGGGATTTTCTGTCTATTTGGTGGCTTTTAAGCCCTTTACATTGTCTGTAATAGCTTAGTAATCCATATTTAACTGCGTGGTTTGTCCTGGGTGTGCACTGGTCCTTTCCAGAGCCCAGAGGGTCGAGAGCAGAAGCTGTGGGCTCCGGCGCACGCCAGTTGTGGGGTGGCGCACGCACATCATGGCTACATGCAGTGGCTTAGCCAGTGCAAGCAGGCTTGCTTCTGTGTGCACTACTGCACAAACAGCGTGCACTAGCTTGTCTAAAACGTCCACAAAAGCTTGTTCTCAATCTATTATATTTGCTTAGATCAAACATCATCATCCATAAACATTTTGTTACATCTTTTGTATATAAATGCAACTTGTTTACAGTTTTAATCCCTATTAACTGTTCCCCCGCCCTAACTGGTTAAAAGAATGATCAAATAAAGAGAGAAATGCAAATGTTTCATAAAATGCCTGAGTAGAGACCGGTCTCCGGACTGGGCGAGGGGGGTGCCATAAAACCCTTCCCCTCTCGTAATCTGGCTCCCGAACCTCAAGATCAAAGGTGACGACGGTCCAGTCTACAAGCCTTTTTCAAAATCAAACAAACGTGGTCCAAACGTTTTCAAAAAGACGGTTTCTTGGGTACTAACCGCAAAACCCGAGTGGCGACTCTCTGATCTGCGAAGCACTTCGCCGCGCTTTCCGCAAGATAAGGGCGCACCCGGAATTTCATGCACTAAAACACGGGATTTTTGGGGCGTGTGCCCACAGTGGCGACTCTGCTGGGGACATTACATTAATCAACATTTGGAAATTAATACATGAATGAACAATTTCTCAAAAGTCTGGCAAAACAGTACGCTCCGCGCTGCTGAAGAACGGAATGGTAACAGGATTCTACATCCGACCACTCTGCACTGGGGCTTTTATTATTGTTCGCTTGTGTAGTTTTCTCCAAGTGTCGATTAATGAAGTGAGCCAAGCTTCAAAAGGCATTTTTTAAAAAAAAAAGCATTGCGTTTCCCTCTCTCGATCATTCTTTCGACGCGCGTTCATTTGCATCGGTGTTCTATCAGCCCCGTTGAGGTGTTTTGGGTAACCGGCACAGTTTACTGGAGCCCGGGGTCCTCGAATGCCCAACAACCTTGGACGATGATGAGACGTATTACCGTTTGAATTGCTTTGCCGCACGCATTGCGATGGGAGGTATAAAACATCTCTAGTCTGAGGAACCCCTCTAAGCCAAAACCGGCCTCGCCATGCGTACAAAGCAATAGAACCTTTCAAACTAAGACAGGAACCCACAGGGTAGGATTACTTGCATCTAACCCCTTTAACTGTCTATGTGTTAATGCTTTCCATATCGCATGCCTGTACATACATCCATACCGTTCTGCGTAGGGGCATGCTAGGGCGGCTTTTAGGGTTGTCTCTCTTTCAAACCCGTTTTATGCCTGCTAGGGCTGCCTGGACCGATGACGAGTCGTGCATCGTGATGGTGCACGTTATTAGCTTTCCAATTCCTTGGGTCAACGAGACTTTGGGAAATCGAGACTTTCTAAGTCATTGTCTAAAACCCATTCGAGGTTTCAAGCAGAAAACTAGGAACGACGGGAGACATGACATGATGCCCATACCACCCAGGTTAAAGGTGCTAAACACTTACACCATTCAAGGCTCCTGCACAGTGCTGCTTACGCCCTCTTGGTTACAGTATCATGTCGTCAACACCGAGTTGTTCCATTTCAAACATTGAAACTTCGAAAGCGGGATAGTCAAAGGCTTAGGCTGTTTCGACATCTCTTAGTATTAGTCGATCCCTTCAAGGTACACTGTCGAAAAGAAATCCGAGGATCTTGGCAGCGTCCGGCTGTCATAAAACGGTTTTGCCTGCTAGTTCTAGAGTCTAGGATGACACCAACGACAACATGTACATTGCATCCTTTCAAATAAAACTATTGCAGGAACACTTCCTGAGCCTTCGATTGCTTTACTGTCAAGCTTTGGGCGCTGCACCGTCAAAGAAAGTACCAAAAAGAAGAGCCAAACCTGCTTGGGAGCATCTACCGGGGCTATTTCACTGCCATATCGCCTTCCTCGATCATCAATCCAAAATGGCAGCACAAACAGGGCTGGCTGAGTTGAAGAAAGCTGTAGAGGAACTGGGTCTCAAAATGGACAGACAAATGGTTATGGTCCAGTGGGCTGTTTGACCTTTTCACCTCCATCATATCAAAGCCGGATCCGGGGCTAGTCAAAGAACCTCTTCAGGCCTGTCACCCTCCCGCGATCGGAACCAAGCCGTGCTCAAGAGACATGTTCAAAAGTCTGGCCGAGTTCCATGAGGTTAGAGTTCACCCAAAAGAGGATGCTGAATCTCTGTTCAAAGTCGCCCCCAAAGGCAGAAGAATGCACCCTGTCGAAGGCGCAGTGTTGTACAAAGCAAGCAAAGGCTCCACCTTGAGCCCTCAATCTCGTCGTCGGAGCCAGCCAAGGACCTTCTCATGCTTATCTACACCTCTGGCCTCGGTTTACGAGAAGCTTCTCGATGCCGGTTCCATCAGCCCCAACTCCACTGCCCAAGGTTCTCCCTGCTAGCCACAACCCCAATCACTTCTGCACCTACCATCAAATGCCTGGCCATTCCACCAATGCATGTTATCGCCTCAGACATGCCGTTCAAGATCTCATCGATAATGGCACTATTCCACCCCCACTCCCATCAAAACCTGACAGCATTCCCAGCTCCTTGCTTCCAACTCAATTCTGACCCTCTGGTTGGTCAGATATCTATCACCTCCACTCAAATCAACCCCACCTCCACTCAAATCAACCCAAACTCCACCATACTCAACCCAACCCTCTGCATTGTCCCAGAAACTCAACCCAAACCAACTGTGTTTATCCCTTCTGAATCCGAGGCTGCAGGGTGAGGAATAGAAGACGGGGCTGAAAGCGGGGAAGCACTGGTTGAGGACCGGATCGATCAAGCAAAAGAGTGGACTGACAGTCTGAGGATCCTTGTTCAAGGGAGCACTGAGTAGGTTTGGTCAAAGAAGCTGAGGAAGCCGAAGTGCTGTTGCTTGGGCCCCATGTCCTCCAAGTCCTACCTCTCTGTGAGGAAGCAAAGGGTAACAATAAAAGTTGCATTTTCAAATCGCGTTTAGCTTGCATTGCACACTTTTGAGTCTGAGTCTGACACAGTATCTGTCAAGTCGTCTTAGTCTAACTCTGAGTCGGAGTTTGTGCCTCTTGGCCCTCCATGTCGTAGCTTCTATTCTCAATTCGAGTCTTTTGCTATACTTGGCAACCCCGTGGGGCTTTCTTTATGATATGCACTATCTTGCTTCTAAGTACTTTGCTGGTTTTTGAATAAACTGTGTCGACCCTGACGACGAAGGGATAGATTTCGATTGGGTCATCCCCAAGGAAATGTGTTCCCTCGCCGAAAGGGAAGACGAAAGGCATGCTCGGCCTACTAAAAGAAGAAGTAGTTTCAATAAACTTGAAAGATAAGGTAGACTCCCGGATGGTTCAAAATTGGCTTAACGATGTCCCCCAAAGGAGCATTGTGCCCCGGATGGTTCAAAATTGGCTCAACGCTGTCCCCCAAAGGAGCATCGTGCCCGATCAGACAGGGTCAAAGAATCCATCGACGTTTTGGCATGGTCTCACAAAGACGCACCTGGCGTTGATCATGAGATAAGGAAACATCAAATCCCCTGCCACCGGATGCCAAGATAGAAAGCGGAAGCTCAGAAGGCTCCAGGCCTCGTACCATGTTCAAGACAGCATTAGCAGCATTCCGTCAAGCACACATTAAAAAGGCGCAAAAGTGGCCTGGAGCGAGGCATTTTCAACTGAAGCAGTCAGGACCCTACATTATCAAAAGCCATCTGGTCCGGGGCTACAGCCAAAGATCATCGATCTCGACGACAACAAATTCAACACTCTAGTCAACCTGGATCAATTCAAGAGCCACTTTTCCCTGAGAGAAGCTCGTTGGGCCGAAAACCACGAGGTGGGCGGTGCCAAGCAAAAGTTAGAGCAGCCTGCTAGACCGAAAACCTAAGGAGGCGGTCTAGGCAAAAATAAATAGGTAAAAAGTCGAAAGCTCGCTAGGCCGGAAACCTGAGAAGGCGGCACTAGGCAAAAGTTAGAGCGTAAAAAGGAGAGGTAAAACACATGAGTGAACTTTGGCCTGAACTACGTTTTGACCTGATTCCCCAAATGTGGGATACGTAGGCAGTCTCTCTTTAAGACTCGGTCATATTCTATCAATTGGATCCATGGATTGGCGTTTTGGTACACATCAAGGGTCGAGAAGGGTCAAGAACAGAACAAGCTTCATCGGAAGCAGAAGGGGGAACCCTTTGTCTTTCAATCTTATTTCAAACTACTACTTCAATTTCAAAGCTGAGCAAAAGCCTTAAAAAAAAGAGAAGAAAAGGAAAAGAAAAGCATCAAAAACAGAACGAAATGCTTACGAGGCCCCAACGGGCTCACAGTTTATTCTAAGTTCAGCGAAGTCTAATTTACGCAGCTTTTCAGTCACGCGCGCTAGTTTGAGACTCACGCACGTTTTCTCAAAGTGACACGCGTTGGTCTCAAACCTGCGCGCGCTTCTTCAATTCTTGCCGCAGACAGCAGTCGGCAGCCATCACGCCTAACAACGATTTTGAACCCCCGGTTGGAATTTCAAGTTAAAACCAAGGTTTCGGTGCCTCGAAATTGGTTTTAAGGGCTCTTGCCAAGTTTTCTATGCCGTGCAGGTCATATGTGCCTAATGTGGCTGTGCGGGGGTGTCGATTTCAGTCCGGGCCTATATGAGTCATCCCTTTGTGTATTTTGTCCATCTTTGAGACGTTTTTCTAGTTTTCCGGTCTATTGCCCATTCCGGGGCTTTCTTCTCTGTTTTGTTATTCACACAGGCCTTTGTACATATTTGACTGTGTGTGAGTGTCAGTTTCACCTATCTAGGGATATTTTGGATTTTGGCTTGTTAATGCCCAAAATTTCATTATTGCCCATGTGTCAGAGAGTCTGCATTGTATCCTAGGACTCTTCTTCCCCATTCTTCCGAGCTAGGCCGTCTATACGTGTGCGTACGTCTGTGTGTCAACTCGATTCGCTCGTCAATGCAAGTTGGATATTAGCAATTGGTTTATACTCTACCTCCAATGAACCAAGAATGATGCAACTTTTACAACGCCACTACGGCGTCCATGGTCCAAGCAAGCGGCAAATCGTCAAGAACAGAGGGATACAGCCCAGCGCAAAATCAAATCAAAGCAATAAACCTCTAACCCGCTCAAAAGTTATCTACTTGGGCACGCAGCCCGCACCTCAAATCAAAGCGGCAAACCTCTAACCCACTCGAAAGTTACCTCCTGCACTGCAGGCCCGCAACTCAAATCAAAGCGGTAAAGCAAAGGTGGCTCAGTGGTAGCCCTCGATCGTCAAAATTGTCTTGGGTCGTTTGTGTCGTCCCGTTCTCTAGAAGCCGCCTAGTCCGCCCTTGCATTTTCAATTTGTACATATGTGTTTAGCATATATTATCGTTGCATATTGTATATCAAATGTCAAAAGCGGAGATCGCTTCAAATCAAATCAAGCCAAACCAACGTGTCGTGGCTTTTCTACGGTCAATGTTGTGGCATTGGCAAGTCAAATCAAACCGCGTTGAGGCATTTCTATCATCGGTGTTGTGGCATTGGCAAATCAAATCAAATCGGCATTGAGGCCCATTCCCAACAGGTAGCCATGTTGCCATGATCCATGCTTCCATCCCGGTTCGCTATTTCCCCAAGCGAAGCCCGTCCACAATCATCAACGACGATCTATCCGTCCAATCCAAATCAACGACGATCTATCCGTCCAATCCAAATCAACGACGATCTATCCGTCCAATCCAAATCAACGACGATCTATCCGTCCTATGTCAAGTCAACGACGATCTATCCGTCCAATCCAAATCAACGACGATCTATCCGTCCTATGTCAAGTCAACGACGATCTATCCGTCCAATCCAAATCAACGACGATCTATCCGTCCAATCCAAATCAACGACGATCTATCCATCCTATTTCAAACCAACGACGATCTATCCGTCCAATTTCAAATCAACGACGATCCATCCGTCCTACTTCAAATCAACGACGATCTATCCGTCCCGATTTCAAAATCGACGATCCATCCGTCCCATTTTCAAATCAACGACGATCCATCCGTCCGTTTTCAAATCAACGACGATCTATCCGTCTATTCCAATCAACGGCGATCCATCCGTCCCTACTTCAAATCAACGACGGTCATTGTCCGTCCAACTTCCAATTCAAACCGTTAGCGTATCTTCCGCGATCTTATTGCTCTGTCTCGGATGGTCCATGATAAGGAGATTGGCTCGATTCCCAACGGATGGAATTTAACCTACGACGCGACCTACCCGTGATTTGTTGGAACTATCCGTGCCATGGTTAGCTTTATCCTCAACAACAGCCAGTTCTGTTCAAATTCAACGATGATCGGCCATGTCATCACCGACGATCGACCATGTCGTCCACCTCAACGATGATCGGCCATGTCATCACCGACGATCGACCATATCGTCCATCTCAACGATGATCGGCCATGTCATCACCGACGATCGCCATATCGTCCCTCTCAACGATGATCACCATGTCATCACCGACGATCAACCATGTCGTCCTCTCAACGATGATCGGTCATGTCATCACCACCGATCAACGGCGATCGAATATTGCCCGCGTTCACCCCGACCAACGGCGATCGAGAATATTGCCCGCGTTCACCACCGATCAACGGCATGAGAATATTGCCCGCGTTCACCCCCGACCAACGGCGATCGAATATTGCCCGCGTTCACCCCCGACCAACGGCGATCGTAATATTGCCCGCGTTCACCCCACCCAACGGGATCAGAATATTGCCGCGTTCACCCGACCAACGGCGATCGAGAATATTGCCCGCGTTCACCCCGACCAACGGCGATCGAGAATATTGCCCGCGTTCACCACCGATCAACGGCGATCATAATATTGCCCGCGTTCACCCCGACCAACGGCGATCGAAACCCCCGACCAACGGCGATCAGAATATTGCCCGCGTTCACCCCGACCAACGGCGATCAGAATATTGCCCGCGTTCACCCCGACCAACGGCGATCAGAATATTGCCCGCGTTCACCCCCACCAACGGCGATCAGAATATTGCCCGCGTTCACCACCGACCAACGGCGATCAGAATATTGCCCGCGTTCACCCCCGACCAACGGCGATCAGAATATTGCCCGCGTTCACCCCGACCAACGGCGATCAGAATATTGCCCGCGTTCACCCCGACCAACGGCGATCAGAATATTGCCCGCGTTCACCCCGACCAACGGCGATCAGAATATTGCCCGCGTTCACCACCGACCAACGGCGATCAGAATATTGCCCGCGTTCATCACCGACCAACGGCTTTAATAATTTTGCCCGCGTTCACCCCGACCAACGGCGATCAGAATATTGCCCGCGTTCACCCCGATCAACGGCGATCAGAATATTGCCCGCGTTCACCCTCTCAACGGCGATCAGAATATCGTCCGATCGATCCACGACGACGGTCTGTCCAATCAGTCTACAACACCGTTCGCCTATCCTAGTCCACATTGGTCTACAAGTAACACATCTTCCAGCAGTCTTATTGCTCTGCCTCGGATGGTCCATGATAAGGAGATTGGCTCTGATTCCCAGCAGATGAAATTTAACCTACGCGACGCGACCTACCCGTGATTGTTGGGATTCTTTGTGCCAAAGATAGTTCAATCCCCTGCACAGCCCGCCCTGTCCAAATCAACGACGGTCTCTCCAACCTTCAAATCAACGGACGGTCTGTCGTCGCCCAACTCAAATCAACGCAACGGCGGTCTGTCAACTCAAATCAACGGACGGTGCCGTCTCCAACCCCGATCAACGCGGCCTCGTCCGCCCAACCTTCAAATCAACGACGGTCTGTCCATCCAAAATCAAATCAATGACGGTCAGTCCGTCCGACTCAACCGTTGGCTTATGCCAAAGAAGGTTTGATCCCTAGTGGCATTGATCCATCCACAACTAACTATTCCCCGGGAGAGTCCACCTCACCATTCAATGATGGTCCACCCATCCCTATTTTCCAACAGAGTTCAAACTCTTTTCCCAACAATCTTCAGATGGTCCGCCCGTCTTCAATCTCTCAATGGATGGTACATTTAAATACATGTCCGCATTTTTCTATTTCTTCTGGATAGCCTTGAGAGGGTGTCTAGAAACCTTTGACGTTACTTGTACCAAAACAATGGTGCTCCAAGTGCCGTCAAAGGGGGCTACTGTAGACACCCTATTTTGGACTTTCCGAATAGTTTATTTACGGTCTTTGATTCCCCAATGATGATTAAGGTCGAGAACATACCGAGTTTGTTTGATGAGTTTGGCCCCGAACCTCGTCCAAACCCTTGTCGAACCTCAAGCCATAACCAAATGGCCTCAACAAAACCCTACTGAGTACGCTGGTGATTGGACTAGCGTGCGCAGGAACCACCGCCACGTGTCAGTCATCACTTCCACCGGCGCACGCCACTCAACAAGTGGCGCACGCCACTCAAAGATCAAATCAACCTTTTCAACCTGGCGGGAGCGTCTATAGCCCTGACGTCACCGGGCAGCCCTCCCGATCATTACTTCACCCCATCGTTCCTTTCTCTTCCATCAAGCCAAGTCCCATGCATTAAATGCATGGGAGCTTCCTCCAATATTTTGCCAAGCCAAACAGCCCTTAAAGGCCAAACTGATCTCAGCCCCTTTTGCCTATATATACTCCCTCTCTCACTCTTGCAAAGGGTTACCAAGTTCAAAAGGGTTAGCACCATTAAAGAGTTCAAGCCCCTTTGTCCTCTTCTTCATCATTCTCCTTTGCTTCCTTTCTCTTCCATAGAAAGAGCAAGCAAGGGAACATACTCTCCACAGGTCCTCAAACCTCACTACATCCACCCTCCATCCATCTTCTTTCAAGCTCAAAGTTCAAACCATCCATCAAACTCTCAAGCAAAGGTATAACATCTTTTGCTCCTGTTTTCTGTTCTGACCCCTGAGGGGGGTGGCAGGGTCAAGGCTGGTAATCTATACCAGTCCTGGCCCTAAAGCTGGCAAGGCTTCAAAGCCGTTTGGTATGATCAGGTGGCGCACGCCAGTTACTTGTACCGCACGCCGGTCATGGCTGTATGGTGAAACTGGTGTGGGGATCACCGATCATCCTTATTTTGTCTTATTTACATTCTGATCACCCTGATGCATGCTAAAACAAGTTTACAGCTTTCTATATTGTAGAACTGTTTAAGCATTGTACTTAGTTTTTCCTTTCTGCTTTCTTTGGAATGCCTCTCGGGGTCTTTGGTCATGTTCGAGCCCGATGGTGCAAAGCCAAGCATTGGACAAAAAGGTATCACTGGCGTACGGTCCCTACAGTCAAGCCCATTCCAGTGGCTGGCCTGCATGGCAACTAGGCTCCAGGCCTCTGATCATCCTCCCCTCACTGTTTAAGGGATTTTCTGTCTATTTGGTGGCTTTTAAGCCCTTTACATTGTCTGTAATAGCTTAGTAATCCATATTTAACTGCGTGGTTTGTCCTGGGTGTGCACTGGTCCTTTCCAGAGCCCAGAGGGTCGAGAACAGAAGCTGTGGTCTTAGGCTCACCGGCGCACGCCAGTTGTGGGGTGGCGCACGCACATCATGGCTACATGCAGTGGCTTAGCCAGTGCAAGCAGGCTTGCTTCTGTGTGCACTACTGCACAAACAGCGTGCACTAGCTTGTCTAAAACGTCCACAAAAGCTTGTTCTCAATCTATTATATTTGCTTAGATCAAACATCATCATCCATAAACATTTTGTTACATCTTTTGTATATAAATGCAACTTGTTTACAGTTTTAATCCCTATTAACTGTTCCCCCGCCCTAACTGGTTAAAAGAATGATCAAATAAAGAGAGAAATGCAAATGTTTCATAAAATGCCCGAGTAGAGACCGGTCTCCGGACTGGGCGAGGGGGGTGCCATAAAACCCTTCCCCTCTCGTAATCTGGCTCCCGAACCTCAAGATCGAAGGTGACGACGGTCCAGTCTACAAGCCTTTTTCAAAATCAAACAAACGTGGTCCAAACGTTTTCAAAAAGACGGTTTCTTGGGTACTAACCGCAAAACCCGAGTGGCGACTCTCTGATCTGCGAAGTACTTCGCCGCGCTTTCCGCAAGATAAGGAGCAAAATATCTATTTTCGATAAAAACAGGGCAACAATAGGACAACAACTAAATAGAAATTGTAAACTTCTACCTTGGTTAGGCTCCAAAAATTAAAGGTCCAGTAACCACACACAATTAGGGCTCCATCTGGTCACCGAATAATACCTGAGAAAAGGAGGGGGAGAAAAACATAATGAGACCTAACAACGCACCTAGTTTTGCCACAACCAAGTAACCACACGCAAAGTGGCTTGTTAACAGTCAAGTTAAGCATGAGAAGGCTAAACAAAGTTGTATGGAAAAACTAAAAGCTAGTGTGAGAAGGCTCAACCGGTACCTATATAAACAAAAGTTGAATGGAAAAACTAAAAGCTAGTGTGGGTAATTGAATAGATTGCAATTTATTTTGCAAACAAATCGCAGTAGAGTCTGACTTCAGTCATTGTGACCTAATGCAATGTGAAACAATTACTGTTTTCGAGAGTAAGTTTCCAATTAGATACAAAAGAAACGTGAAGCCAGCAGTGTTAATAGACTCAAATGAAAGTCATCTTGTAAGTAATTGAACTATTGAAGCATGCATAATGAAAGAAGTAAGATCAATTTCAAAGAAATAATAATCAAAACTGCTTACCCATGTAAACAACTCCATGCATCAATCCCCAATCTAACTCTGTGGAGACCAATTTTTGGTTGAAATCAAAGTCCAAATCAAGAAACCCAAAGTAATCTGACGGAGTAGCTAATTTTTTTTTCCCTCTTCAAATAAAAAATCTGGATACTTGTATACAAAGACAATGGGTTTACGAATACAGGTTTCGGAGTTTGAGGATTGGGGTTTGGGATTTTTCTAAAAATCCATCACCCTCTTTGACGCAGAGAGAGAGAGTGAGAGTGAGAGTGAGAGAGAGAGAGACCTGGAGAGGTGGTGCGGTGATGGAGAGGATTGGTGCCGCTGATGGAGAGGTGGTGTGGTGCTGCTGGTGTTGGGTCGATGGTGGTGGGTCGGAGGGAGTCAACAGAGAGGTTTAGGCCGGTCGGTGGTGCTAGGAGAGTGATCCAAGAGAGAGAGAGAGAGTCGAGAGAGGGAGACGGGGTCTGAGGGAGACGGGGAGCGTGAGGTATGGGGCTAGGGTTTCCACTTTCCACAAAGTCTACGTTACAAATTTTGGAAATCAAATCAAAATTTTACCAAAATTCCATTTAGGATAGCCCTTGGATGGATCAGGAATCTACAAAAATGCCATTATAGAATCAAGGGTTGAAAATATGCAGGAGACAATTCTGGACCGTTGGTTGTCTTTTGGATTCAAACCCAGTCCTATCTTATTATATAGATGGGCTGTCATATTCGTTTGTAAGAGCATCTCTAATCCAATACTCCATTTTTTCCTTCATTTCTTCATTTGAGAGTATCAAAATAATATATTTTATTGCAAAAGTGATTTTGGAGGAAATCTAACTCCAACCCAATACTCTATTTCTACTTCTATTTCTTTAAAAACTCATCCCAAATCTCAAACTTCCCCACTTTCCCTCCAAAACTCAGATTTTCATTTTTCTAACTTCATTAAAAAAAAATACTCAATATGGGTCTTATTTTGAAGATATTGTACTTATCTTTTGATTGGTACCAATTTTATAAAGGATTAGTGTATCAAAACTAATTTGATGAACAAAATGGGATTTGGTGAGGGTGAATAGTGAAATGGAGGAGATCCTCCATTTTTTTCTCCATCCTCCATATTTGGAGTACCAAACTTGATCCTCTCAAATGGAGGAGAAAATAGAGGATGGGTTGGAATGGTATTTCCTCCAAAAATGATCCTCTCAAATGGAGAAATAGAGGAATAGAGGATGCATTGGAGATGCTCTAAGGGCATCCACATCAGAAGAGGCAAACTCCTCTTTTGGCTAAAGTAGCTAGGGAAATGGACAAATATGGTATGCATCAGCCTCGCTTCAAGCTCGTGAAAAAATACAAATGGAACAGGGGCTCGTTTCTTTTGACTACCCACTGTTCATCCGCTACTCATTAGTTTATTATTATACTACTTGTATGCATGGGACTACCAGTAGAAATGCTAGGACCACCTCACACACCCACCGTATATGTCCATCGCAAAGCCTATTTCGGGCTCCAAAAAATACATAAAAATATTCATAAATTTTAAAATTACAGTATTTTTTATAGGACTCTATAAAAAATCAGCTCCAATGAATATGGGTAGATATGTTTTCCAAATTCTATTTTTTAAAAATTAAGAAAATAAAAGAAATAAAATTAAAAAAATATTTGAATAGATAAGTAGAAGTAGAAAGAAAGAATAGTTTAATACAGTAAAGTTATAATAGAGAGTCCGATGCAGTGTGTTTTCAAAAAAGTGACTTGCTAAAGTAGAAAAGTGCTTTTTGAGGTTAAATTTGGTCCAAAACTTACTGAGGCTGATGCGGATACTCTAAGGGTTGTTCGCCCAAATAATCCCCATGGCTTATTGGCTTTTCCAGAAAAAAAAAAAAAAGCCTTTTGAGACACTGTAGCTGTTTTGGCTTTTTTGGCTCAATTTTGCCGGGAAAGCCGGCTCAATTATATTCCCGAACAGCCCTAAAATTATTCATTTTGTTCCTTTTTAAGTGTCCATTATAATTTTGTGTGTCTTTCAATAGGTTATACGAAGTATCTTTCAACGTATATTATGTTGTATGTTTTTAAAATCATTACCGTATAAAAATAATTAAGATCTATCAAATAAGAATCATATTGCATATTTTTAGCAATATATATTGAAAGATATTAGCAATTAAAAATGACACGCGAAACCGTAATGAACATTTAAAAAGGAACGAAGGGAGTAGTTTTATTTTAAACTCAAACTGTCATTTGTGATGTTACGTAAACAAATAATATCATAGTATCAATTATTCCCCTCAGTATTCCTTTTCAAGAATATTACTGTTCATGTAAAATTATAAGTCTGAAATTTATTTTGGTATTTTTTACTTTTTGTAATTTTGTTTTTAGTTTTTTGTTAGAATTTTTAGGGTTAATCGTTTATCTCGACGAGACGAATCAGAATGGACCAATGTTGAAAAAATTTAAATAAGACGACACTTTAGACAAATAAGACGTATATTTGATATATTTTTCGTCTTTAGTCAACTGTTTTTTTGCTTACGGTCATAATTTTGTAGTATTACTTTTTAGACTCCTTATTATTGAAACGGATAATTAATTTTAAAATTTTTTCACAAATCTAACAAAAATTTTAAAAAGCCGAATAAAATACATAAAACGAGAATGGATGAAAGGATTTCAAAAAGATACTCCATGTACCTTCTGTACGAGGTTTAATTACAGCTTTGCAATGGAGACGAGGATTCTTATTAGCCCATTGATCTTTAGGTCCAGCGTAGCACACACCTATGAGAGAGAGAGAGAGAGAGAGAGAGAGAGAGAGATTTGATGTACGTTAGCAACTGGAGAGAGAGAGATTTGAATAAGCCTATTTTGGCCCCCGTTTTACAGCGGGGTAGATCCCTGCACTTAACAAGTCGGTACTGGTAGCATGCAAGGTGTAGAAGGACCCTTCTACGGAAAAAGACCATGGACCGACCACGGCCACCGACAGCCACGCGGGGTCTACTTCGGGCCCCGCACGGATGATTCGAGCCGTTCAATAATTTTAAAATAAAAAACAGAGTGGACGCGTAAAAAATAAACCTAATCCAATATGTGTAAGTGTTCGATCTAATTTTCATTTGTTTCACAAATCCTGAATCGGAATGAAAACATGGAAGATTGGATAAGTATCTACACATATTAGATTGAGCTGATTTCTCATGGTCCCACTCAGTTTTTTATTTTAAAATCATTGAACAACTCGTATCATCCATGCGAGGCCTCTAGTGGGCCCCGCGTGGCCATCGGTGGCCATGATCGGTACTAGGGGTGAGCATGGTTCGGATTGGTTCGATTTTGTTATAAACCAAAAACCAAACCAATACCTACGGATTATGAATTTGGAGAACTAAACCAACCCACAAAAGACATAGAACCAAACCAATCCAAACCATATAAATACTGTTCGGTTTCGGTTTAAACCACAGTTTGCTTTGAACTAAACTATCATCTTCAAAAAAAAATTAAACTACTTAAAATTACAAAGATAAATTAAAAGAAAACTTATACAGTATTAAAACCAATTCCATTCAAATTATCAAAACACACTAACTTCAACCAACTAATTAAGAGTAGAATACCAATAATTGCCTCAAGTCTTAAACTAAGAAAATGAAATACTAGTAAGTGAACAAACTAAGAATACCATCTATTAAACATTTTAAGATAATTTAACCAAATAAAATGCCAAAGATAATTCCTAAAAACTATTGAATTGAAATAAGGCAGCAAAATGGCAATGGTAATAATTAAATTATATATAATTGTATTATACGGTTCGGATCGGTTTGGAACCATGACCGTGAATGTGAATCCACAAACCAAACCATATAAAGCGGTTTCTAATTTTTTTAAACCATGATCAAACCATATTACTAAAAAACCGAACCAAACCTTTCGGTTTGGACTGGATTCCCGTTTTGACGGATTTTTTGCTCACCCCTAATCGGTACCCATGGTCTGTTTCCTTAGAGTTGCCGGATGTAGAACTACCTTTGTAATCGATTTTTTTTTTAATTTTTCGCCATGTCAGGTTTCTTGCTCATTAATGAATGCATATTCGATCAATTTTTTTATCTTTCCTTTTTTGGATTTGAAAAACTTGTGTGGAATTGCTGATTAAAAAAAAAACATTGGGGGTATGAACGAGAGAAGATTGAAAACAGATATCTAACCTTTGCAATATGCACAAAGTGACTGCTTTACCATTTAAAAAAAAAAACAACTTAAAAGGAGGGAAAAGAACATACCCAAGAGAGTAGTATTCAAGGGTTTTTTGAGTGAGGATCGGATCCGGAGGATGTGAATGGAGGATTGAGAAGAAGAAGAGTAGTACATGTTTTTTATGTTTCTTTTGTTGTTATGGTTTTGCTTCTTGGAGAGGAAACTATATATAATAAGTTGGCTGGGAACGGGGATGGTGTTATGCGGGAATGGATCATTATTTAATAACATTTGGGACATTTTTATTTATTGTCAATTAGTTTTGATGTGGACATAATTAAAGTGATGTAGAAATAGAACACGTGGTTGCTGAATGTTTTGATCAATTGAACTGGTCGAAGTCTAGCCTCGGAAGCCCAATAAGGTTCTAATTGTGGATTATCCGATTTAGCAAAATTTGGACGAGCTCGGATCAGACCCAAACATAATGGGCTGGAGTATTTTTGCATTGTGGTCAAGACTCACAATCCCAAGGTTGTGATCGATGGTGGATTTCGGTCTAATTCCTTTGTTTAGGCCTCAATTTAATGTTTTAGCTGTTTTAGAAAATATTTAGAAATTTGATAACTCTTAGCGTATAATTCCGTAGACATTGGTTCCAATTGGGAAAGTCTTGTTTTTCTTTTTCGTTTTGAATTTTGATAGTTTCCCCAATTTTTGGGATTCTTTATTTTTCAGTATATTTTCTAGGGTTTCTAGAGTTAGGTCTTATAAAAGGGGTTGTAACCACATTATTATGCAACTTTTAATCAATAATATTCTCTGAGTTTATCTCTCTTCTTGTGGATTCAAGAACTGCTCGATTCCGAATTCGTTAAAAAAATGGAAGATTGGGTTGGCTACTTATACATATCAGATTAAGTTGATTTTTTTCGGACTCACTCATTTTTAAAAAAAATTATTAAACAGCTCGAATCATTCGTGCAGGATCCAGAGTGGGCCCCACTTGTCCGTCGGCAGCCGTAGCAAGAGTCCCTTTTGTTCTCTTATAAAGAAGGGAATCCTTTTTTCTTTTTTTTATCCTTAGGGAATCTTGTTTGTAGCTGGTATTTTCCCACGACTTCTTGCATGTTTCTCATTTTTGCTTTTTGAAAAAGTCTAAAATTTGTTTTGCTACACATAACTGGAATCTTTATGCAGACAGAAAATGACTTGAAAAGGAGGGGAGAAGGAGTGCCCCACCAAATAGTAGGTGTATAAACGAGTCGAATTGAGCCAAACCTTGTGATATTCGGGATCAATTCGTAAGGTGTAGGTCAGGCTCGAGTTCGGCTTGGGCTTGATTCGAGCCTGGACTATGGAGTCCAAGTTCATCTAACATTTTTAAAGTTTAAGCTCGGCTAGTTAAAGTTAACCGAGCCACTCAGGCTCGAGTTCGACCAAAATTTTTTTAACTGTAGCAGATTAATTATCTCCCAATCCCTTTCACTAGAGCAGACCCACTTTTGAGTTTTGCACAAGAAGAAATCAGGGGTTAGTTTAGAGATTAAAGACACTGATCAAGTTCTAATCACCAAAAAGAAGAGAGTAAATCACCAGTAGAATACATATGTAGCCATACCCAACAAAGAATCAAAGGAGGAGGAGGAGGCAGACCGGAGGCAGATCGTGGCAACTAAGACAGAGAAGGAGGCAGATTGAAGAGAAGGCAGATCGGAGAGGAGACGGCGTGACGTCCGTCGGTGAAGGATTAGAGGTGGCGATTGAGAGTGGAGAGTTGAGGGAAGCGGTGGAAGAAAGAGAGTGGGAAACCCTAGTCCCTAGTTATTAACATGTTTTGAGAAATGAGAATAAAGTACGTGTTGGTTGAGATGCTTGTACCGAGAATGGAAGAGTTGTGAAAGTTTCTCAGGCGTCCCAAAATTGGCAAACAAATTTATTGTACATGTCATCATCTTCTTGCCATGTTGCCTTTCAAAAAAACAATCTTCTTGCCATGTCATTATCCACGTCTCCCACTTTACCCACAAGATAGTAACATAGAAAGAAAATAACATGTTACTGATGATTTGGACACGCTATTAATAATTAACATTTTGAATACGTTAAGAAAAGAAATGGCACGAAATCCTGCATGCATGTGCCAGTTGTTTTCATGTATTGGTCCACAGCTTTAATTTGGTGAAAGGAATACAAAAGAGGAGCATGGGATGAGCTAGCTAGATTGAAGACATGATACATGCATGTTCAAGAACAAGTGGTGGTGGAATATTTCCCTATCCTGCATCGCATCCGCATCAGACAAGAGTCGATTAACGGTCCGTTTGGATGAATGATTTGTTTTGGGTGGATATAGAATGAGGGGAGATTTGAAGGTGAATATATAATGAGGGGTGATATGTTAAGAGGTGTGACCCCACCTCATAAGAATGGTGGATTTGTAATGAGATGTTTGGATAGTTTTTTGAAAAGGGGAGTTTGGAAGGTACATATGATGAGATAAGATGTCAAATGACTTAATTGCCCCCAGTTTATTAATTTAATAGATAATAAAGATTAATTTCATTATAATGAGAATATATACATATTTATCATTATTTTTTGGATAAAATAAATTCATTTTATCTTTACAATGTTGAAACCTCAATATTTATTACGATTTTTTTTAAAAAAAAATTAAAACCAAATTTTATAAAATAAAATCCTTATGTATTTATTTAGAGTGGTTGAAAATATGTGAGTGGTAATTTTAAAAAAAAAACATAATTCATACATACATATATAATACATATACATATGTATATGTTACTGCTTTCTTTACCCCCGAAATCCCAAAATCCCCTCCCCACTGTGCACTCCTTCACCACCTGCAACCAAATGCCCAAATTCCTCCCCACTGTACATATACCCAAATACCCCAAATTAATTCCCTACACCTTCACCACTGGAAAACTCAAATACTTAAATCTCCCTCAAAATCTCTTCCGATTACAGGCAGGAGAGGGCCCTGGCGAAGGAGCAGAGGAAGAGGAAGGGTAGGAGGGGAGAGAGCAGCTCCGGCGACGAGCGGTAGTCTTTTCTGTTTTCGTTTCTCTCTCTCTCTCTCTCTGTAACCGAATTTCTTTTTCTTTTTTTTCTTTCTCTTCTGGTTCAAGGGGAGATTTGGAGGGGTAAAACAGTTTGAAAACCCCCGGATTTGCCAAGGCTGGGATCTAACCTCTGCTTCACAAATCCACCTCCAGATGGATTACAGTGTTTATATCCGGCTTCCTCAAAACTCAACCAAACACCGGATTTGAGTGGGACAAGGACTACAAATCCGGCCACCTCACATATCCGCCTTCTTCTCCTCCATCCAAACAGGCTGTAAGGGTTCCAAGAAATACTGTGACAAGTCCCTGTCCTCTTGTTAATTTTTTTTTATCGGTAGAAGAAAATTTTATTAATCCCACAAGATTACAAATATTAAAAGGATATAGGGTAAGTGAGAATTAAAATTACTTAATCTCCAAGACTACCCGAGACCAACAAAACCCAAACACCCGAAGAATAAAACCCCCTATGCCCAAACCGCCACCCCACGGTAGAAAACATCCGAACCATCGCCGGAACCTGGGAAACCAGCCCTTGTTGCTGCCCCAACATGATACCGATGCTCCTCCACTGATGACCACTATAATACCGCCACTGGAACCCAGGAAACAAGCCCCTTTTACTGCCATGACAACTTGCTGCCTCCAAAAACAGTGAACCAAGCCCCTCCACCGTGAACCAAAAAACCCACCACCTGCAAAAACCAAACCCGACAGCACCCCCGCCTTCAACCGCTGTCAACACAGCCTCCACAAAACATCCACGAGCATTGCACACCATCCACCCTCCGGCCACCAAGAAAAACACAATCTAGCTAGGAAAGACATCCAGAGGCCCAAGCTCGCAACCCCTCCCCCGGCGGCAGCCCTAGCAGCAGTTACAAGAGAGGGGAGGCGAAGAGTTTTTTAGAGAGAGAGAGAAAGTTTTGTTTTTATTCCATTTGTCCTCTTGTTATTTTCCATCCCTACAAAGTATGAAGTAAACATTATACATCGTTCATGTAACATCACATTCAACTTTCTGTTGGATATTTTTTCGTTGTTTTATTTTGGGCCATTCACTCTTCTTCATGTATCAACATCATGATGCGAGTGTCTTGTCCTTTTTTGCTTTTTCAATGTACCATTTGTCGAGTTTCTAATAAAAAAATTTTGGTGTTTCAAAAAAACATGTCATTATCGATAATGTTGGAAATTGACTAGAATTCCTAAATTGACTAGGATTCCTTTTCCTATTCGGTTTAGGTTTATTTAGTGTTTTCCTATAAATAGGGACCTTGGGGGTTGCTAGGGTTATGGTCTTTTGTTCGAGGCAGATATTAGGGTTTTGTTAAATCTCTTAGGGTTATGAGGTTTGTGTCTCACTTTTGGGTTCCACCAGAGATTTGTCCTTAGATATCTGTTTGGTGCTTCTAGTAGAGTTACGGGTATAGCCAGCTCTTTTTCTCTCCTCGTTTATAGTGAATCCTCTTGCTCTTTTCCCGTGGAGTACGTTCTTGCTTTGTGCTTGAGCGGAGCCACGTATATCCTTGTGTTCTTGTTTATCGCTTGTTGATTTGTTATATTCTCAATTTCGTGTTCGGCACAACAAATTGGTATCAGAGCTTTGGGTTTCAATCCGAGGCTTTTGTTTTCCGCTGTGTATTGTGCAATTGGTGATCGTTTCAATGGCGACTCGTTTCGAAATTGCGAAGTTCGATGGGCAAAGCACTCGCGTCAATTTATGGCGTATTAAGATGAAGGCTTTGCTTGTTCAACAAGGATTACACAAGACTTTGTTGGGAAAATCGAAGAAACCTGCTGATATGCAGGATAGTGTGTTCGAGGATCTCGATGCGAAGGCGCTCAGTTCGATTCAGTTGTGTTTAGCCGATGATGTGCTTCGCGAGGTTGGGGAGGAGGATACTACTGCCGGTATTTGGTTGAAGTTGGAAAGTATCTATATGACGAAGTCTCTTACCAACCGGTTGTATTTGAAGCAGCGCCTTTATACGTTTCGTATGAGGGAAGGTACGCCCGTAAAAGACCATCTAGATGAGTTAAATCGAATTATTATGGATTTAAAAAATATTGATATTGTGATTGATGATGAAGATCAAGCCCTTATTGTGTTATGTTTTTTGCCTGCGTCTTATGAGCATTTTGTTACTACCCTACTTTACGGGAGAGATACGATTTCCATGGAGGATGTTAAATCTAGTTTATATTCAAAAGAATTAAGGAAAAAGGTATCTGGTGAAAGTGAGGTTTATGCTGATGGTTTGGTAGCGCAAGGAAGAACTTCTGAGAGGGATAATGGCAGTAGAGGAGTTTCTGGCTCTCGTTCCACAAATCAGGAAGTAAAGTGTTTTTACTGTAGGAAATACGGGCACATGGTGAGAAATTGTCCTAGGTTGAAAAATAAGGACAATTTTGAAGAGAAGGTTGTTGCTGGTATTGTTGAAGAGGATTCCGACGATTCACTTATGGTTCTTTCTGTGAGTGTCGGTGATGTCTGTTCGAATACCGAATGGATTCTGGACTCCGGATGTTCTTACCACATGTGTCCGAATAAAGATTGGTTCAATACTTATGAATCGGTCAGTTGTGGTACAGTTCTTATGGTGAATAATATGCCCTGTAGAATTGTTGGGATTGGAACAGTTAAAGTCAGAATGCATGATGGTTTTGTGAGGACGTTGTTTGGTGTTCGACATGTACCAGATTTGAAAAGGAACCTTATCTCTTTAGGCACTCTTGACTCTTTGGGTTGGAAGCATACCGCTGAAGGTGGAGTCTTGAGGGTTTTGAAGGGTGCTCGTGTTTTGATGAAGGGTCGGAAATCAAATAACCTCTATGTGCTTGATGGTAGTACGATTGTGGGTGCTACATCTTTGGGTTCTTCATCGGTGAATTCGAGGTTGACTCAGTTTTGGGTTTTTAACTCCGTGGTGGAGTCGGTAATTAACTCTGTGGGGAGTTTGAGCAGATCTTCGTGTGTATCCGAGAGGGATGCGTTGGGTGGGAGGTGCCCGTTGGAAGATAGAGGCTCAATTTGGAGGCATGTGCGGCTGGGTTTCCTAAGTCGCGTTTACAAGGTCAAGCAGGTGTGCTTGAGCCTTGTTCGTTTGTGCCGTTGGTGATTGCCCCGTGGGGGGCTTTTGGGGGAGATGAGCGATTGAAGGAGAGGATTGCCTATAGTGTTGAGTTCGATGGAATTCAAGTCAAGGTGGAGATTTGTTGGAAATTGACTAGAATTCCTAAATTGACTAGGATTCCTTTTCCTATTCGGTTTAGGTTTATTTAGTGTTTTCCTATAAATAGGGACCTTGGGGGTTGCTAGGGTTATGGTCTTTTGTTCAAGGGCTTAGATATTAGGGTTTTGTTCATCTCTTAGGGTTCCACCAAGGGTTTGTGTCTCCCTTTTGGGTTCCACCAGAGATTTGTCCCTAGATATCTGTTTGGTGCTTCAAGTAGAGTTACGGGTATAGCTTGGTCTTCTCTCCCCGTTTATAGTGAATCCTCTTGCTCTTTTCCCCGTGGAGTACGTTCTTGCTTTGTGCTTGAGCGGAACCACGTATATCCTTGTGTTCTTGTTTATCGCTTGTTGATTTGTTATATTCTCAATTTCGTGTTCGGCACAACAGATAATAATCTTTATGGTGATCGCCTTACTTTTGGGTCAACCCATAGCTTAGATTCGGGATCCAACCCTTTAATTTGTGGGAATTTTTAGTGAATCTTTCATAGAAAACACTAAGTTGACCGCATTATTTTATTTTATTTTTATCGGCTTAAGTTAATTTACCGCCTGTTGGTCACATGATCGGATGGCAGATTTCTGATGATAGAAATAAAATTGGGAGTACAGAGTACCTATTGTATGTCTAATGATATTCGGTCACCATCATAGTTTTAAATCTCGGTATCGGTCGCCGTCGCGGTATCGGTCGCGGTATATCAGTATCGGAACGTATCGGTGATACGTCGCGGGAATCGGGTGTCGCGGTCGTAAATTTTTAAAAATCATCAGCAACATGTATAAAACTTGAAAAATATACTTTTGCCCCTAACATTGGCTTAAATTATCACATTTTAATTAATTTAAGACGTGTAATAGCCCATTCTCTTCATGTGAAATATCCGATAATTTATCAAAACCCGCAAGCCAATAAGATTTTACAAATATGAGAAAAATGCAACATTATGAGTTTCGATATAATTGACAAGGTCCAAAATTTTTGGGAAAAAGCTGTGAAAAGTGGAAGGAGTTGATGCTCTATGTTTTTCCCCCCAAAAGGTGAAGCTCTTGTTTTTTTTTTTTTTTTTCCCGAACCGGTCACGTGAATCCGTTACAGACCGATACGTATCGGGTATCGGCCGGTTCACCTGTGATTTCTCGTCTGCCCGTTATATCGGCCAGTATCCGAATTGGAACCCTCAAATACCGGTACGAACCGGCCGATACGGTTCGTACCGGCCAATATTTAAATCTATGGTCACCATAGTCGACTTTGGCATGGCATTATCATGTGACGTTTAACAGAAAATCAGCTCATTCAAACAAACCGCGGTTTTTGTTTCATCAGCCGTAAGTGAAAATTTACCTGTACAAGGTCTTGCCGATCCAGACATCATCTGCACCACCATATTGGTCCAAGTAGAACCTCGTCTCCACCCGCGGCAAACTGACATACCATGGCACGTCCAGAGCATATCCCACCTGATATAAAAGATCAAGAAATTTTTGTACAAATTTCCTTTTCCTTTAATTAGTTTTGTGCCCGTTCTATGCATGGAAAAAACAAATCACATTGGTGTTTCTCTCGATCTCATGTATCGAACGGGTATAACACTAGTTGATAAACAGAATGCAAGAATCAAAATCACAATCGTACGTACCTCACCGGGTAAGTCCTTGGCTATTACCCATTTATCCAGGAGCTTGTTGCTGGCTTGTTTCTCTCTCAAGAATTTGGATGCGAATTTCTTGGCATCCTCGAGGGTTTTTTCTTCTGGAAATAGAACCTGAGAAGCCCTATACAGGCTATACATTGGAGTTACTCCCTCAGTCGACTGCCCAGCAAAGCAGAAGAACTCCCCATCCTTCTCGAAATGTCGAAATACATCTGCATGTCAAGGAAAAAATTGCAAAACCAGTGGTAATCACCTAGGTCTCTGAAAAAAAAATAAAAAAATAAAAACTTAAGCTCACTAAAGGTCATGTTTGGTAGCCATTCTATTTTCTGTTTTCTGTTTTCATTTTCAGAATTTTCAAAAGTTAACTTTTAAAGTTTGTTTGGTGCACTACTTCCACTTTCAAATTCTGGAAATCACTTTCATTATTTTCATAATTTGAGGAAGTAACAAAACTCAACTTTCACTATTTTCAAAAACAAAAAACAGGCTACTCCGCTACAATTCCTTGGAGGTCTTTTTTCCTTTCCTCTTCCTCTCTCTCTCTCAAACCCAGGCCATTGAAGATTCTCTCTCTCGCTCCCTCTCTCCCTCTTATAGTCAATAAAAGATACTTATCGAAGGAGAAAAACCTTATAGTCAATAAAGGACCGACTTTGGAATTAGAAAATTTCACATGTATTTAACCTATATATATATATATATATATATATATATACTCTCTTAACTTAGAGATGAGAGGAGGCCGGAAGGGATACATTGAGCTTATGAAGCCATCATTTTATGAAAGTTGATACTATAACTTCGGCCTAGGAAAGAAGAACCCAATCACCTGGACTCAGTGCCGGCTCAAAGATATTTGGGCCCGAAGCGAAAGTTGCGCGCAATAGGGGGGCCATTTATCTCCTAATCTTTGAACAAAATTTTGCGAAATGTTGAGGAAAACTAAGGGGTGGAGATTCGAACCCAGTTTTTAAAGCATTCAAAGAGCCTAAGCTGCCACATGACCATAAAGATGTTACTCAAAGCAAGGCAATTGAAACTTCTTATTATTTAAAAACTATATTTTTTGGAGCCCTCTTAGGGCTAAAAAATCGGGAGCCAAAAGCAACGACTTCTTCGGCTTCCTCTCTAAGCCGGCTATGCCTGGTCTATCCACCCGGCCCTTTCTTTCAGAATATCAAGTATGAAATTTGTTTCTAACATGATTGCAAGGGATGAGATAATGCCACGAAAAAAAACTTTCATGCCACGACAGGTTGTGGTGTCTTGACCTTTGTACCCATTGCAAGAACCACGATCCTGACTTTTTCTCTCTCTGTATCTTACACTTTCTTCTCCATTCTCACGTCTATCTCGCTCTTTGATTCGAAAGGAGCAAGCTCAGACTAACAACACAAGATACCTTCAGCAAGACGGGAATTCTCAACCGACACCCTTACAGCGAGACCGAAATTCTCAACCGACACCGATTCGAGGAACTTCTGAAGATTACAGATCGAGATTTCTTCTCCTGGGGGCTATGATAATATCGTCATACTTGCACTTCAGAGGTGGGAAGAGGCTGGAAAGGATAAGACATTGAGAAACCCATTCAAAGAAGGCGAATGGGTTTCGATTTGCGATTCAGGAGATGGACATAACCGAACGAGGTGCGAGAGAGCCGGACATGGAGGGGAATGAGGTGCTAGAGTCTAGAGAAGACAGAGACAAGTTGTATAGAGTTGAACATCTCTGGTCAGATTTTGATTGTCACTTATCAGAGCTCTGTTTCTTGTAATACACAAAAAAATGGTGCTTTGTTGGTAATGAACCCAGCTTATATGGTACAATACACAAAACTACACAGAGATCAAGGTGTGGAGCTTTATTGATATAATTGTGAGGGTTCTTCAATCCATTTAGGTTTCGTGTCCCAGAAAGGTTGGTCGGAGTTTGGGATTCGGACGGGACGGCGGTGCTTCTCGCTTCTTGGGAGATAGCTGAGACGTTGTATAAAGAGAGAGAGGGGCCTATATGTGATTCCAGGGTAACAAGGGCATACGTAAACAATGTTCGTGCCACTAAAGAATTCTATCGTGGCATTATCATTTGCCTGATTGCAAAGGCTTGGATCAATCTCTCTCTCTCTCTTCTGTATAGTTTGAGAACTAGCGGAGAAATTGCAAGAAATACCATTTTAGAAAAAGTAAAAACTAGTTTCAGAAATTGATTTTTTTATAAAAAAAAACAGGGTAACACAAACATGTTTTCTGTTTTCACTTTTTTTTTTAGGAAAAGTAAAAACTGATTTCAGCAAATAGAAAACAGGAAACAGAAAAGTGGTAGTGTTACCAAACATAGCCTAATGTTTTTAAAAATTTTGCAAAAAACCGAACGTTTTGAAAACCAAGCACACTAAACTTACTAGCAGAAACTTGGTAGCCATGTCGTCGTAAAAGCCTAAATCCCATGCTTGTGACATCTATATCTTGAACTGTCGTACATCGTGTCGAAAAAATTCCTTCTTCAGTCCAGTACCTGGATTTTAACTTAGAGCAATTATATGTGGTTTACAACCAAAAAAAAAAATGTTGTGTCGCACGTATAAGTTAAATTTCATTATACCTGTAGACGTAATCCAAACATTCTTTGATCTCCAACTGGAAATACCGAGAGACGCCGAGGCGTTCGAGCCGATCAACGGCCCAAAGGCGCTCAAATAAATCAACCGGGTAAGCATGGGGAACTGAATATTAAGATAAGCCAGGTATAAATTAAAAGAGTAAAAATTATACGATGGCTTATATATGTATGAAAGTCACGACAAATTAAGTAACTCGAATCGTTCAATATTGTATATGATCAATATAAATATGATCGTTAATTTTTGTCCCTTTTAGTTTGAATTATTGAATATCTACATGCTTGACTTGATCATGTTGTTACCAATGTCAATTCAACTTTATTGACAAAAATGATCAGATTATATAGCAGGCCTTAACAAATTAACGAGTGGAATCATACAGATGAGCTCGGCGTGATTTCACGGAAATTATACAATGACCCAGGGGCACCGTCATGTGGTGCTCCAAGATGATCCACAATAATGTGTACCGATGGCGGTGGGACCTGGGGCACCGGTGTCTTATATATAAGGAGCACTAGATAGTTACTCACTCAAGCCCTAGCTTCTACTTATACAAAGATGGTAAAATTACACGAAGATCTCCTCATCTATACGTTTTAGACAGGAACATCCCCTAATCTTTAAAAATGACTAAAAGCACCCCCTCAACTATAACCGTTAACCAATCAGCACTCTTCTGTCAAAAGGATAAGATGAAGGGGTCAATGTGGACAATTTTTAATAATTGAGGGCGTCAGTGTGGACAAGTTTTAAGGGATAGAATCGTCATTTCACTTCATTCCGTTAATAGAGTTATACAGCCAATTTTTAATTTCGCATAGATGATCAGGGGTGCTTTTGGGCAGTTTTATACGTTAGGGGATATCCGTGTCCAAAAGTATAGATGAGGGGGTCTCCATACGTGTAATTTCACCTAAAAAGATTTAATCATGAGCATTAATTTTCATTACCTCCCCCGTTAAATTTCTCAACAATTTCGTTGAGGTATCTGAAGCACTTATCATCTTTAGTCTGCATGAGTGCGAAGGCAGTGGAGGAAGTAGAAAACAGGAAGGATCCATTTGGACACCGCAACTTAAGTAGCTTTTCCCATTCCAGCCCGGGCATTCCTTCCAAGCTATAAAGAAGTGCTGTGGGCACTGTGTGCAGCATGTCCTTTGGTATCCTATCATATTAATACAAATTGATTTTAACCTTTCAATTAGCACCTTGGTCCGCCGTGCGCCTAGGCCGGGCTCTTCAAAGAATAGATCTAGATCACATTGTCGTGAAGGCGAGCCGCTAGCTAGTTGTATAATGTTGTGAACAATTGGTTTACCTTGAGAGCTTTAGGTTTCTCCTTGCATAGATCTCCTGCAAGATAGGAGAATCATCGACTGGGAGTTCGATATTTAACTTGCGACCCATTTCTATAAGCGAAGGGAATGCTACTTCAAACCCGACTGTCATGTGCTCCACATTTGCATCTTCTAGCTTGCGCATGTTCCCTTTGATAAATTCCATTCCTTTATATGACCAAAAAAATGAAACAAGAAATTTTGTCACAATAACAAATTTGCAAATTTGAAAAAGTAACTTTGTGGTTGATATCTTATCAACTCACTTCCTTTTCAGTATCTCCAAATTTTTCCAGCTAGGAATATACTCTTCTTTTGTCGATTAAAAAAAGACAAATTTTCGTAGTCGTCCCTCTAGTTTTACGGCAGTCTCAATTTCGTCCATCTAGTTTCAATTGTATCAATTCCGTCCTTGTAGTTTATTTTACGTTTCAAATTGGTAAAATCGTTAACACCGTTAATGAAACTAACAGAAAAATTTATGATTAAAAAATTAAGTGCTCCAATTTTTGATCCAGTTAAACCGGTGCGAAGATCTTATTTTTTTGATTATTTTATCCTAAATGGTCGTAATGAATTTTTGGCTCTAAGGCCTTTCAACAAGCACCTAAATACTCTTTATTTAGTTTCAGGGCTCTCTTAGAATGCTCATTGAAAAGCCTTAGAGCCAAAAATCCATTACGATCATTTAAGATAAAATGGTCAGAAAAATAAGATATTCGCACCGGTTTAAACGGATTGAAAATTGGAGCACTTAATTTTTTAATCATATTTTTCCGTTAGTTAACGATTTTACCAATTTGGAACGTAAAACAAACTACAGGGACGAAATTGAGACAATTGAAACTAGAGGGACGAAATTGAGACAACCGTAAAACTAGAGAGATGACTACGAAAATTTGCCCTAAAAAATGTCCTTTTAGAAGTGACGATAATCAAAAGGACAGTGGTTTTTTTTTTTTTTCCCTCTAGAAATTTGGATTACTACCTTTTTTGCTTTTGTCGGGATGAATCTTCCATGATTCTAGAGCAATTACACAAGCTAGAGTACTGATTAGTCGATCGTGAGGTTCGAATATCAAACTATCACCCCATGAACCATCCGGGAGCTGATTATTAGAAATCCATTGGAGACTTGTGGGAAACTGAGGGCCACCATTTCCGTGGATATCTTCAACTAGAGCTACCCATGCAGTGTCATACGCCGATTGATAAGCTTATATCTCCATCGTTCATGGACCCCAACATTGATCGTATGGAATCGATGTTTTCCTTGACTTTGTTTCTTGCATTCACCTTTAATTCCAATATTATAATTATGTAAGTGCATGCATTCCTATTTTTTTTTGCTCAGCAGGTATATTCTATTTAGTTACTGCCAAATTAAGAAGAAAAGTGAGTGTGTGTGTGTGTGTGAGAGAGAGAGAGAGAGAGAGAGAGATCTTATTGTTCAAACCACCTCCAGAGCTTCTTCTCCCACTATGTGAGGTAGGAAAACATCTTTGTTCTCTGCACATACGATCATGTTAGATGTATAAGAACTTGTTGAGCATAGGATAGTAGTATTATCAAATTATAAATTTATGGGCTGCCATTCATTTGTAAACTACTCAGTTTTAAATTTTAATATAAACTCAAACTGTCATTCGTGATGTACGACGTGAATAAATAATATCATAGTATCAATTATTACCTTCAGTACTCCTTAATTTTCAAGAATATTAAAGAAAAAGGCCCCTTTCAAAGAGAATTTCAAAAAGAAAGTCCATGTACCTTCTGTACGATCGAGGTTTAGTTACAACTTTGCACTGGAGACGAGAATTATTATTAGCCCGTTCACCTTTAGGTCCAACGTAGCACACACCTATGAGAGAGAGAGAGAGAGAGAGAGAGAGAGAGAGAGAGATTTGATGTTAGAGCATCTCCAATCCAAGATCCTCCAAATCTCTATTTGAGAGGATCAAATTAATCTATTTTATTTGAAAAGTAGATTTAGAGGATTGTACTATTTATCTCAACTCCAACCCAACACTCTATTTCTCAACTCCAACACATATTTGAAGGAGATCCTCTATTTTTTCCTTCATCCTCTATATTTAGAGGATCAAAGTTCATCCTCCCAAATGGATGAGAGTTTTAGAGGATGGATTGAAAAATGTTTTTCCTCCAAAATGAAGATATAGAGTATGGATTGGAGATGCTCTTAGCAACTGAATAGGTCCCGAACTTAGCAAGAAAAAACAAACAGTAGAAAAGGAGCTAGCTAGGGTGCACGCAAGAAAAGACTCAATTAGTTCTTCAAGTTGATTAAAAAAAATAAAATTTTGTACGAAAGCACTTTTTTCTTTAATTCCAAAATTGCACGGGCGCCGGCATCTTTTCGTAGAAAACACTCATTATGGATTGTGGAGGAACTAAATTGGTTAGATCCAGGAGTTCAATGACCATATGGCCTATGAGATATACTTATTTATTTACGGACATGCTGTAAAAAGCAAGTTATAGCAACTAATTACAATCGTCTAAAAGTATTTTGGACAGTCTGGATTTTAATAAAACTTTTTCGAGGAAAAGTTTAACTCTTCCCTAAAAAAGTTTCATTAACATCCTAACCATCCAAAACACTTTTGAACGGTCACGATTGAGTTTCTGTAAACACTTGTTTCTGTAAACAAGATTTAATTATGGCCTACATGGTTTGCGATGAAATCTTGTTGTCCTTTTGATTGTTTTATATGCATGAATAGATTATGATATATCACAAAATTTCCTATAAAGACCACCTTAATTTACTAAAATGCAGACCTCTCTTTTTTTGATCAAATTTGATTATCCGAGCCGTTTAATGTGTTCAGAACGTTATTTTAAGGGTGCACTCAAGAAATCAGTAAAAAAAAAGACCAGGAAGAGCTTGATCTGAGCAGTTTTTCATAAATGCATAGAGAAATTGTTTTATGAAAAACTGCACAGATCAAGCCCTTCCCGGTCCTTTTTTGTTGATTTTTCGCGAGTACCCTTAAAATCACGTTCTAAACATATTAAACGGCTTGAATCATCAAAATTTGATCGGAAAATGAAAAATCCGCATTTTAGCAAGTTAAGATGGTCCTAACTCCTTATAGGAAGGGGACTCTATGATATATTACTTCTACTATAAAGTACTCCCTCCGTCCCAATTTAAGTGTCATTTACGGGAAATCGTACATTTTAAGAAGTCAATTTTTTTACTCTAAATTTCCAAAATTAACCTTAAAAACTGTTAAGTTAATTATATGTATGGAATTCGCTTATATCTTTTAATATAGATCTCAAAAAATACTCCATCCGTCCATTTTTAAATGTCCTGCTTCGTAACTCCAACTTATTAAAAAGACATCATCATTATACCTTTCACATCAACTTTTTCCTCCACTTTCCCTATTTACCCATCATCATTACAATTTTACTCACTAACTTTTCAAAATGGAATCTACTTTTAGGAACAAAATAGACAATTCACCAACTTTTACCCACTAACTTTACAAAATGGACACTTATTAAGGGACAATCCAAAATGGAATACTGGACTGTAATAAAGGGACGGAGGGAGTATATAATATGAATCTTGTTTGATATGTCTCAATTAATTTTACTATACAAATTTTTCAAAATCATGAAAAATATTATAAATTGAAAGATATTTGTCAATCTAAAAATGACACGAATATAAAAAGCTGTCAAATCAATGTGTACTTTTTAGAGGTAAAATTGGGAGTTTGACATGTTTTGATGGTTATTTTTAAAAAGTGAACACTTATTTTGGGACATCCTAAAATAGAAACATGGACACTCAAATTGGGACGGGGAGTAATTAAGAGTGAGAGAGACGCAGGGAGGTACAGAGTTGTGAGGGTGCCAGCTGTTGTTTGGTTTATCTTCCGACACAACCATTAACACGACCCATCCCCTTTCATCTTTGTTTTATCAGAAAGTCTAAGGGTACAGCAGCCTTGGGTACAGCAGCGGGTACAGATCCCATTTGTGTTCTTCTCGGGTCCCGTAAAGACGATCGAAGCCGCTTATTTTGTTCAAAATACTTCGTTTATGGTCCCTGTAAAAAATTATCTCAATCCGATATCGGGAAGTGTGTTTACAAATCATCCAAATTCACTTCAAAATTCACTCCAAATTCACTTCCAAATTTTGAAGTGAATTTGGATGATTTGTAAACACACTTCCCGATATCGGATTGAGGTGATTTTTTACAGGGACCATAAACAAAGTATTTTGAACAAAATGAGCGGCTCCAATCGTCTTTGCAGGACCCGAGACGGACGCAAATGGGGTCTGTACCCGCTGCTGTACCCAAGGCTGCTGTACCCTTAGCAGCTCTCTTTATATACTATGTGAGTACGTAAGAGAGAGAAACTTCAACGCATTATGTTCAGGGTTGTCCATGTCGGGTTTAATTTGTTGCCAGGCTGGAGCGATCGAGTAATTATTCAGCAGCAGTCCCCCCCGGAGAGTATGGCTACGTGATACTGCTTAGTACATTGCATTTAACGGCTTTTTTGTCAATCGGGTTCTGAAAAAAAGTGAAAATAATTGATGATTCTTGTCTTTTAACTTGAAAAGTGATTAGGGTTGGACGGAACATGTCTTAGCCTTTTAATTTACTGCCTTAACTATACTTTTAGTTCAAATTATATAAGGGGAAAAAAACTACTTGGGTCCAGAGAGTCATATTATAACCCACTGAGAAAAAATTAAAAAGAAAGAAGATGCCAAAGTGGAACCATTGTTATGAACTTTCCAAGTTTTATGAAGCCGATCTCAAATCCATTTGAGGACTAAGGTTTCATTAGTTTTACTTTTGGAATTATTGAATTTCGTTATTTATACCAGAGTATAGTAAATCACAACCCTAAAACCACCGGCCTCCACTTAAGTTTTTATCCATGACATCAGAACTATATATACACAAAAATTTATCCAATATTACTTGGGTTGTATACATTGATTGATCTGTGGGCTAATTTTTGGATAGGGTGTTTCAACATTTTGGGGTAGGGTGTTCAAGAAGGGTTAAACTAAAATAAACCTAAAAATACTGGAGTACAACTATTCTATAAATAAATAAATAGTTTTTAATGTTCAAGTGACCACCATTGACAAAGACAGGGCCGGCCCTTTGGGTTGCCCAAGACGCCCGGGTATAGGGCCCAAAAAAAGGGCCCCCAATAGTTTTTAGAGTTAGATGGGTAGGAGTTTTTGATAGCCCAATCTGACTGGTCCAATACATAATAAGGGCCCAAAGTCAATTAATTCATTAAGCCCAATAACTTTGTGTACATCCATTTGTTGGCTTATTGGGTGGCCAGTGGATTGGGGGGGGTTGGATTAATAATTCTATGGGGCTCCTAATATCTTGTTTGGTTAGGTTTTTGTGGGTGAGACTAGTTGTCCCATGGGATTGTTAATCCCCCAAAATGGGGGTATTAGCAATACCATGTGGGGATGTTACTAGTAATCCCATCCCCATGAGATTGAGCAAGACAGGTTTAGAAACCCACCTCAATTCCAATCTCAATTCTAATCCTAACCAAAACAAACATGTCATTTACAATCTCACCTCATTCTCAATCTCAATTCTAATCCTGTGCAAAACAAACATGAATAAATGATATATCCCCTCATTAATAATCCCACCTCATTCTCAATCCTAATCCCACCTCATTCTCAATCCTAATCCCACCTCATTACGAATCCCCCAAAAATGAAATCTGCAATCAAACACGCCCTTACCGATCAAAATAAGACAAAAATATATATTACATATAATCACATGAACGCATGATCATCACTTGAATATTACTCCTTTTCTTGTATTTTTAAAAACAAAAATATCAATTACACTTGTATAATCCAAACTTCGGAATAAAACGTCGTACGAGTCTAGGGGTGAAAAGAAAAACCAGTAAACCGAAACCGGTGAAAAGAAAAAGCCGGTAGACCACCTCTATAAACACATGCGTATCACGTGAGGCCCCCAAAACCTGTATTTACTCTCTAAGTCCACGACTATTTTACTCCATCACTAAACTCCACCCAAAGAAAAAACACCAACTATGGTTTCTCCGCGCTTCCCTTTCTGGCTTCCTCAGCCTCCAAAGCCGCCCGCCCGACCCGACGTCGCCTCCCGCAAGTCTCTCTCCGCCTCAACCGTGGCGTTCACCGTCGCCGCCGGCGTATCCGCGGCCGCCGCCGCCGCATCCCAATACTCGAACACCCCGTTTCTCCAAGACGCCTTGAATTTCTTGCTTTCCAATTTATCGCCCAACGGGAACGCCAATCGCTCGTCCCATCTCTGGGGCTCTCTCTCCCTAGCCGCGGATCCGACGCCAGTAAACGAGCCGAAGACCGGCGTCTCGTTTCCGTCCGCTTTGGGAGATTCCCGGCGACTTCTCGGAGTTGGGGTGCGGAGAAAGAGCGTGTTTGGCTTGAAAAACATCGATGTTTATGCTTTCGGTACCGCATTTCCTTCCTTCTTCCGCTTCTTTGTCACATTAATACCTCCAATGTTTTTATTATGACTCAGAGTGTCTGAGCCAACCTACGACGCACTCTGCTAATGTGGGATCAATCTCTCAGTCCACTAGCGGGGCCAATTAAATTAGTATCTCGAATTTTAATATGTACCTGAACTGGAATGCACATTGTGCGCGAAATTGGGTATCACCTACGTTGGGGGTGTAAACGAGCCGGGCTACTAAACGAGCCTAAAACTCGAGCTCGAGCTCGACTCGATTGCTGAACTAGTTGAGCCGAGCCTTAACAAGCCGAGCAGCTTGGTTCGTTGCAGCCCTATGTACGTTACTGGAATTCACCTTGATGAATTCAGTTCGGTTTCTAATTCCATGAATTTGTTGGAATGTGAGTTAAAATGTTGCTGTAATTTTTTTTCCATTGATGGGACTTAGACTCTCTATTTTCAATATATGGAATGGAGATCACCATTGCATGATCAATGGCTGTAACCGAGCCAAGTGAACACATCTTTGTTCCTCCTAGGTGGTAGTATACAGTTTGCTTTTCGTTGCAGCTGAACAAATGGAGCTTCTCAAAATTGAATTTTTAAAGTTATTGGCCAAAAGAGGAAAATAAATTCATGCCAAATGGTTTGGCACAGCTATCAAACAAACCTAGAAGTTATAGGTTGCGTCTTCCAACATGCATTGAAATGAACTACGAGGGGAAGTTTATATCCCAGTTGATGGTTGATTGTCGGGGGCCCCTTATTATTGGTGGTCATTTCTGAGAATCATCAATAAACTTGTGTCTAATAGGGTTTTCACATTATGAGAATGAAAAGGTGTTATATGAGTTTATATCCATGAAATGTTTGATAACCTTATTTTGGAGGTTCAAATCATTAGCTTCTCTTAAAACACTTATTTTTGGGCTTAACAATTCCTTCAACTAATCCTAGACAATTTAAGCCCATCATAAGACATTCATGTTGGGGGCATGGGGTTGCCAAGTGGATAAGGCGCTTCCTTGACGGTGTGATGCTGGGTTCAGGTCTCATTTGTGCAAGCTGCAACTATTCTATACCCCTACTACCAGTTGTAATAAGGCACTCATGTTCTATTGTACACTTGTTGTTTGCCATTTTTCAGTAACTTACTTGGATTGTGCACAGTCATCATTCTGCGTTATTTTATATCCGTTACATCGCTACTAGCCTACTGAATTACTTGTATTTAAGTAGATGAACATTTGACATCATTTTGAGATTCCCTTGATAATGGAAGTAAATGTACAGGTGTTTATGCTGATACTGTTGATATAAAGGAAGTTCTTGGTGAGAAATATGGAAAAGCATCTCCTGCTGAACTGGATAACAAGGAGTTGATTGATGATCTTAAGAATAGTGATGTTTGCATGACTGTTAGACTCCAAATAACTTATGGAAAATTAAGCATTCGTTCTGTACGTAGTGCTTTCGAAGAATCTGTTGGAAACAGACTACAAAAGTTTTCTGGGTCAGAATCGTCAGATAACAAAGAATTGCTTCAAAGGTAAGTCATCGTTTTGTCAGAGTATAGCATAACTTGGTTGCTATGGATAGAGAATATACTTCTGATAATATATCATCATTGAATTTTAAAGTCTTGAGATGAAATGGTTTTGAAAAGTTCTCATGTTTGAAAGCTTTTGGTATATCATTGTTCTATTCTTTTTTTCCCCTTCTTTAGTAGCTGTGATGGCTATTTTAGTGGACTGTGGACCCTTACATGGTTGTGACTGGTGAGAATCAATTGGGACTCTAGAGCAAGTGGATCCAAGTAGCTGACCCCATGTAACCAGGAATTCGGGACTAAGGCTTGTTGAGTTAAGTTGACCTTTAGGTGCTTCACTTCGCTTTGATGCTTGTTTATATAGCACGCCAAATGATACCCTCCCAGCTCCTGTTTGTGTATATGGCCTTTTTTGATCGCTTTTAAAACTGCCTTTGCCCTCTTCCTTGCTGATTTTGATGTTTCTGTTTGAAGTTCTTGCGATAGAAACTTTGTGTAATCTTATGGATAAATTAAAATGAGAAACAATAAGAATAGGGGTTCATAGAGACTGTGTTATTGTAAAGTAGTTTGTTTAGTGTTTTATAGTCATTGCTTTGGGCCTAACAGCCTGCTCAACAGGTTCACATCATTTTTTAAAGATGAATACAAGATTCCTCGGGGATCTATAATTGATCTTTCAAGGGAACTGGGCAATGTGGTTCGCACAACAAGTAAGACTTCTTATTTCTAAAACTGCTTTTGTAGTTTTCCAATTGGTGTAACAGATATAATAGAGATACTCATTGATTCTATCCAGCAAAATGTTTATTACTCCTTGACCCCTTTCAGTTATTGCCATTATTGTTCCTCAGTTATCACTCAATTTGTGTCCTTATTGACAAGTCTTCAAAGCTAATTAGGGGAAACTATTTGTGATACACTGAACTGGAATTAAAAATTCTAAAATATAGCTGTTAAAAGGAACCTGATCAAGGATTACAGGCTTCTGAGTTCTAATACTATACTCTTCCTGTGTGACTGGTACCAATTGTAGAAATTGTAATGATTCAGCTCAAAGCAGGGTATTATTTCATACTGAAAAACAGTGAAAAATCCTTTTTTGTGGTGATGTCTTTGCACCCAAGATTAATTTTGTGTTTGGTTGATATTGTAGTTGATGGAAAGGAGGTGGGAAGTATCCAGAGCAAACTTCTCGGTCGGTCGATTTTAGATCTGTACATCGGTGATGATCCATTTGACCGAAAAGCTAAAGAAGAGATTGAGCGAAACCTGGCTTCTCTATTTCAGCAGTAGATATTTCGTTCTTCAAAACCTACAGAATAATGTCCAATGAGAAATTGCCCTTGCCACTCGGCATTGAAGAATTTCACCTAGCCAGTTAGATAGTATTGAGTATTTTTAAACCGTATGTGGGATGGGAATCCTTCTGGAGTGTTGTTACGGAAATGTGCTATGCAACTCTCTCTTCATATAGTATGGTGGAGGTTTGCTTCTTATTCATGCATCTATTTCTCTTGCATCAGTATTTAAGCTTCTTATCGAAACTTTTGTGTGTCTCCCTCGTAGTCGTTATTTATGAGTTGTTGTCTACAGTGCTGTTAGCATTTCCTTATCCTTCTATGGTTCTTTTTATTATTAGGTATTGTGCAAAAGTGTGTCAAATTCAACCAATGGAGTGTTGCTATTTCAGAGTACTTCTGACTTGGTAATTTTGAATGTGGTTAGGGGTCAGGTGGTGTTTTTGGACTATAGAACCATATCGTTCCTACTAAGTACATTCAAAGTTAGCTGGAGAAGTAAAAAATGAGACCTCTTGTCTTGTTTTATAGTACAAGAATGACACTAGACCTGTCACATGTTATGGCAGCAAGAGATTCTGCGACCGAAGAAAAGCTCATCCGTAGCAATATGCATATTGTTTTGTAAATGCAGTTAGTTGTATATGCTAGTATTAGAAGTCTAACATCGCCTGCACATCTAGATTTTTCGCATGTACCTTACCAATCTTCCGTCGGAATTTTACCGGAGAATTATTGCCTCATTGTATTTGTCGCAACACGGACACTCGACAATATCTCTATCCTTGAAGACAATATCAAGCATGCATTACTGGCAATGGAAGAAGAGAAGGGTCTGACATGAAAGAGAAGAGATTGTCAACTTAGCCAAGGTGATTGCCTGGAACCAAACAAGGGGTTGTGAATAATGTTTGATTATTTCCAGATCCCTTAAGGAGTAGAAGCAGGCAAATCATCCTTGGCTACTCAACAAACCTCTTGTCTACATGTGAGACCTCTCTTCCCTCTTGACTCAATGCTCCATTGAGGAGATGCCATTTGATTGGGCCTTCAACTTCTCTATTTATAGAACATGGATTATTCATAACTTCCTCATGTGCCAATTTGTATTCCGAATATATTCTTTTTCCCTTTAGAAAGTACCAAATCTAGAACGAATGTCAATTCGAAAAGCTTATGAGAAAATTTGCAACATGCAGGAAAATTTGTCGTATTGCACGATTTTTTTTTCCTTCAATGGTCAAAGGTGTCTGGGCCAATTTATGCACACCTCGACTAATCCTCTCTCGGTTCGGTTAAAGGCAAGCCATTCACGCTGGGAATAGAGAATTCACAAGAAATTATTTTTTTGCAGCCTGACTCTGATAATCAAACCTTGATCAATTGTTGGGGAGCAAACTCACCAACTAACCAGAGTATAGAAGAATTATTGACCACCAACTTGCATTGAGTCAACTTGCTTGACCCTTGGCTCTTTCCAAAGGATATGAGATGAGGATGCTAGAAGTGAAATTGATACAAAAGCAAATAAAATAAAATCCAGAATGAGTCATTAACTATGATATGATAGACTCGAGATGAAGTCAAGATTTTATTCTATCGGGAAAAATCTGATGTGAAATAGAAATGCTTTTTTTTTTCTTTTTCTTTCTATTGTTCCATAATCAAAAGTAGTAAATTTCTACCATAAAACGTGTAAAAACATCTAATGTATTTAGGTTGGTTGCCATTAATCACTCACGTTTAAACAATGTTATATACTAAAAAAATTGGTTTGAAAAGTATTCAGAAAGTAAAACTTATAAAATACCTAATGCTGTGTTTGGAAGTTTTGAAAGAGAGGGGGAAAAAAGAGAAGAGAATTAAACAAGAGAGAGAAATAGTACGAAATAAATTATCTGCTAAATGCAAAGTTTTCCTCTCTTTTTTGCTTTTAAAAAAATAAAGAAAGATTGAAGTAAATTGTGAGATGGAAAAATTTAAACAAATTAAGAAGGTAAAATGAATTTTCACTTATATTTGTTTTGATTAGGAATCAAACATAGCGGCAAAAAAAAAATAAAAATCCCTTTAATCTAAGTCCCAAGCAAATTCTAAACTCATTATGCGTGTGACCACCATCCACATTACATTGGCTTTACGTCTACTCCATACAACTCATTGTTCGTTGATATTATCAGTATATGTTTAACTTATCCTTCCACCATAGCACGACTCTCCCAATACAATAAATACTATGGTGACCACATCGAATGATCATGATTTGAATGCCATGTGAGTTGGCTTTAATGGATTGGTGGAATAGGTCTCTTGCCCTTGGTGTTTCCGGTAACATAGCTCTCTTTCAATAACCTTTTTTTTGTGCTAAAACAGAAGTGCATGCACGGTACCTCGTCACCTCCGACAGAGAGTATTGACCCGTCACACGATATCACTATCTGTAAAGGATCCTAACGCACTTATATCGGAACCGAAAGTAAGATCCCTTGAGGGGTGTTTGAAATATGGGTCGGCCTGCACCATATTGTAGGTTTTGTTTTAATTGGGCTGGACTTGAAGGTGGAAACTCGGTACCTCTCGAACACAGATAATCACACGGCCCAAAACCGACGCTATTGTCGTCGCCGTTTTAGGGTTTAAGCAATTTCCAAGCAGTCTGTGAAAGATATTCGCATCAGATATAGAAACAAAAACCCTTCCCCTTTTGCTCTATATTCGCATTTAATCGATTCTTTTCGAGCCCTTGGATAGAACTTCAGCCAGAAGAATGATAGCAGCGGTTTCTTGGGTCCCGAAAGGGGTTTCAAAGTCTGTCCCAGATGTGGCCGATCCTCCTTCCAAAGACGAGGTTGAAGAGATTCTCAAGAGTAATTTAGAGAAAAGGTAAAAAAAATTCATGCTCACATGGCTTGCAATTTAGCTGAATATTCTTCCGCTTGTTAATGTGTGATCAGATATATGGAAATAAAGGATGGGTGGTTGTCATTTTTTGGAGAAGAGAGAGATGTCGAGAAATTGGCCGAACCAACAAGCACGCTAACGTGCAAAGAACAATTAAGAAAAGAAACGCAAGACACTAAGATTTTTACATGGTTGCCAACTGTAGTTTATTCGCACCAGTTTTCGCTATAATATCGAATGAAGAATGCAGTGCAAGTTACTCGTAGTACATCGGCTGCGTATAACATGTATTTATAAGCTAGGGTTTTACACCATCAATTATTGTAATACGTGATACACCTGTTAGCAAAGCACAAATTAGACCAATCAGGCTTCACAAACCCGAAAACAAATATTGGTCTGAGAATTAGATTTTTGGTAACTTGAGATTTGTGTAGATTATAGTAAGTGTAATTTCTGTTGGGGTTTACAGTGTGGAGAGTGAAAATGAGGAGCAAGATGAAGGAATGGATGCAGAAGCTGCTAAAAAGGGTGAAGTAGTTTCCCAAGCGTTAGCTGCTGCAGATGCACTTGGAAAAGCCTCAAAAAGTACCACTTCAAGTTCCAATTTTCAGGACATAACTGATGGTTTACAGGAGCTGAACATGGAAGATTATGATGACGAGGATGACGGTATATCCCTCCCTTGATTTCATCTATGATAATTGAATTTGGGCATACTGCTTGCCTAGATTTTGCATTCCTTGAGACCTGGATTAACCTTGAAGCATTTGTTATTGTTTTGTAAGTTCTATGGCTAGCTCATAGGTTTAAGGAAATGTGAACTGGAACCAAACTGATTTTAACAATGGCATTGGTCTTTTCCATGCAAAAAATGTTTGAATGGGTTTTTAATCAAGCAAGATTGCTGCAGGTATTGATATTTTTGGTGCGGGGATTGGGGGCACATATTATCCTAGTAACGACATGGACCCATATCTGCAGGGTCAGGCTGTAAGTTTGACAAAGTTTGGATTTCGTTACTTCTTTGGGTTATGGTGCGAGTATTGAATTCATTTTCTCTTGTTCTTTGCTACTTCTTTTTTGTTTTGTTATTGTATTTTAAGTTGGGGGCTGATTTGTTGTTGGTGTTAGGATTATGACTCTGAAGAGCTCGAAGACGTGATCATAAAGGCTGAGGATGCTGTGTTAATATGTGCACGTAACGAGGATGAAGTCAGTCATCTAGAGGCATGTAATACTTGCTATTCCTCGCTAGACAATAGTGTGTTATTCCTCCCACGTCTCTCTTATCTTAGCTTGTCAGTCAATTGGTGTATTTAATGTTACAAACAGGTTTGGATCTATGAGGACCCGGCTGGTGGTGATTCGAACATGTACGTTCACCACGATATCATCATTCCAGCTTTTCCCCTCTGCTTAGCATGGCTCGACTGCCCAATTAAAGGTGGAGAAAAAGGTAACATATACTTGAACAGTTGTTTTTTGGGAAATGTGTCCCTTCACCAGTTCACATGTTCTGTTTCCTTTCCTTAGTGATCTAACATTGTATGCTGCCATTGCAACAATTTGGCTTTGTGGTTACTCCGAGAGTGAAAGAGAGTAAGAACAGTGTTATTGATTTCCCATTAGAGTCAGAATTAATCCATTCTCCGCCACTTTTAGACAAAAACTTTTGCAAAATGGGTAAGCCTGCACACATCTTGCCCTGCCAAAGTCCTGCTCTAGCAGGAGGCTCAGGCACCCAGGTTGCCCTTTTTTTTGGAACTTTACTGGTCATTGTTTTTATTTTCCCCGTGTATTATCTTCAAATATTTTTCTTCCTTTTGGCAGGTAACTTCATAGCTGTAGGTTCAATGGAACCATCCATTGAAATATGGGACCTAGACATTGTATGTGAATTATGGACCTCGATCTTTGTAGAATGTAGTACCAACTTATAGTGTATACTAGCGGTAATACTTCTATCATTGTTGCTGTTATCAGATGGATGAAGTCCAACCATCAGTGGTGTTAGGTGGTATTGTTGAAAAGAAGAAGAAGAAGAAGAAAGGAGGAAAGAAGGTGAGGTGGTGAATTTATTCCCTGTTTATCGCATTTTAAATTGAGGCTGCTTAAGATATTCTGCAGTCTTGCTCATGGCCCCCATGATAACTCACAACCTCCGTTTGAAATTTCTGAAATTAGGAAAATACCTGGAACTCTGTGATCACTATAAAATTTACATCACACCAAATGAATATCTCGTTCAAGTGACTGTTAATAAGACCTTTTGTAAGTGTAAATTGTTGATTACATCAACCCAATGGGGCAGAAGAAGTTCTATTTGAAACCAAGCAATTTGTTGACCTCCTTGTGATCTGCATCACAATGATTCCACTTTCTTCTGCTGCTACTTATTATGGGTGATCGCTTTGTGTTAGAAATCAATCAAGTACAAGGAGGACAGCCACACTGATGCAGTGCTTGGTCTTGCTTGGAACAAGGAGTACAGGTCTGGGGAAGTTTCCTCTCTTTTGTTTGATTCGTTAAATGGTATATTGGTACGAAACTTCAGCACAAGTTACTTGTTATGAACTACAATCCATGTACAGGAATATACTTGCCAGTGCTAGTGCAGACAAACTAGTCAAGATTTGGGATGTGGCGACTGGAAAATGTGATATTACCATGGCGCACCATACAGACAAGGCAAGTGTTGCACCTTAATCTCCCTATGTGTTTATCTCCCTTATATAATGTAGAATGCATGATAAATGTATGTATCTTCTTAGTCCTATTGCGTCTTATCTCATGCTTATAAACGAATGTTCAAAACACATTCACTCAACACTTATGTTCTTTTCCGTTTTGACTACATTTATTATATGTGTTTGTAGCACCTTGCTCACCATATCAAATAAAAAAGTCGAAGTGCACTCACCTTCCCATAATTTGGTTTCAGGTTCAAGCTGTTGCATGGAATCATCACGTGCCACAAGTTTTACTTAGTGGATCCTTCGATCATACAGTGGTCCTGGTAATCCGATTTTGTAATGGATATTGACATTGATAACTTGCATTCATCTATCTGCATTACATTGTAATAGCATTGTGGGTGCTTATGGTAGTTGTTATCAATATGATCTATGAATTGGAAGTATCATTGTTATCTATATTACCTTGGCACTATTTTGATTAGATTTGTGTTTATTACTGCAGAAGGATGGAAGGATACCATCTCATACAGGATTCAAGTGGTCAGTTTCAGCTGATGTTGAAAGTGTGGCTTGGGATCCACACACTGAGCACTCATTTGTGGTATGTTTATCCTCTATCTTCCTCAAGCTATGTTCAACTTCTTGTCCCCGATGCATGGCACAAGGGTTTTTGTATGGCAGTGACAGGCTCTATGTGGTGCGGGTTTTTTGGAGTCCTCTTATAACAAAATATCGCCATCTAATTGTGTTTTAGGTCAGTCTTGAAAATGGTACAGTTAGTGGTTTTGATATCAGAGCTGCCAAGTCTGATCAATCTTCGGACTCAAAGCCCAGTTTCACCCTCCATGCACATGATAAAGCAGTTTGCACAATCTCCTATAATCCTTTGGCGCCAAATGTACACGTCTCTCCTCTCTCTATAGATATGTCTTTAATGCTCGACTTAACTGTATTGCTGTTGTAACTCTTTGTCCTACTGTTTGTCGTAGCTTCTTGCAACGGGATCCACTGATAAAATGGTAATCTTTTCACCTATTCATTTCAGTCGGCCTCCATATCCACAAATTTGTGTGATTTGTGGTTTCTTCAACTACTCTTGATTGCTGCAGGTTAAACTCTGGGATTTGTCAAACAACCAGCCATCATGTGTTGCATCTAACAATCCAAAAGCCGTATGTAGTTTTTTGTTTTCTTTAAATGTACAACTGCGACATAATAAGATTATCATTCATGTTTGGTAGAAAATCTGAGGGTGCTTTATCCATTGTTGTCAGGGAGCTGTATTTTCCATTTCGTTCTCAGAGGATAGCCCCTTTTTGCTGGCCATAGGAGGCTCCAAGGGGAGACTGGAAGTGAGTAACATCTTGTGCTTCATGGTTTTGCATCTCTGTGTGTGTGTGTGTGTGTGGAAGCCCCATGCAACAGAAGTGACTAGTTGCTTTTGCCTTTATTTGCAGGTGTGGGATACCCTATCTGATGCAGGGGTTTCCCGAAGATATGGTAACTTAAGAAATCAAAACAGATCTTAGACCTATTAGAGATATGTCTTACTATCTGTTTCTGGGTGTTCTTGGTGTGTAAATTAAAGAAAGGTCAACCTCAAGGGAGCTCAAGTGGCAATGGGGATGAGCTCCAATCTTGGCAACCTCTTGGGTCAGGCTGCAAGAGATTTAGAAATCTCTTGTGAATCCTTTAGTCCCGGCATGGGTGGCCTGCCTCTGACCGAACCAAGGATTAGAATAGTCAAGGTGCACCTAAGCTGGTTCGGACACCCAAAAGGAAAAAAAAAGAAAAGAAAAAGAAAGGTTATAGTCTATTTTTATAGTGCAGTTGATTTCATTTTTAGAATTAGGTAATGAAAGGTTGAGGCCTTGGTTTTTTATTGTGAACAAGCACTCATTGTTTTATTTACCTATCCAAACTGCTGAATGTGATGTTTTTAATTGGATTGTTAACCTGTCTTAATTCAAATGGTGTCATTTTCACATATGAAACTTGGGTCTGCAAAAAAATTCCTGAATTGTCTGGTAATAGACCTCTATAACTTCTTCAAGCATTGTGAGAAAATGACACAAACTGGCAAACTTTAGCTAACTTTCTGAAGTTTGCTGTCACCCAGAATTAGCGAAACGAACATCTACCCATACCATATTATATGCAAGCATTGTGAAATGTTTACAAATCAATCATTGTAATGTTGGGTATCAATTTTTGATCCTATATGGATTCATTCGTAAATTTTGTGAACAGAGTCAGATTCAACTACTTTTCCTAAAGCCTAGGAAGGTTTTACGATGTGATTCTCATGGATGTGATGTTCTTGTGAGATAGGGACCATGGAGAAATATACAGTACAGTTCAGTTCAGTGGTTGGTAGAGATTAATCAAGAACGATTGCGGAATAAAATGGGAAAAAAACCTCTTAACAGCATGTTAAACTGAAAATGGATGGACTGCTTATGCCGAAATTTGGCATCAAGAATGGCAAAACCCCTCTCCATCCTCTTGCCGAACATGATAGCAGGCCAAATTTTGACAATGTCATTCTTTGGTGTCAAATTTGTAATCTAATTTAGCACATCAACCAAGCTATTTAATTTGCAACGAAAAAATGAGATGTGTTTAATTTGATAGTCTGGATTTGAGACTCTACCAAAATGGCACAAAACTGGTGCACCGACATTGCCACTTTTTAGCTTCTTGACATTGAAGTAAGCTACGTAAATAATAACTTTGACAATGCATTTTGGCACCAACGGATGAACTTGCTCTCTTGAAAAAAGCTAACTGAACCCAATTCATAAGCTCTTTCTTTCTTTGTAGCTATAAGCCCCCCTTCCTCAGTCATTTCTTTGGGTTAGAAGCTTGCTTTAGTTTAGAGCATGCTGATTCACAGATGTATCAATCAATCAATTATTTTCATCTGAATTTCACCAACTCTCTGATAGAAGGTTTCCTTCATGTAACTGTTTCCTCATTTTCCAAATACAATTCAAACAAGGAAGGATCGATCAATCGGATTTAGAACCTTCTCTTATTCTAAGGTAAAATTATACCCGAGACAAAACTGCATATATTTGGGTAGATCTCTACTCCCGGGGAACAACACTTCAAGTCAGAGAAACTACGAGCTATCATCTTCATCAAGAGGGAAGACTGCTACCTTCCATGCTCGGCTATTTACTGTATTTACCAGAAAAGACTGGCACTGGTTGGTTATATTCAACGTGCAGCTATTATTTCAGCATCCGAAGTTTATCACATTAGTAAAACTCACATTAGCCATAAATAATGTGACACTGAGAGAGCAGCGTACGATTTCACCTTAATTAGGAAACGTCTGTAAGACTCCAACAACTGTTAGGACCAGGCTCTCCGTCCGATTTCTTTTTTCCCCCAATGAAATTCGGCCCACTTCAATACCCTTACCAAATTCTTACTTGTCCATCAGGTGTTTTTGGATAATCAAAAAATTAAGATTTGACTTTTTTGTTTGTCTTTATCTGAATTTTTCTCGCATTTGTTAGTTTTGCGTCAAATTTTTGTGAATTACTGATTCGTTTCGACGAGAGAAATATGAGAAGTAAGAAATTATGATCGAAACTCATTTTTTGAAAAAGGCCGAAAATAAGCCAAGAATTCTATCTTTCTGACCTTTTTTTATTTATTTATGTTTTTATTAAAAAAAAAAGTGCATCGATCATAATTTTTTACTTTTTATGTTTTTTACTTTTTTTTTATCATAATTTTTTATCGAGACGAATCAAAATTTCATAAAAATTTGACACAAAACTAACAAATGCAAAAAAATTAGAATAAAGACAAAAAAAAAAAGAAAGAAAAAAGAGTCAAGTTTACTTATTTTATCCAAAACCAGCCTCAAACACTAGTTGCAGTAATAATAATACTCCTCAGACCACTCGGGTTGGTTCAAGCAACCGTTTGCTACTGCCGTACTATTCAATACCGGTCCATACCAAATTTCAACACTCACACGTGTTGGGAGAGCTTCGATCACAAAATTCAGATGATAGTATGGTATAACGAGACAACACTCTCTCGCAAAAGTGACAAGATATCTCCACCTCCATTTTTGGAAGGGGGAAAAAAAATATTGGGTAGAAATGGTAAAATAAAATCAGAAATAACGGAAGGGTAAAAAAAAACAGAGTGCTATCGCAGTTACGTACACAGTACAGCAAATACAGTATAAATTTCTGGGAAAATTTCAAAATGGCACCTGAACTTTCACTCCAATGTCACCGAAACACCTGAACTTCACTTTATTTCAATTAAACACCTGAACTTTCAAAATCCCCAAATTGAGGCACCTACCGTTAGCTTCCATCCATATTCTTTCCAAATCGGCTGATGTAGCTCATTTTTGGCGTTAAAGGGCCCCACTAGATATGTTAGGAAGTGAACTCAATGCACAAATTTAGGAAGTGAACTCATTTCTGGTTGTGATTGTGTGCATTGAGTTCACTTTCTAACATGTCTAGTGGGGCCTTATAACGCCAGAAATGAGCCACATCAACCGATTTGTGAAGGAAATGGATAGAGGCTAACGGCAAGTGTCTCAATTTGGGGATTTTGAAAGTTTAAGTGTTTAATTAAAATAAAATGAAGTTCAGATGTTTCGATGACATTAAAGTAAAAGTTCAGGTGCCATTTTGAAATTTTCCATAAATTTCAACATCAGAGATCTACTCTAATCATGTCCAAAAAAACAAGGAAAAAAAAGAGATCTACTCCAATGGAGCTAGGGACAATAAACAAAAGATTCTGCCCCTGTATACTACGTAACTACCCCGAAACCTCCCTTTACACTCCACTCCTCCCTCTCCTCTCCTATTTAAACCCAGCCACCACCGACTGCAAGAGAGAGAGAGAGAGAGAGAGAGAGATTTGCAGAGCACAGAGAGAGAGAGAGAGAGAGAGAGAGAGAGCCATTGGTAGTACCTCATTAATGCCTCTGAGAAAGAAAGCGTGACCTTTCCTTCGAACGGATTTTCTCCAATATTCCATCCTTAATCAAGAGCAGACAGAAGGGTGTGATTTCTTTTTTCTTCTTAGAGAGAGTGACATGGACCTCAGTCAGGTTACGCTGGAGATCTTCTCAAAGCTCGAGCAGAAATGGCTCTACCACTGCGACGCCAGCAAGAAGACGCGGATTCTCAGCATCGACGGCGGCGGGGCCACCGCCATTGTCGCCGGCGCCGCCCTGGTTCACCTCGAGGACCAGATCCGTGCCAGAACCGGCGATCCTCACTCCTCCATCGCCGATTTTTTCGACATCATCACAGGCAAGCCCGGCCCCACTGGTGTTTGATCACTTTTATGGTTCAAAATTAAAAAATGCACTGAAATTTTGTGAGATAGACATGATTTAATTTTTTTTTTAATATTATATCTTCAAGCAATACTCCTATGTCTTTGTATTTGTAATAATTGAACTGAAATCCTAGAGTGTCCTGGTAACAGGAACTGGAATCGGCGCTCTCTTCGCGGCAATGCTGACTGCCGCCGACGGGAACGGCCGTCCTCTCTACACGGCTCGAAACGCCGTTAAGTTCTACGTCGAGAAACAGGCGGAACTGTTCAAGGTCAAGAACGTCGGCGTTTTCCGCCGGAAAAAGAGGTTCTCCGGCGCCAGCATGGAGAAGGTTTTGAAACAGGCGCTGAGGAGAGACGACGGAACGGCGCTGACGTTGAAGGACACTTGTAAGCCTCTCCTTGTCCCCTGCTTCGACCTCAACAGCTCAGCGCCGTTCGTTTTCTCCCGGGCCGACGCGTCCGAGTCGCCGAGCTTCGACTTCGAGCTCTGGAAGGTGTGCCGCGCCACGACAGCGACGCCGTCCGTGTTCAAGCCGTTCGAACTGGCCTCCGTCGACGGGAAAACCTCCTGCTTGGCCGTCGACGGCGGCCTCGTCATGAACAACCCCTCCGCCGCGGCCGTCACTCACGTCTTGCACAACAAACGTGACTTCCCCTCCGTTAACGGCGTCGAAGACCTGCTAGTCCTCTCTTTGGGTAACGGCCCGTTAAGCAGTCCTGCCAACGTCAAACTCCGTCGTAACGGCTATTGCTCCACGTCTTCGGTCGTGGACATTGTCCTTGACGGCGTCTCCGAAACCGTCGACCAAATGCTGGGAAACGCCTTCTGTTGGAATCATGCGGACTACGTTAGAATTCAGGTAATTAATACTTATCTCATCTATAATACCTTTCTTAATTCTCTGTTTAAGCTTTTAATGAGGCCTCACTCTTCCTAAAAAAAAATAATTCAGTATTAATTTCGTCTTTTTAGAAAGTTTTTAGATTTTCTATTCGTCTCAACGAAAAGAGTTTAAATAATAAAAAATGTACGAATCAATAGCAAAATAAGCTTTTCAATTATACACAACATAAATATTAAACAGTTGTTTCTTATGTTTTTAATGTCGTCCCGTATGAAATTTGCAGTTGTTTTTTTTACTTCTCTCATTCAGATGAATAATTAATTACAGCGAAAAAGCTAAATAAAAAGTTGCAAAAAATAATAGTAACGAATAAATTACCCGAACGAAAATTGAACTAATTAATCCCATCTTATGGTGTGTTCCACCAACTAAAATAATACAGTAAGTACTTATTTTTTGAATTAAAGATAAAGTATTATGGGAGAATGAACTAACTCGTAAAACAGAAAATAAGTACTTAAAAAATAAGAACCTTAGCGGAACGGGATCTTGTTGTAAAGGCAACTGATTGACGTCGTGAAATGTGCAGGCAAACAGTTACACTGCGGGGAAAGTCGAAGAGAGCAGCCAGGGCCAGGGTGTGTTGACGGAGAAAGGCGTGGAGTCGTTACCGTTTGGCGGGAAACGGTTGATGACGGAGACCAACGGAGAGAGAATTGGGAACTTGGTGCAACGACTTGTTGCCTCGGGAAGGAGTAGCGTGCCGCCGAGCCCGTGCAAGGAGACTGCCGTTAATCCGCTTGCCAAGGGCCGTTAGTTTTGTCTTTTAAGCTTTGTACTCCAGTAGTTAATTAATCCTTATTTGTTAATTTCAAAACCTTTCTCCTCGCCTCGGGGTTACTAAACTGTCTCTAGTCCCAATTACGGAGTAATTAGTTATATATACTATCAAATAATAATGGTAGTGACCTGTTTGGCATTTCTCCTCACAACTACTGGTAATTAATTACTGGGCAATATTCTTTCCACTAGAATAGTACTACTAGCATTTTAGCTCATTGACAGATTTGCCAGTTTAGGCAAATTCCCCACTTTTATCTTATTTGCATGTTCCAAATTGTGTCCATTTGGATGGTTATATGCCCTTTTTGCCCCTGCTTTTTTAATGTAAAGTAACTTTCCGAAGAAGTTAAAGGGTAAATAACGGAAAGTCCGAATATAACTCCCTCCGTCCCAATTTGTTTGTCCAATTGTCGAAATTCGTGTCTTTCAAAAATATATTTATATCTTACATTTTATAATGTTTTTTATGATTTTGTATAATACAACTAATTGAGATCTATCAAACAAGATCCATATTGCATATTAAAAACATTACGAATTGAAAATTATAGACAAATTTTTGAGAGGTCAAACGCTCTCAAAAAGGGGACAAACAAACCGGGACGAAGGGAGTAATTTCTAGGTGCGATCTTTGTGTTTCTTAAAAAGTTGGGTTTCTAAAATTGGACAAATAATTTGAAATGGAGGGAATATAATTTTGCAGATTTTTTTTTTACAAAATCAAAGTTTGTCATCATATTTCCATTGTCAAGCAATGTCACAACTTTATGAGACAAAGTTGATAAGCAATTTTAGTTTTGAGCAAATCTGTCACATCAAATCATTTGATTTATATTTAGAAATGAGGTGGTTAAGACTCCGTTCGTTAAAAGATTTTGGAATTTTGGATTTTAATCATTATCCTATTTATCTTCAATCATTACTCTCTTTTTTCTCTCTATCTCTCTCCAATTATTACCCATATTTTCAATCATTACTCTATTTTTCTCTACATTTATTACCTACAAATCCAAATCTAAAATACCAAAATGAACGGGGCCTAAATTCAATGTTTGGCTCGGAACAATAACATTGGTACTACAGTATGTTTTGTGCATGGAAATACATAGACAACATAGGCCTAGCCAGAGACCAACCCATAAACAACGTGGGCCAGCATAGGTGTTAGTTGTAGTTAGTAAGAGTTATACTTATGTTTTGTGCATGGAAATACATAGTACCTGTCATTAAACTGACACTCCACTTGCTAGCAAAGTTAGGCTCCGTTTCTACTAACAAAAAATACTAAAAATTTAATACATTTTACCATCTCGTTTTCACTAATAAAAAAGTTTCAATCAACTTTTTCTTTACATTTTTTTCACTTATATACCCATCATCAATTTATTCACTACCGGAAACAACTTAACATTTTTTAACAACTTATTCACTACTGGAAACACCTAACAACTTTCCAACCACAGATAAAAATGGGTAGTAATTTTGCCACACCCTACAAGTGTATTTTTGCACCAAAAAATACACTTGCCAGGGTGTGGCATTATCAAAAAAGGGTGTGGCAAAATCATTTCCCATAAAAATCTACAAAATTTTAACTACCGGAAACACCCCTTATTGTAGCACCAAAAAATGCGCTTAGAAATCCGTAAAATGTATCCTTTATCGAAACCGACGAAGTTATTCATACACACAGGTGTATAATGGAGGTTAACTGTGATGAAGTGGGAACTACAAGGATATTAGATTAATCTATTCTAGACCTCGTGTTTGTGTGTGAATTTATTGGTACATTAAACACTGAATATATATTAGATTGGTTGACGGTGATCTATGGGCCGAGAATATTGCAATTAATCGTGGTTGTGGCACGGGTAATATGGTGAGAGATTGGAAAAGCTTCCTGTAAAGGGAATGGGAAATATTGCTAGTTAATTTGTTGCCTATGTTAAGCTCGGTGGATTCAGGTTCACTGAAATTATGAGACCACATGCACGTGTACGTGCATCGACCGATTACAGACATTTTTTATATTTTAATAATCTGTCTGATCGAAGCACTCTTAATGAGGTCTAAAAACGAGCCTTTCCGCGGGCCTCTCAGATTTACAGATAGACAGACCTAGCTAGCGACTTCCAAAATACCATTGGGGAATTCTTTTTCGAATTGGCAAAATTTTCCAATTGGAATTTCATTTCACCTTGTTTTTGGTAGGCACGTTTGGTAGATGGGAGTGTACTTTTGTATGGTTGGCATATATGGGACAGACAGATCAGCCAATTAAAAATGCATGGGTCCCTAGCTTAATTTGTTGCCTTGCGTGACTCAACCAATTTGATATTCTATTTCCGTTAGGTACGAGAGTGCACAACCCCCAGAAACAAAAAGGACCTTGTATTATCTGTACAGGGGGGGGGGGGTGGGGAAGAATCCTAAGATGATAATATGAGTAAATGACAGCAAGTCGGAAAGCCCTTGGGGCCACCCCATGCGTAAAAATCCTTTGGGTTAGCAAAGGTTGGTGGTGCGGTGCACGCAAGCTGGTTCGAGGATCACTCTTCATTACCAAATAAAAAAAATGACAGCAAGTAGGCCCTAATTCGTGTGCAACTAGTATTGCGTGAGCAGGAGCGTGATCGAGAGTGAAAACGTCTTTGAAACAAATCCTAAATTACTATTAAAATTCGCAAGAGCCCGCAAGAGCGAGAGAATTATAAACGCGAACGCAATGCGATGATCAAGAGTCGGAGACGTTTTGAAAAATTATGTGATTAATTAAGAGTTTGCAAGTCCCATCTCCATGTACTAGGGGTCAATGCATTCTGGTGAGAAATTAAGATGAACAATGCTCTCTTAAAGCTAGCACTGAATAATCGATCTCTCCGTACCCCTCTGAATTATTATTTGCAGGGCCTGTCACGATCGCATAATAATGAACGATAATCCGGACAATTCATTTTACATATCCATCAAAGAAAAATGTCAAACACATGATTTTTGAGCTTGAAATTACTTTTCTTTTCTAAAAGTTTCTTTTCCAAGAATCCGGAACACCCCCTTATTCATTTTATCTAGCAAACACAATTATTTAACTGCTTATTGATGTCCGATCAAGTTAAATTTTCACGAACATACTATTTTTTTTCTAGAATTCCTATGAGGTGATCGAACGATTGATCATTCGTTGTACGTGTGGGTTGGGGGACACAAATGATAAGTAATTGACAGAGAGATGAGAGCATGGAAGGGTCCAGGCCAGGAGCTACTTCTAGAGGAGACCTCAATGCAGCCAGTAATTTCAGAAGTGAAGCAAAATATTTTAAAAACAATAGGAGTATTTTATTTGGAATATGAATGAAAATTGAGTTGATTTGGAGTCGCGTCTTTTCATTGACACATGTTCACCGTAGATGGACGTGTCCTTTACAAACGTATGTGTCCCTTTCATTGGTGACTATTCGTAGAGTCACCAGTTGGTCTTTATATATTGCATCATTCATTCCATTTGATTGTTGATTTTTCCCTTCCATTTGAGTCCATTCCTATGAGAGAATACAAACATATGATGGTTCGTCATGCCCGTCAATTGTAGTGCTACTTTGGGGGGAATCCGATTAAGTAGTACTGGGAGACAGACATCCAATATATGCAAATCGTAAGCACCGTAGCGGGGGCGAAATATCTGTTTTAATTACAGAGTGTCACACTCGCCTTGATCACAAATTTTATGTTCTTCGGTACGTTTCCAGGGTTTTGCATTATGATTTTACTGCATTCAGATTATTGGTTTAATCACAAAAAGTAATTATTTTTCCCAACAACATACGGTAGAACGTTGATAGTCCTTGATAGTACTACTCATAAAGAATTTGGGACCCAAATTCTAAATCAAAAGCCTGTTCGCAGCTGAAATCCATTATGCGTGATGCATGTAGTAGATCCTATTATTAGGGATCAATTATTAAAATGGGATAGATTTGGGACCCAATCTAAAGTCGGTACACCTTAAAAGTTATGCATTGGTGAAGACATCAATGAGATCGACATATATTCAAAAAAAAATGAGATCGACATGGGTTCGAGGATCTATCAAAACAAATTGATGGCAATTTAAATAATTTGGTGGTTATTAATCCACTTTATCGGGAAAAAAATTATTTGAGAATGTATGAAGAGTGCTCTAAAATATGTGAAAAATCAGTAAATAAACATATTTTAGACTTAGCAAAATATTGGTGGCCTCACTTTTCATAAAAATAGGACAAGCCTAGAGTAAACACCCCAAAAATTGGTGTAAGGTATGCTTTTTTGTATTTCGAGCTAAGAAAAAATCGTAATTGAACACCAAAAAATCTCGTAAACAACGCCGCAAAATTTTATTACTGCGAGTCGTCTGTTTTTTGACCTTATGCCTTCTGTTTTGACAACAAAATTCATAAAAAAATATTTCCAAAATTTGTAAACAACACTAAAAAAATCCGTAAACACCACCACCAAATTCATATACAGGGCCACAAAATTTATCAAACGAGTCACGAAAATTCGTAAAATGAGTCAAAAAGAAATCGTAAAGGATCGTGTATTGGATATATAATTTTCCAATAAGGAGATATATAATGTGCTTCCTAACTCCATATGCACCCCTAAATAGACCTCAATAATTAAAAGGACTTGCACACACCAATCATTATTATTCTTGTCTTCAACATTATTTTGGGGAGTACAATAATATCCCGAGTACAATAATAATGTCATATTGTTCGAATCCCACAGAGATCAACAATTTCAAATTTTAGGATTACTGGGGTCATGTCCGGTTATTACCTTCAAAGCTCCGGAATTAGTCGAAATGCGAGCAAGTGCGCTGACCTGTGGCGGGATATCAACTTTAATTATGTCCCTACAAGAATAAATGCGGGATATCAACTTTAATCAGTGGCGGCAACGCCATTGAAAGTTAAATTTCCTAATGCGGGACATTCATGGCTTTTACTACATCTTTTTTTTAAATTCCTCAAACTTGAAACCAAAGAGCGCCTTGAAAGTTTCTACAAATAACCCTACCAAAGCCAAAAGGGAGCAAAAGATAGTAACAGGATAAAGCTAGATCAATGTACTCCAGTAATTAGGGAGATTTGGACAACTTAGTACTTTGGTTTGTACCCCTTTTATTGATTTTTTAGTCTCTTTTTTGAATATTTTATACGTCTAAAAGACTCGCAGCAGAGTTTTTCCTATAAGTAACGATCTCAAACTGGCTTTTGAAACCTCAAACGTGAACTCGATATGGATAACTAATTGATCATATGGGGTTATAGACAGAATCTTTAATCTTGTATCCTTGGGACACTAACCACTGTAATTAAGCTTTAAAAAACTCATATATATAAACTAAAAGCTACTCGTACTAGTTTGTACACTAGAGAAGCTCTAAAGCCTGTAAATTTAGCTAAAAGTAAATACTACTATGCCTAAAAAGCTATAATTAATACTCCCTCCGTCCCTTTTTTTGAGTTCAGTATTTCATTTTGGGCTATCCCTTAATAAGTGTCCATTTTGTAAAGTTAGTGAGTAAAAGTTGGTGTATTGTCTATTTTGTCCCTAAAAGTAGATTCCATTTTGAAAAGTTAGTGAGTAAAAGTGTAATGATGATGGGTAAGTAGGGAAAGTAGAGGAAAAAGTTGATGTGAAAGGTATAATGATGATGTCTTTTTAATAAGTTGGAGTTACGAAGCAAGACACTTAAAAAGGGACGGAGGGAGTATAGTACTTCATTCGTCCGGATTTAATAGTCCTTGTTTGGAATTCGTGTTATTTTTCAATCGATTATATCTTTCAATTTATAATGTTTTATGTGATTTCGAAAACATTATATTATAGAACTAATTGATATCTATCAAATAAGATTCATATTCGATATGAAATTCATTACGGATTCAAAGATATAACCCGTTTTTTAACCGGTTAGAATAGAACTAGAAACAATTAAATTCGGACGGAGGGAGTAACTGAAAGGGTAACAGGTAAGAGTAGGATCCCTTTCTGTTAATTAAGGCTCATTGATTTCATACCAACCGCTACTTTTTAGGAGTCGTTTGGTTCTATTTTGACAGCATACTCGATTTTATTTTATTTTGTAGGCATATTCGATTATCACGCTAGAAATATTAACATGTTTATACTTGCACAAAACAAATATTATCATGTTCATCCAGAGCTTCGTTCTGTCTTTAAATGAGACTCCCGTTAGCGGTCGATGGAATTGTTCTCTCAAAATTAGTTGAAGTGCGCGTAAGTTGGTCAAATCACTTTTTTTTTTTTAAATAAAGAACTAACGAGAAACCATACGAAGTTACGTGCCAATAGTTTTTCGATTGCAAATTTCACTTAACCAATACTACTCCTATAAAATACAATACCGTAATGAAGAAATAGAAAATCTATACTATATACTATTATATACTATAAGAATATAATTATTTAAAATAAAACGAAACTCTGTCCTTTAACCCTTTCTCTTACATGAAATTTTCTCATTTTTGCATCTTTTTATTCATTATTCTACACTCTAATTTTTTATAAAACACAAAAATATATACTTTAGTTTGCTTCAAAAGAAAACTAAAGTTTGATCAATAACATAACAAATACTCCTTGAAAAACCCATCTCTTTTCTTCATTTCTTTGTATTTTTATTGTTGTGGAATTTTGTAAATTATTTTGCGAGAAAAAAGAATAAATTCCAAAAGCCACACGCGTCAATCCACTAATGTAAAGGACAACATGAATTTTTTTTAATCAAAGATGTTTTTTTTTTCCGTCCTCGTGCATTAGGCTAGTAAAGTCTATTCAAATGTTGTCGGTTCATATATACCACTGTACCTTAGGCTATAAAAAAGGTATGCCTAGCTCCTAGCTATAATCTGACCCTGAAAAGACCTCATTACCGAAAAGGAATGCCAATGATTATAGTTCATCATTTGTTAGAGGTACAATAATACCCCCAGAAGTACAGCCGTAGCTCCATAATAGAGTACTATATTTATGCAATGATACAAGATAAATATGTCCTCTAGGAATGAAAACAAAGTGGGACATGATCAAAATACCGAAATACTGTACTAACTAACTAACTAAAGGGTAAGTAATTTCTGGTTGCTAGCTGCAATATTATAGATTAAGTAATGATGATTAGAGAAACGAATAAAGTTGAACAAAAAGTTAGAGGAGGATATCTTTTCTGTTAATTAAGTGGGCTTTGTCTCTAAATCATCATGGTTTCTTATCAACCCTTATATTTTCGAAAAATGTTACGGACGCAGATGAATGTTGCACAGGTTCGGACACGTGTATCCGAATCCGTCCAATTTCATGAATGAATTCTACATCTACTATACCACGTGGAATCTACAAGCATGTTGGAACGATTCCGGATACATTTGTGTCCGAACCTATACACACACTCATCGGTGTTCGTAGCATTACTTTATAGTCTCTACTTTAAGAAAGCATTCGGTTCTACTTTAAATAAAGTTGATTCAAATTTCAAATTCCATACTAAATCTACCTAATTTCGAATTTCACTTAAGAGGCCCTTCGACCCAAGATGATGAAAAGGAAGTATCTAAAGAAAAAAGATTCTAGAGAGAGAGAGAGAGAGAGAGAGAGTAGTGTTAGTTTATTAAAGTGAGTAGCTCATTTAGATTATTAATGCTCTATAGTATAATTCGGGAGTGGTTGGTTTGCTCATGATTTAATTAGCAACCAACACTGCAAAAAGATGAGGAAAAGAGAGGAGAGGAGGAGTAAGTATGAGCTTAAGTGGTTGGTCGGCAATCTTATTCACATGATCATCCAATGACCACGTAATTAATCTCAATCAACTAGTCCCTGTTTGAAGATTTCTACAACTCTAAAACAAGTGATTTAGGGTTTGTGAATGTCAAAAATAATCCGTAGTAACAAATTAAGGCCACGTACAAGTACACTATATATATGTAAAACGCTTCGAGGGATCGGAGCAACTCTTGAACCCCTGCCTGTCCTTACACAACTAACCGCAAAACTGGCCGAATTCAATCGCGACATGTGCGTGTAATATTATATAGTAGCACACATGGGTGAATACTAGTATCATGGCTCTATACTGCATGCGAGAAAAAAGAAGGACAAAGACGTAAAGCTCAAGTGTTGTTAATTTGGTAGGGCTGTCAAGAACCCATTAGACTTATAAGCATGCAACAAGTAATTCCCACAAGAATGGTCCAATATTCCTACCAAACTAAAAGCATAAGGTAAGGCTCTTTTAGTGTTTGAAAATCCATGTGTGTATGATTTCTCCCTCATCTAGCTATCATGGTTTCTTCATCTTTTAGTAATCCTAAAAAGAGAACAAGCCACAAAATTTTAAACAATACAAACAAACCCCCCCCAAAAAAAAAGCCTATGAATTATCCCTTTAATTATATTTTTAACTTGTATACACTATTTTTGGACCTTTTGCATGATAATTTAGAAGAATGGGGAAAAGGGTCGCAAGCTTAACATCGCAAAATATATATATATATATATATATATATATTCGACATCCGTGGTTGTTTTAAATTCCATTTTAAAATGAGTCGATTTCTTTCCTAACAGGGCATGCAGTCTTGACTTTTTTGGGTCCTTAAAACGAATTTCAAAGAAGGGCTCATCACACTCTTTGTACGTATTTCCAACCGATTGCCCTCTTATATGATATACTTATAACTTCATTAGGTTAAAACTTCATTTCATTTTCAATGCTTTTAATGATTAAAAAGACACTTGAATAGGATTTTATTTTTCCTAGTTACTAACATTTTTAAGTTTTAAAACAAACGCTTGAATAAGATTACCCATGAATTATATTATCAGAATTAGTCACATTCCTGGAAATTAGAATAGTCATTCCTAATCTTCGATTGCTGTCATCCAAACCGAGCCTGAATGAGGTAAAGGGATAAAGCCACATGAATCTCACTCGAATTCAGTTGGTGTAAGATTTTAGAGGCCCGTAACCCTTGGTGGAAATAAACAAATATTTTTTCCCAAAAAAGGGGGCCTATTGATTAATTAATAAAAGCTACTGTACTAATTTTAAAAGTGACGGTGTATATATGCTGCCACGCATTAAATCGTATATCTTCCGCCCATTAAACCGTATATTTTAAAACAAACGCTTGAATAAGATTACCCATGAATTATATTATCAGAATTAGTCACATTCCTGGAAATTAGAATAGTTATTCCTAATCCTTGATTGCTGTCATCCAAACCGAGCCTGAATGAGGTAAAGGGATAAAGCCACATGAATCTCACTCGAATTCAGTTGGTGTAAGATTTTAGAGGCCCGTAACCCTTGGTGGAAATAAACAAATATTTTTTCCCAAAAAAGGGGGCCTATTGATTAATTAATAAAAGCTACTGTACTAATTTTAAAAGTGACGGTGTATATATGCTGCCACGCATTAAATCGTATATCTTCCGCCCATTAAACCCCCCCCCCCCCCCCCCCCCACCCCCATTGAGTAGTTTGCCATAAATGCCCCCCAGAAAACCTGTTGGGATTGTTCGATTATTATATGGCTCCGTTTGGATGCCGGAGAAGGAAGGGGATAAGTTATAACCCCTCCCTTAAACCTGGGCCCATCTCTAAGACCTGGTTTGGGAAGCCAAAACTCAGGGGTCTTCGTTAATCCCCTTTCTTGCGGAAGACCGGAGAAGAGGGCAATGAGGGGTATTATTTTCGGATAGGGTTTGAGGTGTCCATAAATTATCCCCCCAATCCCCCTCCTTCTTGGACGATTTTACCCATCCTAATCCCCTCCCCCAACCCTTCTGGGTTTTCGTCTGCAGACAGCGAAACAGGAAGAAAAAGAAGAAGAACAAGAGGAACACCAGCAGATTGGAGATCGAGCCTGTGACGTTCAGCCGGAATCGGAGAAAGGGAGTGTCGTAGTTCTTCTTAGTCTTCTTCTCTGCCTCTTCGTCTTCTTCTCCTGCTCTCTCTCTCTCTCTCTCAAACGCTGCCTGGAACTGGAAGTGATAAGAAAGAGGGGAAAAAGAAAAGAAAAATTATCATGTGCATGTGTGACCATGTGCTCTCATATTCCCTACTCATAATCAATTACTCCCTTCGTAAAAAATACATATTTTTTTATTAAATTATAAAATCTAAATTAAAGAAGGGTATTAAAATTTCCCCACTAAAAAAATGAAATTAAAATAAATGCTTTAAAAATGCTTTTTAATTTTTTATACGTATTAAATTAATTAATTAATAAGTAAACTGAATTATTATTGTTTAATTATGAAAAAGTAATTAAATTTATTAAATTTTGCAATTTTATATTTAATTTAATGACTAATCTAATTTAATACCATACAAGGGCAAAATGGTCATTTGACAGCTTTTTACATCATCCACCCTTCCTTATACCCCCTATTAATCCTTCATCCAAACGAAGTACTATTTAATCCCCCTTCTCTAATACCTCATCCAAACAACCTACTATTTAATCCCCCTTCCATAAACATCATATCAATGTGGGCCCTCCCTTATTAACTAATACCCCCTACTATCTTATCCCCCCATATTAACTAATACCCCCAACTCTTTACCCGCATCCAAACGGAACCTATGTGTTAATTAATGAAGGTTTTGTTTTTTGGCCAATTCTAACCGGTGCCCCTGGGCACAACTTTAAGCATATTAAATGAGGTAAAAGTTGATATGCACCATTCTAATTTGAAAGAATAATTAATGACGTACATTGGTAAATTAAGAGTTCTCCAATTACTCTCATTAATGATCGTAGTAGTATCAAATAGGGTCAAATCTACCCCAGTATCAAATTTTACTACTTATGTAGTTTGGTTATAAAAAATTCATAACTATTAACTACTCCATGTTTTATGTTTGCTTTATACGGTTATGTTAAAATAATTTTTGACTGAAATTTTTCGGGGTACATAAATTACAATTAAATGTATCGGTGGGCAATTATTTGTAATGAACTGATTTTTACGGGTTATAAAATTCGATGGTTGAGGAGAGAACAATGGGTAGTACCCAACCCCAAGAGATTTGACAAAATGGGTATGAGAAAATAAATACTCCCTCTGTCCCAAATTAGATGTCAATTTTTGATATCCGTGTCAATTTCAACTCTTTATATCTTTCAATATGGATCTCAAAAAATATGTAATATGGATCTTGTTTAATAGTTATTGATTAATTCTATTATACAAAGTTTCCAAACTCATGAAAATATTATAGATTGAAAGATATAAGCGATGAAAAATGACACGAATTTCAAAAATTGTCATTCTTTTTGGGGCGGAGGGAGTAAGTGATTTGGCCAGAGGCCAAAAACTCTAAACCTTGGTGCCACTGGAGGGTTTGTATAGTCATTAACTTCAGGGCTTCGGAATTAGTTGAGTTACGCAAGCTGACTTGTACATCTGGTTTCAAAACACAATATAATGAGTAGTACCCATCCCATTCTCTAATTAAATCTAGCTCGTTTTTATTTTTTTAAAATTGATATTTATCTAAATAATATTAAGGAATAAATTAATTAGTTACGGGAACAACAATAGAACACATGCACCTATGACCTACGTAATTTTTTTATTTGCACATAATCTTTTTGTAGCTGACCAGAAAAAAAAATCCATCTCCTTGTAGCCACCCCAAAAAAAAAAAAAAAACCTCTCCTTGTACATAATCTTTTTATTTGCAATGAAAACCTTTCACCTACCTAATTTTAAAAAGGAAATGAGGGTAGTGTTGTCATTAAAAAAAGCATTACAAACATTTATGGGTAGTTGAGAAAATAATGGTGAAAAGTAATGCTTTGTGAGTACCCATGAACACAACTCATAATTTAGGTATATTTATTGCACCTAAAGTATTGCCCTAGGCAAGGACGAACCCACGTTGGGGCACGTGGAGGACACACTTTTTAACTTTAGGTACCGGGCAACACTTTAAGACAGCGCAGCGGAGGTTCGATTCCCCCCCTACCCACCTTTTTTTTCCATATTATCCTATCCTACTGCAACTTAATTGTTCCATGTTATCCTATCCTACTACAACTTAATTGTTCCATGTTATCCTACTACTACTTAATTGTTCTCTCTCTCTCTCTCTCTCTCTCTCTCTCTCTCTCTCTCTCTCTCTCTCTCTCTCTCTCTCTCTCTCTCTCTCTCTCTCTCTGCTTAAATTCTTACAAGATTTGTAATGTTTTCCACTAATTGAAAAAGTATGTGATGTGTGTGGTCCGTGTGGACATTAAATTTTTACTTGACTTATTTGAACACATTTTTTTAAAAAGACTAATGTGGTACAACTATGTACTTACAGGTATGAAAAAAAAACTAATACTTTGTACCAAAGTTGTCGGACTGTATCTCGGTACCGTTCCGGATTTACCGCAATTAATATTTTATATATATCTACCATATATATTAGTTTAGAGCCCACAAGTTTTTTTTTTTAAAAAAAAATCCCGGAACGGAACACCGGAAAATGTCCGAAACAGACCGGTATCGTCCGATACATCCGGTATTGGCCAGAACAGCCCGGTATTTTGACCGGAACGGATCACGAGTCTTCGTGTTCCGTTTAAGGGCCGGTACGGAACGGATTTCACAACTTTGCTTTGTACGGATATTGTAAAAATTACAATTTAAAGAATGGTCGGTTTGGATCAAGAATAGTAAGCAAAAGTTAGATATAAATACAAAAAAGTCTCCTATACCATTACAAACTATTAGCATGGTGTAGTGGTCATCACAAATTGTGAAAAGTTCAAAGGGCTTGAGTTCAATTTCTAGGACCCTATATCCCTTGTTTTTTCTTTATTTTTTCATTTTTGTTCTAACTCTTTCATTTATTTCTTCATTTTCGTTCTACCTCTCTTCCTTATTTTTTATATTTTTGTTCTACCTCTTTCATTTATTTCTCCATTTTTGTTTTATCTCTTTTTGTTTTTCTTCCAATCCACAATATTATGAAAATTAAATTACTAAATTAATATATCTTTTAATTTACTTGCTTTTGACTTTGGCATTAATCTTACGATTGCTACCGCGACAGTTGAAAGGGTATTTTTAGCCATGAATATTGTGAAAAATTGGTTGCAGAATAGAATGAATGATCAATATTTAATGGTTAAACGATAATTTAGTGGTATACATACAGAGAAATATTTTTTAAGATTGTAACCAATAGGTGCCCCCAGTATATGAAATTCCTGGGTCCGCCACTGGCCCTAAGGGCACCTATTAGCGGGACCGTTGTTTTTTTTTGGTAACATACTGTAGTACAGTTAAATAGAGAAGAATTTAATTTTGATGACAACTTTTAATTAAAGTTTATAAACATGTGAGCAAATCCGGACATGCATGTCAGATCCTTTATTAAATGGTAGATAAAATTACTATAATGCGTAAAATAAAGTAAAGTATTGCATAGAAAACCGTTGCGTATTTATTATACTTCATTCAATAGGATTACTACCTATATATTTATTGTACATAACCGATTTCAGCAGCTAAAAAACAATTTGTGGAGTTTAAATTTTTTTTTTTTTTGGTACTTCAGAAATGTTCAACAGCAAACAAAACAGAAAGAGCTAAAAAAGTGTAAAAATAGACATCGTTATTCTATTTCTCTCTACACTCATTACTTACAAATTCAAAATCCCAAAACGAACGGGGTCGATGTGTTAGACCCTGTAGTGGCGAGAACCAAACATATCCTCAATCCTCACATATCGAATGAGGGGATTCCTAGCTCACAGATTACTGCCAACTCTTCTTCTTCAGGTTTTGTCGGCGCCAATTCTTGCCAAATGACCCGCACATTATTGATTAATAATTTGACGGTAGACATGTTTCAGAGTTGATTTTGTCTCATGAAGCAAAACTCGAGAAATAAATCTTCCATGACTTGGATATGAATAGACATCCGTGTACAATTTTATTGTTTCTGCATCATTAGAAGGGTACCATTTAATAAGAATGGGCGGGTGTAGGAACACTATGAAGAGGTGGCTCTAGAATACAAGTACTGTAGAAATCCTGGTTTTAAAGTAAACTATTTTCTTGGGCGACTAAGCTAAACATTAATTTGTACAGAGTACTATATATCCGCGTAAAATGAACATTGGGGGAATCTACTCTCTGTCCCCCCTCCCCCCCATTCCATCGATCTACTCTCTAGATCACGCACACGTGTGACTCTCTCTCTCTCTCTCTCTCTCTCTCTCTCTCATGTTGTATAGATCGGATCTATCGATAGTGATCGAGACAGGATCTTGTCCAGACCCCTTGCATTGAAGTAGTATTTTTTTTAATTACACATGCATTTCACTCTTTCGTGCCTTCTTCCCGATCTCACATGGAGGAATTCTCAAAGTGGATCTCGATCCTACGAAAAGATACGCACATTTAGGGTGGATATGGCGTACAATTTGAAACGACTAGTTTTTTATTTTTCTTCTAATTTTTTCCTAGATTTGCTTCAGTTTTGTTGATTTAATCATCTATCTTGACAAGAGTAACTTCAAAATCAAGGATTATATATGTCTAAGAATTTAAAAGAAAGAAAAAAAAAGTTATAAAGATGAAAAAATGAACTGTTTTTTAAAAATAAAAAATAAAAAATAAAAAAAGATCTGACCCTTTGTCAACTCAAACAAGAATGGATCCAATTTTCGCAACACCACCATGAATCCATATATATATGAAGTTCCCCATCCATCTACCACATTCATTAATTCTCTCTATGTATGCACTAGATCGAACCAATTAATGAAGTGTTGAAAGAGGAATTAATAGTTGTGCTTAAATTTGTCTTAATTCTTCATTGGTTTGAGGCTTTTTTGAGTTTTTTCCACTCTCTCTCCAAACTATAGAAACAACAACATCAAAAGGCATGTTTTTTTTTTTTTTTTTTTTTTTTTATCTTAGTTAATGGAGAGGGCAGTAAATCTTTTGGCCGTGTCACGAGATTTCAACAAACCAATAATATAGTACAATACCTTTCAATAAGACAAAATAATTTTTTTTTTAAAAAATGTTGTACGCGAAGAACATAAAATTCCAAAACAAATATTTTCTCATAATTTTATTTTGTATTGGATCTAGTACTTATATATTTTGATTAATTGTAGAAGCTTAATTAAACAGTCTGAGATTATATATGTACATGCACTTGGGTAATTAATTAGACTTGTAATTAATTAATAATCGGACAGTCCAACAATAGTAACTTCATAATAGTAATGTAGCTGTACTTTTAATTCGATCGGTCCCAATTATTTTATGTATATATACACTGAATCAGTCACTCATCATCCATAACTGTGATCTGTTGTTTTCGCTGTATACTTTATAGTAGTGGCCGGAGTAATTAATACTACTTAATTAATACTCCTATTAATTCGAAGACATTAACCCACAGCTGGCAGGCAGAGTACTGGTACTGGGTACGTACGTAGTAGACTAGAGTGGTACCTAGACTAGATGCATGCAGGAAAATGACCTTAATTTACATTTTGAAGAAGAGTAAGATATATAGTACTAGTATTAGACAGAATTAAAGTTGTTAATCTAACCCTCGTGAGCTGCAAACGTGTTCACCAGCAGCAGCAAGCTGTACGTAGAATGAATCTGATCACAAGAGAAAGCGCGGCGAAACAGTGTTTTCTCCCTTAATTTTCATAGATAATTTTTTTGGGGTGCCGGGTGCGTACCACGTGGCCGTGCCCACGCCATGTCACGTGGTGCCCGAATAGTTCATTCAAGCTAGCCGTCAAAAGGTGTTGGACGACACGACCCAGATTGAAACTCTCTCGATCTCTCCTCTCACCCCACCACTATCTCTCTCTCCAAATTCGAGACGGCTCAGATGCGCATAAGCGGGCACCTCTTCATGGTTTGTTTGGCTCGGGCTCCACTTTATATATTAGTATACGGTACTAGTTGTTTATTCGCCCGTAGCATTTTGTTTGGCTCTAGCTGTTGGTAGGTCTCCGTGGACGTGGAGTACTAGTAATTTTCATTGTCGGGGTATGGTGTGCATGTAGGAGTAATATATTTCCGTTGCACAAGAAAACAAAACCCCTGGTGGAGATGGTGGATGTGATTTGATTTCTTCATTTTTTGGCATTTTGTGGTGCTGAGTCGGTGGAGATCGATGAGAGAGAAACAGAATCCACGGGACGGACACAAGAGAGAGAGAGAGAGAGAGGTGGGGACTGGTTTTTTTTTTTTTTCTTTTTTTTTGGGGGTAGCGCAGGTTGATTCGAGTCCAACTTGCCTGCATTTGGGACCATCTAATAGTCGTCACACAGCCTTTTTACACGCTTTCGCGTAAAGGTAAGATTGCTTCGAAAATTACGGGGATGGCCGGACTACTGTTTATAAGTGGCTGCAAATGGGAGGAGACGCACGTTTTAAAGGAAAGGTCCCGCGAAGCTTCTTCGGTTACGGACGCTTTGTACCGTCGCCGACAGTTACAGTTCCACCACTTTACACTGGAATGTTACAGCGTTACTGCATGTGTGATAGTAGAATGAAACTGTGGGTTAAAAGTTTGAACCAAGTATATCTATCTATCTATTTTTTTCCTCTATAAATACTTGTTTTTTGTTTTTAGTTAGTTTTTTCATCTTTCACATATTTTAAAATGAGTCCAAAGATAATTTTGTCCAAACTTCACCCAAATAAATTTGAAATATCTTCCTCTTTTCTTTCAAGATTTCTTTTTTGGTCACACAACTCTATCACGGGACTGTATTTTTGCATCTTAGCATTTATTCCGTGGATGTTGGATTAATTAACTAACACACCTGAATACAGAAAGAACTTCCTGGCCAATATAATGCTTTTTCGAAACAGGAAATACGATTAGTACTTTATTTTGGAAAAATGACGGCCAAGGACGTGTTTTGATAATTAATACCCGTCTATGACATTTTTAGCATTAATAAATGTTCTTAGTATTCTTTGACGGGTATTAATTATCAAAACACGTCCTGCGCCGTCATTTTTCCCTTTATTTTCCTATTTAGCCTGCTACTTAGGAATTAGGATAACCCAAATTAACTTAGCGAAAAAGCTCCTTAAGACATTACGGATAATTGGGCCTTAGTACTACTTTCCCATTTCAAACATACTTTTGGAACTGGGCCTTGAGAATAGTTTAACTGAATGGGCTTTTCTCTAAATCCTGCTATTCGTTCCCAAAACGTAAAAAAACAGCAAGGACTGGTTTGAGCCCAACAACCAGGCCCACTGGAAAATGGCCGGATCGTGGAAAACCCGTCACAACTCAAAGCACCTGTGACGCATATATTGGCCCTATTTCGGGCCCTGAAAATTTTCCCAACTAGTATATATTTTTTCAGCTTGTATTGATTTTGGAACGATGTTTGAAAAAATATCATTTTATTTAGTGCAGGACAAATTCAGCGAGTTGAACTAAATTAACTTGTCGAACATTATTTTCTGCCTGGTAATGAAGCACTTGTAAAAGGTACTGGCCGGGAGGGATTCCTCCCATTTCGGCTCCTCCTCCTATCCATCAAAGACAAATAAATGTTTTTTTTTTTTATAAATTGAGTCAATTTAAAACATTGAGGAAAACATGGTATAACACACTCACGTGAAAATGAAGATGGGAATAAAAATGAGACCCCCTAAATATGTGGAAGAAGAAACAAAATCGAAAGAAATTGATGAATGTTATTATGCCATATATTTTGCAACCCAGGGCCCTATGGTTAGCTAGCTACAATTCAAGTTATGGAGTACTAATTTTGGATGGTTAGCTACAATTCTAGTAATGTGGCAACTGTGTTGAATTTATAGCCTGACAAACGAGTGATGTTCTCGACACTCGATACTCAACTTGACGTGCCGACATAAATTGAATTTTTTAATTAACATTATATAAACACGTAAAAGAAAATATGTGTTACTTACACTGTCATTAGTGAAAATCTTTCTTATGCTTTCAATAAATCAATCATGCTCAGTGTCACGCACGAAATACACGCGCAAATGCACACACTTGCGTTCGCGAAGGGGCCCATATAATGCATACTGTGTGTGTGTGTAGCTAATAAAAATTTCCCAAATTACTAGTAACAAAGAGATTTCCATTTTCAAAGGCTGATGTGTCCCTTTGACCTGGCGATATGATAAAGCGCGGGCACACAGGACGAAGACGACTGGGTGCATGCGCATGTTAGCATAACGTTTCGTACAAAAAAGAGGCGGGAGCGCAATCTAGCAACGATTCGCAAAAATTTCAGATACACGCGGGCTTCACAATTTTTAGCTACGTAAGGAATAGTCCGCCCGATATAAAACCCACGCAAGCCCACACATTTTCATTTCCGACCAAACAAAAAAAAAAAAACTCAAAATACGTAAACCCACGCCCCTTTCCCCAAATTACCCCCGTCTCTCCCTCTCTCTCTCTCTCTCTCTCTCTCTCTCTCTCATCATCTCCGGTGATGGAGAACCAGAGCAGCCACGAACAACCGACGAGATCCGCGAGGAAGAACCTGAAGCGGAAGCTGGAAGAGGATTTCGAAGAGGATCGCAAGGTCGTTGCTCTCTCTCCTCGCGACAACCACGAAGATCTCGTCCGTAACATCCGCACGCAGGTCGACATACTCGATTCCACCTTCTCGCCGATCGAGGCGGATCGGCTCGCCGCCAAGACCTCTATTCACGTCCTCTGCGAGCTCGCCAAGAACGGTACCACAAAATTCTTTATTCTTCGATTATTTGATTTTTTTCCATTTTCTGTGTTAATTTTTTTTTAAAATTTTTTTACCTAGGGAATTGATGTTAGAGGATTTGTGTGTTTTCAGAGGAAATTGTGAATTTAATTGTGGATTGCGGAGCGGTGGCGCCGCTGGTGAGGCATCTGCAGGCGCCGTCATCGAGCACTGGTTCGAAGCCGTACGAGCACGAAGTCGAGAAAGGAAGCGCTTTCACGCTTGGTCTTCTCGCTGTGAAAGTAATTACGCATGCTACTTTTTGAAATTATTATTGTTTTACTACTGCTACCTTGTGCCTTTGGTGGACTATCTTTGGTAATTAGGATATGATGATCAATTTGATAATTTGTACTGCTACTTCGTGTCTTTTGGTGAAGTTAATCAATTTGATAACTAGTAACTGTTTTATGTACTCGATCTTTGGTTAGGTGTCTGTACGTATATCATTTGAAAAGTTTTTTTTTTTGAAAGTCATTTGAAAAGTCTTGAAATCACATGAAATCAAATTAGCCAAACTTGGAATACTTTATCTACACGTTAACACAGCATAACGCAAGCTTAGGATAAGAACTAGGATCCTAACAGGTCTAAACCCTATAAATAAAACTACACTTGTAAATATAATAAAGTAATTTTCTTATCCAAAAAAATCTTTTTACTGGCAAGCATAATAAAAAATTATAACTTGCTATTCCACATTGGTTAGTTGTACCGTTTTGACAATCCACGCCCACTTCAATACGTTGGAGGCTTGTAAGATTTTGTTCACCTGAATATATACTTTGCTTTTTTGGAAGCTTACTTTTGCGAGACAATTAACTGCCATGTAATTTTGGAAGCTTATTAATGTTCCGGAGAGAATTAACTGCCACATATATTTGCTGTTATCTATTCACCAGGTCGGGTGTCGTGATTTTAATGTTGATAGTTGAGAATTCCCTTACTAACATGAGTTTGCGGATTGATTAGTCTTAGATGTTTGAGTTACCCTATAGAGTTTTTTAATCAAGGCATGTCATCATTTTGTAATCTCTCCCCGAATACTGGTTCTAGTTGATTGTTATTTTATGGTATATTTTGCTTGTCACTTATTTTTAGCAATATCCAAGGCAATGACTGTCAGGCAGTAATAGCTTGAGTCAAGCTATCACTGTGGCCTCTAGCATAGTTTCTAATACCAAGTGCGGTTGATGGTTGCATGGGAGCAGGCCTCATCAAGGTTGGGAATGGATCATGCACAGGGGGAGGATAACTCCTTCTTAGTTCTTACACAGCCAATTGTAATTTGTAGCTTTGGAGCAGATAGAAATAGGGAAATTGGAAGAAAAACTAGCTCCATTGTATTGGCCATTGGGTGTTCTGTGATTTTATGGATGTTTGTCGCGGGGTTCTCTCATTTAGAAGTGTCTCAGCTGATTGTAGACAGTTTTCTTGGTGTTACAATGGAGATATTGCATTGGGCTTCTCTATGTTGCAGTTGTTGAACTGCAGTCTGTGCAGTGGGCACCTGTGTCTACTGTAGTCTTGGTTGCTCCACTTTCTGCACAGGAAGTATGTATTTCTAGACTCTGACGATGTATTTTCAATTGTGGAGAGTCCATTCCACAGCGTGAATGTAAAAGGTGTTGAATATTGGTGTCCAATGTTTTTTTTTTTTTTTGGGGTAAAAATTGGTGTCCAATGTTGGATGATACTATGCTTCCACTAATACTAGCAATCATTCTAAAGTGGAATCAATCCTTGTCTGATTAGGAAAAGTATATGGTGGTGTGGATGACCTCTTCAATTTGAGATGTGCATTTTAAGGATGCTATTTCTTCCTCCCATCACAGGATATATTTCCTTTTGATTGGTGCTTGATTTATATTCGTACTGCCATCACCATGCTCCGTGTCTCATGTTGTTTGTTCTATCTTCTGGTTGCTTGTACAGCCAGAGCATCAACAACTCATTGTCGATGCTGGAGCTCTGCCCCATCTTGTTGGTCTGTTGAAGAGGCATAGGGACGGTCAAAACTCTAGAGCAGTCAATGGTGTTATCAGGAGAGCAGCTGATGCAATCACCAACCTTGCTCATGAGAATAGCAGCATCAAAACTCGTGTTAGGTTTGTTTGTTTTTGGGCATTATTCAAATCCAATATCCAGTGTTGTATCATCACCATGGACATTTTGGTCATACATCCAGGATTGAAGGTGGAATTCCACTCCTTGTTGAATTGGTTGATTTTAGCGACTTAAAGGTGCAGAGAGCAGCAGCAGGGGCTCTGCGAACCCTTGCCTTTAAAAACGATGAGAACAAAAATCAGGTTGATGGATTCTCTGACTCATAGAGTGCATTACCAGATTTAAATACCATACAACCTTAATCATGGACCCAGTTTGTGTTTTAAATTAATGCACTTGCAGATTGTGGAATGCAATGCCCTACCTACTCTTATTCTAATGCTTCGATCAGAGGATGCTGCTATACATTATGAAGCGGTTGGTTTATGGTTTTATTCATTATTAGATCACTTGCTTCACTCATTTGGGCACTCTGAACACTTATATTGCCAGAACCACTGACAGACCTCGGAATGTATCTGTTAGGTTGGTGTGATTGGGAATCTGGTGCATTCATCTCCGCATATTAAGAAAGAAGTTCTGCTTGCTGGAGCTTTGCAGCCAGTTATTGGATTACTGAGGTACTAATCTTGCACCCAATCTGACGGCATTGGTTTGCTTATTACTCACTTGTGCTTTTAGGAGTGTAGATATTTGCTCTGTTTTCACTGTGTCCTTAAACTCTCTTGGCAAAGTTTGAGTTTCAATTAGCTTGCGTGTCCGTTCGTACCTTTCCCTTTTTTTTTTGTTAACTCATGTGAAACTATCTCAATTACAGTTCTTGCTGTTCAGAGAGCCAAAGGGAAGCAGCTTTGCTACTTGGGCAATTTGCTGCTAATGATTCAGACTGCAAGGTAGAATGGAATACCTTTTCCATATTTTTTACTGGAATCTTCAATATTATAATCCATCCTATCCCATTGCAACGCATTACCTCAGATTTTCTTTAATGTGTTATTGTGTAGGTGCACATTGTTCAGAGAGGAGCTGTCCAACCATTAATTGAGATGCTTCAATCTCCAGACACACAACTAAAAGAAATGTCAGCTTTTGCATTGGGGAGGTTGGCGCAGGTTTTTATCTTTTATGATCTCATGATTTGTTTACATGTATATTCTGTTCAAGCAACATGCAGTCATAAAACCTCCCTGTTTTCAGCAAAAGTTTTCAGTGGTAATTAACTAAATAAATGATGCAATTTATCCAAAAAATTCTCAAAGAGATGAGGTTTTCGAGAGGAGAAATCTGGGCAAAAGCTCTGCATTACAAATTATCAGTCTCCAGGACTAATTAATATAATGTACACTAAGCACTTATTGATTGACAAGTGACTGGGATGGACGGCTTACATACAGCTTGGACACACAAAACACAACATATCTACATCTCATCGTGCCAATAGAGATATTTCATGGTGTCAATTCTTTGTATTGTTTCTCCTTTGAAGATAAGTAGTGCCCTTGTTAGTAAGAGGAAAAGGAAACCAGGAATAATTAGGCATCTAACAGAGTTAAAAGAGACAGAAAGTTACCTTCTTCATTCCTTTACCAAGATTAGTCTTTTAGCTTCTTTCAGCATCTTAATCCAGTTGTTTTTCAGAAGTAATTGGAGGGCCAATGGTAACCTCAAGTCTTTATTTGGCTATCCTTTGATGTTTTAGAAACATTTAACTTTCTATCTCTCTCAATGTGTATATTCCATTTGAGGCCAGTACGTGATTTTCTTATGGTGTAAATTTCATTGCTTTTCTGTTAATCATTGAAGTCATTTGGGTGCAATTGTTTATTACCTTTTTTTCCTTGTTAAATCTTCCAGTGGGAATACAGCTTGTTATTTTTTCTGAAACGAAGTTACTGATTGATTTACTGTTGCTCCTTGAGAAATGTTAATTCTTCCATCCTCCCTTGTTAATTTGTTTTTGTCACAAGTTTCCTGCTAAGATGTTCTCTTTTTCAGGACACTCACAACCAAGCTGGGATTGGCCACAGCGGTGGTATAGTGCCATTACTGAAGCTTCTTGATTCAAAAAATGGCTCTTTGCAACATAATTCTGCGTTTGCTCTTTATGGCCTTGCAGATAATGAGGTAGAGTTTTAATGAATAGTAATGAAATTCAAAACGTACTTTAGTATGACATTCTGGTTTCATAGTTGTAGTTACACGACTGTGAACCTGTACTCACCGTGTTGGTATCTTTTGTAGGATAATGTTGTAGAGTTTGTTAGGGTTGGGGGCATTCAGAAGCTTCAGGAAGGAGAATTCATTGTCCAAGTAAGTTTCTACCTAATTTTTCTTGTTGTTTACTACTTGCCTAGTTGCCTTCAATGGCAGTCAAATAAATTATATATATATATGTGTGTGTGTGTACGTACGTACTTGTTTATTTAATTTGGTCAGTAAATGATGGGCGATTCCTAAGGATGAAACATTAATTTTTTATTTTTTTCCTCGCAGCCAACTAGGGATTGTGTAGCGAAGACTCTGAAAAGATTAGAGGAGAAGATACATGGACGAGTGAGGATTTTTCTTATTGTTATGTTACCATTTCTTTGGCTTATTAGGCATTTTCAACTGTTCAGAATTCAAAAGAGCCTCTAATTATCTTATGTGTTTTAAGGAAAGAGGAAAATATATGCTAAACAATGTAATAAACGTTTTGTCTGTAAGACTAACAAATTGTTTTCTGCAAACAATATAATTTCATGTGAAAACACATGATTATGCCACTTATATGGGATGAAATGAGTGAAAGACTTTGTTTAGCAGGTGCTCTGTGTTAGCTTTTAGGTTTGATGCATAGAAGAACCTTGTAACCAATACATCATACTAACTATTGGCAAAGCGCACTATCTAAATACATCATTGCTTTCTCTTGACAGGTATTGAGCCATTTGCTGTACTTGATGAGGATTGGAGAAAAGTTTGTTCAAAGAAGAGTTGCTATGGCTCTTGCTCACCTTTGTTCTCCTGATGATCGGAAGGCTATTTTTATAGATAACAATGGTAAAAGTCCCTTTTTGGTTCTTTCTTTACTCGTAAGTATTTGCTTTAGTAACCAACCTTATGGCAATCTGAGATTTGCCATCTGCGTGAACTTTGTCTCACAGGACTTGAGTTGCTTTTAGAGCTTCTTGAATCAACAAATGTGAAGCAACAACAAGATGTTTCAGTGGCTTTGTACAAATTGGCTACCAAAGCTAGTTCGCTCTGTCCTATGGATGCAGCTCCCCCATCACCAACCCCACAGGTAGGTCATGTTTTCTAATAGGTTTACCACATGTCGTCTTGGTTAATGCTTGATTATCAGATGTGATTTATTTTGTAACTGCTGGCATATTACAGGTATTTACTGCCCAAGCTGCTTCATGCCGTTGACCTTTAATTGTATTTGATTCTGTGTATTAACTGTTATGAAATGGAACATTTTAGGATTTGGATAAGCTGTTTTGGTCATCAGTTGTTACCTTATTGGTGAATCCTTAAGGGTGAGACCAATTCTACAATCACACCACATGACCACAAACTATATTTAGAGTGTTGGCTAGCACTTCCAGACTCAACACCAAAAACATCTTACAGGTGGAATGAGAAACTATGTAATGATGAGGGTATAGAACAGACATCTATATCACTGTTGTACAAACATCACTAAACATGCATACATGTGAATGCCAAGCGGCCATAGCCAAAGTTGCATAATTTTTGCCTCTTTGTTTAAGTGCTTTTCTTGTATATGTTTGTGCTATTAATTTTTGGTCTCTCAATAATGCACGGAAATATTTATGTGAAACTATTATCTTGATGAGTTTGGATGTGTAATTGTTCAACTTTTTCTGCTGCAGGTCTATTTGGGTGAACAGTATGTAAACAACCTCACGCTTTCTGATGTTACATTTCTAGTTGAAGGTAGAAAATTGTTCCCTGCCATCTTCATAGCTGCCCTTTTCATTTATTTATCTTTTGTTGCTTATTAGAAAGTTCTCTTTTGATCAGGCAAGCGGTTCTATGCGCACAGGATTTGTCTGCTTGCTTCTTCTGATGCATTCCGTGCAATGTTTGATGGTGGTTACCGGGTGAGATGGATTACCATTTTCAGTGCTTTTTGCTGGTTTCATTGTACGTCAGATGGCTCTGTTAGCTACTCCGAACATATTTCTTGTCCCCATTATTCCTTAGAGTAATTAGAAATATAAGACAAACCTGGCAGGCTGTTAATCTTTTACACTTGCACGGTCTTATGGATACCTACTTGCCTAAGTTACTTTGCACATTTTCGGTTGTCCAGTCCTTCCAACCACACAAATTTGCAGTTAATTTATTAGCGGATTATTCAATTTGTTTGAATAGCGAAAAAATGCATTGCAGGAAAAGGATGCCAAGGACGTGGAGATTCCAAATATCAGATGGGATGTTTTTGAATTGATGATGAGGTGAGAAGTTTTCCATCGCGTTTGCGGAGAGACAGAAAGCGAGAAAATGTTTGGTGGAACAGAATAAGATGATGTACCATGTTTTGCTTGCAGATACATATATACAGGATCAGTGGATGTCAATTTGGATATTGCACAGGAGCTTCTCAGAGCAGCTGATCAATATCTTTTGGAGGGGCTCAAGCGTCTTTGTGAGTATGCCATTGCACAGGTGAGTTACGAAAAAATAAGTTGATAACTGCTTACTTTATCTCGAGTTTCACAAGTTGAACTAATCGGTTCTCGTTATATTTCTCAAGGACATATCGGCAGAAAACGTGTCACTCATGTATGAGTTGTCGGAATCCTTCAATGCTTTGTCATTGAAGCATGCATGCATTTTGTTTATCTTGGAGAAGTTCGACAAGCTAAGTGCTATGCCATGGTATGTTCCCCCCCTCTCTCTCTCACACACACACACCAGCTAGCGCCTATCAGACACAAAATCCTCATCTTAATAAAGAACTCTCTAACAGTTATCAATAAAATAAAGAATTCTCCAAGTACATAGAATTTGATTGTCATTCATTAAGAAAGAGAAATGTCCTTGGTTGGAAAGTGAATAGTAACGTCATTCACTTAATCAAGCCTAGCTTCAACTCTAAACTCCTATTTCCTTCCATTGTGGAGTATTCCGATTTAAATTTGCCGGTTCAATTATGGAACTGGAATTAATTTGGCTAGCCCAATTTGAGGTTTTGACTGAAATGTCACTCTTTATTGAATGAAGTTTGACCTGGGTTTTATGAACACAATCGTTGTCTGTCTGCACTATCAACACTTGTATTTTTAAAGGGCTAGGAATTGAATCAAAGATCTCTATTTGTTTAAAATAGTTGTCTTTATTAGGATGCTTTGTTGTCTGCATTTTCCTTTGAAATAAGTATTGAAGCATCGGGTATTACAAGCTACCTTGGCTCCACCTTCCCAAAATAGTGAATACATTCTCTTATTAGTGTTCGTTATTCTGTGCAAATTCTCTATTTTCCTCTACTCATCAAGGAAGCATGATATGCAGGTGCTCTCATCTTATTCAACGTGTTTTACCAGAGATGCGCAATTACTTTGCAAGAGCGCTTTCCAGGCGTATCCAAACTGACTTGCCGCAGTAGATGGGTTGTCTCTGTTGTGGTTATCGATTCAAACACAGAATGTACAGATTGCAGTTAGTTTTCCCGTTTGCGAGAAAATGGAAGGAGCAAGTGATCAATCATCCTGATCCAGAGGTGTTTTGCTAATACCGCAGCTAATGCGAGTTTCAGGTTTTGGCAGCAGTTATTCTTCTCGAGTAACTCCCGGGTGTTTCTCATTTGCAAGCCTGCAAGTCTTTGCAAAAAGGTCCCAAACAAAAGTGGGGGGAAATGAGAAGAGAAAGCTTAACCTTCGAAAGTTTGTCATGGTGTGGCCATGAGAACTATTATTGGTTACTTAATTCTTTGTTCTTTTAAGTAGTGGACTCCTCACTATGCTTGTAGGACTCTTTTGGCTATTGACTTTAAGTTTGTACTTTGTATTACTAACTTCATTGTCTATGAAATGAAATCTCTTGCTGAGCAAAAAGAGAAGGGGGAAAAACTTGAGTGCGAGTTATATTTGGATATGAATTTGTGGAGGAAGAACTAAAAGAATAATATAAAGAAAAAACAAAAAAAGGAGTAATCCTTAGTGAGTCCAATGCATTATTACCCACCACGTAAATGAGTCATTGTGTGCAAGTTTGGTGGTAAGAGCCTTTTGCTATTAGTACCAGTTTTTTTTTTTTATAATGTAGAGTGTCTCTGGGTCAGTTTACTCGCATCATGGGACTAAATCTCTACAGTCCTCTACCAACTTGTGGGACGTTCTTATGGGAGCCCACGGGGTAGCCCTTAGGGGACTCGAATTGGGGACCTGGGGAGCATACCCCAGGCCTTAACCAAGAACCCCTTGGTTACTATTAGTACCAGTTGGACAAGAAAAGGAAATTCAAATCAAATCCAAAACACAAAGGAAGGAATTAAACAAAACTAGAAACAAAATCAAAGGATTGGATATAGCATTGAATAAGCTGAAATAAGAAATATGGGAAAAGGAAAAATCTTTTTCGGACTTGGTGGACTTTAGCGAGCCTTCCAATGATCGGGTTGCTAGGTACTTTTCAGCTATCTGATTTGCATCACTTTTTTATTTTTATTTTATTGATTATTGATTCTAGACTAATCAAACAAATAACAAATACCGACAAATGTTAAAAAAAAGTTTTGTAATGATGAGATAAAATAAAATGCTCATTATTTGGGTCCATTTTAGCAATAATTGATTAAAAACCGTACTAGGAAATCAAAAAGTATGTAAAATATTACTTCCTTTCTTCCAAAATAAATGTCTTTTTTTGGCAATCCCGCCATTTACAAAATTTCTTATATTTTATAATTTATAATGTTTTTCAAGATTTTTAAATTTTGTATAATATAACTAATTGAGATACATCAAACAAGATCCATATTACATGTAAAAAACATTATAGATAAAAAGATATAGAAAATATTTTGAGGCGTCCCGAATAGTGAAAATGGACACTTAATTTGGGACGAGGAGAGGAAAATGATTTTGACACTTCACTTTTTTATAAAAAAATTTTTTGAAGTGTTATCATAAAAAAAAATGGAGTGCTAAAATCATTTTCCTAATAAAAATTGAAAATTTTGACCTTTTCTATTTTTATAGTACTAATAATATGCTCCCAAAACTAATAACCGTATATCCCCAATCCTGCTACTAACCAAAAATGGCGGTTCACCTCAACAGGATATGGCTTCCCAACCCTGCACTGTCTACGAATTTTCATCATCATTGCCGGACCCCACCGCCGCCACCGACCGCTCTCGCAGCTTCATCTTCCCATTCGCCTCCGCCAACAATTCAGGCAAGTCATCGATTTCGCGTACGCATACACTACTGGTCTAAGTCTACAACTCATCTGTAGGTTACGCTCCGTTTCAGGTTTGAAATTCCATTGTTCAATAACGAGGTTAAGAATTCCTATTTTACCTTTACTACTTGTTCAGATTGTTAATATCTACTCTTCTAGCATTCAGGCCCTCTTTTATAATTGTATATAAGGCTCAGATGGGAGGAGCCTCTGGTTTCAGAACCCTAATTAGATAAGTAATATTGAAACATATTCCTTTCTGACATTTTCTTTTTTTCGTTTGAATTCCTTTTTGTACTGTTTTTCCGAATAAGAGTTGTGGAAATTTTAGCTGCCCAGCCCCAGTTGGGCCTAAAGGATTCGCTGCTGTCAAGAGCTCTCCAATAGTTGGATATAAAAGGCTTCAGTTAAGCTAGAACTTAATCTTGTGCTGAATTTTGCTCAGGCTTTAGAAACAGTAACTATATTTGACAATGCATTTCTCTGCAAATGTTGTTTTTATTGGACTTTTTGTGAAGAAAACAGGAGAAAAAACATTTGGACATTGCAAATATGTAGCAATTTGTCACTACACGTTGCTTAACTCTAGCAATAGCTAGCAATTTACCTACCGAATGAGAGCTAGTGGCATTCAGAGAAATACCTAAACTGCCATAGTAAGAGCTAGGGGCAATCGGAGAAATTGCCAATCTGCCACAGTTATGTGGATATATCTTCTCTCTTTTTTTCTTTATTTATTTATTTAAATTTTTTTTTTTTGGGGGGTAAGTAAATTCATTTCACCAAAAAAGCGTGAGAAGCTACAAAAACCAACAGGGGCACCCCCCTGGAAAACCCATGCAACAAAAGGCTAACTATCACCGAAGCACCATCAAGTAAGGAAAAGCCTATCTACAATTGTTAATCGCAAAAATTTAGTTGTGATCCTCCTGTTTTGGAGGATCTGTGAGGATTGGCATAAGCATAGAGGGGCTTTATTTGTGAGGTTAAGAATACCTACTGATTGATGTGCTTGTGAAACTCTTCTTGTCCTCTTATTCGAATGAAGAACTTGGTTTCGATGCCACCAACTTTCAGATTGTTGGTGGGAAAACACCAGGGTGGTATGGGAGGAATTCCACTACCAATGACTTGTTGGATGCCTATGGAGGAGAAAATTATTGGCTCGATCTTGATACTGACCTCTATCACTGGACGAAGGCATTGCGCCCTGTTCAGGTAGGAACTTGCCAATAAACCTGGATACTTGATCTTGAGATTGAATTTTGTACTTTTGGCCAATAATTTTTACACCTATAATTAGTATTGGCCCTGCAACAGTGGTATCCTGGTCATATTGCAAAGACCGAGAAGGAACTTAAAGAACAACTCAAATTGATGGATGTCGTGATAGAGGTGCGAGATGCAAGGATTCCTATGTCCACAGGTCATCCACAGGTGAATGATTGTGTATTTGTTTGAAATTTATCTTGTATTTTTGGATGTGTTTGTATGATAGTGTTTTTGTTTTGTTGGTAAATACTGGTATCTAAGAACATGTAGTACTAGGTGAGCATGCTCATTGAGCAAACATAATAAAGCTAAGTTGTTATTTAGTGCCTGTCAATCACCTATTTTGTATTTTAATTATGGAATAGGGATCATCCCATCTTTCTTTCATGAGGAGAATATACACTGGTGTTATGTCATTATGCAGAGTATAGGCTATTGTCATGTTATTCAATGATAAAACTAGCCAAAAACAACGGGAATTGAAGAAAACTTCTACTCCTTCAGCAAAAACATGCATGTGATTTGTAAACAAGACAATTGTACTGTTATTGTATGCTTTTCACAACTAAGATTGCAGCTTAACGTGAATCCACATTCTGCCTTTTGGACAGAGTTGTTCAGTCCTTCGTAACTTTTTATTCTGACTATCTTGTTCATATCCTTATGTATTGAACTCATCCAAGCAGATGGATGCGTGGCTTGGAAACAGAAAACGAATTTTGGTTTTGAATAGAGAAGATATGATATCCACTAAAGACCGGAATGCTTGGGCAAATTATTTCTCGAGGCAAGGGGTGAAGGTTGTCTTTTCCAATGGGCAGCTTGGCATGGTACTTAATACTATCTTGGTACTTTAATCTGTTGACGGAGGAGCGCAATGGACAGTTCTTATTTTCTTGTATGGGGTGCAGGGCACAATGAAGTTGGGTAGGTTAGCCAAGGCATTAGCATCTGGTGTGAATTTGAAACGCAGAGCAAAAGGACTACTCCCGCGCCCAGTGAGTTTTCAAATCCCAATATTATCATGCACCTTCCATTAGGGCATAATTGTTGCCAGAGCTGGTCCATTGCAGATTGTTTCATGGCTTTTCAGGTACAGCTCTGGCAGGGGGATTGCTTTTTGTTGAAATCTGTTGCCCTTTCTGTCTACTCTTCTTAATACATGCTAGGTTTTAGATTATCAGTGGTTTCAAAGTTCACCAAATTCAGATCAGTTTTATCCTCTAAAGCCATGAAGGAATGATGAAACTCTTGGTGTTTGTGCTCCATACCCTCAACATGTTATTTTTCTTTCATGTATTTTCCTTCCTTTTTTGTTTGTTTTGCTCTAAGTTCTAGGTTGAATCTACAGAAAAGATCCAGAGTGAGTAATATTGGTTGCAATTTAAGGCCTGAAGTTATGCCTTGACCGGATTTTTTTTTCCTTTTGCTCTATGAAGATTTACCCTTCGCTCTTTGGCAGGTTCGAGCTGGAATAGTTGGTTATCCAAATGTTGGGAAATCATCTTTGATAAACCGTTTGCTTAAGCGCCGGATGTGTCCAGCAGCTCCACGACCAGGTGTTACAAGGGAATTGAAGTATGTCCTTTTGCTTTAGTAATAATATCTGAAGTCAATGCAGAATGAGAAGAGTTATTAATGACACTTGGTTCAACTTTTAAGTCCAATCTGACGTCAGTTATGGTGAAAGAAGCTTTCACAAAAGTAACTGAAACTGGAATTATTTTGTGTTGTGAGAATATAAACTTTTTAAGTTCCAGAATCTGAAGAGTTAGGTTTAAAAGTTAAAACAGAATTTTTTAGAGTTCCTCGATCCTGGGAGAAGTTTGCTAACCTAGGGACTACCGCACATTAGATTACATCTGCTTATGTTGACTAGTAATATGTGAAGTTATTATTAAGTGGGACTGCTGCGTTCTCATTATGTTTTCGTACATTTGATCTCTCCCCTCTTCTTGGGAAGATGGGTTCGATTTGGGAAAGATTTGGAGTTGCTGGATTCCCCTGGTATAATCCCAATGCGGATAAGTGATCAGTCAGCTGCAATAAAGCTTGCTATATGTGATGATATTGGAGAGAGATCCTATGACGTCACTAATATTGCAGCGGTTCTTGTTCAGATGCTCTCAAAGCATCCAGCTGTTGGTGTGTTTTCTCCTTCTCTTTTTTCTAATTGCTCTCTGTGTTCTTTGTTAAACTCGATATTTTCCTTTGCTTCAATGCCGAAAAATTTTATTTGTTCATTGCAGGTACAAAAGCTATGTACAACCGTTACAAGATTGAGGTGGATTGTCAATGTGGTAAAACGTAAGTTGTAGTGTGTGCTCATTGGTGCACTTGGGTTTTTCACAATTTTTAAATGTCCAACTTGACCAAAGCAGAACAGTTGGAATTGGATTCCATGCAAGAATGAAAGCCTAGTTATCAGTTGGCTTTTGGAACTTTTTGCTGCCTCTTTAGGCGCATTCATATATTCATTCCATTTATACCACTAACTTATGATGGTATTACATTTCTGGATCGCAGATTCGTTCAGAAGGTTGCACTTCAGTTGTTCAGTGGAGACACACATCAAGCGGCATTTCGTATCTTGGCTGACTTCCGAAAAGGGAAGTTTGGTTGGATTGCCTTAGAGAGGCCTCCCCGATGAATGATGCAGCGGGATATTTTCTGTTTCAAGACCAGAACACCCGGTGGTTGTATTTATTTGTCAGTTTTGAAGTGAGGTAGATGTCTTCTGTGACTGCAGATTTGGAACATGGTGGACTATTAGACTGCTGAAAGATCTGGTGCGAAGAGCAAGACTAAGATCCTCATTGAGTTTAAGGTTCTCAATGATTGTAGGGTCCCTGCTGTTGTAACGTTTAGGAGGTCATACATTTAAGAGAAATGTGATCATATGTACATAATGGATATTACTGGAAACAATATTGTTTCTTCAAAATTTGTCTGGTAATGCAGTGATTCCCATAAAAGCACACCAAATGATTTAAGGTTCACAGTACTCTCACTGCGGGCACCAGGCCTTACTCTTTTGTCCTCTTATCATGATATCATACAAGGACCAGATCAAATTTCATGGGCAATCCCGAATTCTCAACTGGTTGCATTGGGGAAATAAATTAGAACCCGGATCGATGTAACCGGGAGCTTTGCTTATGCAAACAATCACAGCGGCAAATTTCTTGGGCAATCATAGCAACATCTTCTCTTAATAATGAGCTTCTGTCCAACGAAAGACCCAAATCATTCTGGGAAAACCAACATAAAAATTGGAAGCTTTGGGGACAGAAATGGAGACCGAAAACAATCACACAGACAGGACACTGAAACACAATTTCACACTGCCTGCTTAGAAACCAACCATTCTGAATCTCTAATGACCATTTTATAACAATTGACAACCCCCTAAATTGATAATTTGAAATGATACATACGAATTCTTCATGTAGCAGTTGTGGAAGCACAAGATGAATCATCTGTGTTGGACCAGCTCTCCCTGATTCTGCAGGCCAGAATTGGTCGTTCAATGGGAATCCCAAGAGCCACTTCCTTTTCCAATTGCGAACAGCACTTCCCAAATGCTTCAACGCTTACGTGTAGTCTGAAATCTAGACCAAACAAGAATTTCATCTCCAATCTATTCAACTCTTGTGTGCTTACTCCTCCCACTCTTGCGTAGTAAGTGTTATTGAAGTATCTGAAAAACCGAAGGGATTATATTTGAATTATCCCTGATGCAAGATTAACGAAAGGATGCAACAAGCGGAAAACAATGCAGAAAAAGAATTTTGGTGACAAACCCTAACCTCAGATAGCATTTGTATTATAAAAAACCTATGCATAAACCACCTAGGTTTCAAACATTCAACGCATAGTATAATAGAGGAGACTAATACTCACGCATCATCAATAAATTTTGCTGCCACCATCACACTTGTGATTACAAGCCGGTGAACATTGAGGGAGGTTAAATGAACTTTCTTTCGTTGGATAAATCTCTCCAAATAAATGTGGGCCAAGACAAAGCACGAAGGGCTGCAGCATGAGTACTTGAAGATTCGATCAAGATACTGTTGAATGCCTAGAGAAGGTGCTCTTGAGCCGTGAAATATTGTAAGGACATCTTTAATTTGTGAATTCTCAAGTAAAATTTCATTTTTCTGAACAGATCTCTCAAGCAGTGAAGAAAGAAGCCAAAGAACTCGTGGGATTTCTGGATTCTCCTTGCCTGATTCTTTAAGCCCTAAAGATCGGAAAATGTCGGAGATCACAGACTCTGTTTCAAGCGCCAAGGTTCCCATATCTAAGCTGCGGTGCAACAGAGTAGCATTGATAAGCTATTCAATGTAGGAGAAATGAAGAACAGACATTTTCTTGGAGGTGAAACGAGCGAGAGAAGTTTAAATAGCCTATGTTCCAACTTCCAAAACAACGTGAGAGGGAAACATGTAAAGCTAGATGGAAGAAAATGCATTTTGACCAAGTATTAAGATTTAAATCGAACTAAAGAATTTTGAAGGCTCAGTCAACATGAGAAGGACCGAACCAAATCCAAGCATCAAATATTGTAACCATTAAAACCCTGTTCCGATTATCCCCACCACGGACTCAGGAGAAATACTTGACAATTGATGAAGACCAAGACCCACAATAATTTCTTTGGGTATTTCAAAAAAATCCAATTTTGATTATTCCGATGAACCAAAGCTAAAACAAATGCATTTAGAAATCAAAATGCATCGTAGTATCCCCATCAATAAGGAGTTGCACAGAAACAAAAACTTGATGCACCAAATACTTCAAATCTCCATTTCAAATGGAATATACAAGAAGTAATTTAACATAACCAAAACTGATGGTCAATGATGGCTAAATTTTTTTGGTTGAATAAAGAGACCGAGGCAACATTTCTTACGACTGGTACATTCTCCGTGAATAAACAGAAACATAGAGAATATAATAAAATCACTGAAGCCTTAGCTTTACTTCATCAAGCTTGATAGGTGGAAAACAATTCAGAAACAAAGAATCGGTAGTTTCATGTAAACTTTTTTTTTTACCAGAGAGTCTTTCCTTCTTGTGCATCAGTATATTTGTACAATATGATGCCTTAATTCTCAAATCAAACGGAGAATCTATGCATTTTCAAGTCACACATCCTTTGCCTTTTTATTAATTAATAAATAACAAGCTAGAATATTTCCCTATGCGCGGCGAATGCATTTTATTCTGAATTCAATCTAGGTCTAGCATTCTGAATACTACACATCAAACTACCCAATATTGCTAAATATAAAACCCTAAACCCGCGAAAATCTGCCAAGAAAGGAAAAAAGACTGGGCACAATCTAATTAACAATGCCCTGCAGGGGAATCTCAAAGTTCACATAGTACACAAGCAAGATTGAACTACTGAGATCAAGAAAAGAAGTGCATAACAGTTCAATCGATCCAGTTAAAACTGGTAGATACCTTGGATAGCTACAACATCAAATTTAAGAAACAAGAAATGCCTCAAATGAGTAGATCTCAACTAACTACGAATACCCAAACCCAAATTACCTCAGTTAGAAGAAGCAATTCAAGAAAATCAGAGAATGAGAATGGCTTACCGAGTGTTTTTTCGAAAGAGATCTACTCTATGGATAATTGGAATGCCAAGATTCTTGTTGGTATGTCTTATTCTATCCGCTTATCTCGGCAAGCTAAGTTCTATTCTCTCTCGTGGCCATATCTAAAACACTTTTTGGCCCGAGAGAGAGAGAGAAAGAGAGCTTTATATATTCCACAAGTATGCTTCTTTTGCTCTCTCTTCTCTTCCTCCAATTTGGGTGGTTGCCTTTCAGGTCACTTCACATGGGAATTCTCTCTCTCTCTCTCTCTCTCTCTCTCTCCGTATCTTTAACGAGACAAGTGGTACAGTTTTCCTTTTTCTTTTTTGTGGTAGTTTGGTTTTCCTTTTCGTTACTGACGGGGAGATTTGGGAAAAATTATTCCGTTTATGTGGTGTCTTTATGCCTCCTCTTTTTTTATCACTTATTTTTTTATTGTATTCAAATATTTGGACCAACTTACGCGTATATCGATTAATTCTTCGGAGCTCTAAAGTTAGCGGCCCCATAATTAGTGAGGACTTAATGAAAACAAAGAATGGAAAAGAGGCTTGAGACACCACGTAAAGTCTCAAGCCTCTTTTCTATCACATACTCCGTATTAGTAAATAATCTTTCGATGTTTTGATACATTTTTTTTTTTTGGGTACGTCGGAATTTTTTTGATACATATTTAACACAGAAGTATGAAGGGGTTTTCATGCCAGCGGTGCATGAGGAATTCACTTCAGTCATATTTGCGTCTGAATCACATCTATATTTGAAGATGCATTTATACATCTATGTTATGTACACATAGGTATCCAGTCCCAAATTAGGTGTTTGGAGTTGTATTTGCACATCTACGCTATGGACTCATAGACATCAAGAATAATGCTCGGTTTGGAACTTGTGGAAAGGAAAATAATTAAGAGAGAAAGTGGAGGGAAAGTTGTGGAGAAAATTGGAGGAAATTTGAATTATTAAAAAAAAAAATTGAAAACAAAGGAAAGTTGAATTCATTTTGTTATTTTCTCTCCTCTTTTAACAAGATCCAAACCAAGAGAGGAGGATAACTTTTAAATTTCACTTCTCCCTCACAAGTTCCAAACAAAACGTAAGGCTTGGACAGGAATATGCCTACAGTCATTTGAAATGTGTGAGTTTTCCGTAGTACATGTGCCTATGCGGGATTACTCACATACATGAAAATTACAAACATATCTTTGTCTGGACATCTGTATTTGGATACTTAATTTTTGTCAAGCATTCAATAATATCATCCCTCACATGTGGACTCTCCCATATATATGCGAAAATTAGTGTCGGTGGTCTCACCCTGTGGCTAAAATTCCAGCTGTGACCAGGAAAAGATAAAGAATGATTATTTCCAAACCACCGTTCTCAGTTTAGATTACACTACTATGGATACACCGTTGAACTCCTCCTCCAAGACTTTCGCCGGTAAAAATAAGCAGCAGCTAGCAGCCAGCTTTGTTGGTAAACTGTATTTTTAAGACTCGATCGGGTTAAGGCTTGGTACTTTGGTGTTTGCTTTCTCTTAAGATTTCAGGTTCGAAACCGCTCCCGTGCTATCAAATCCTTTTGGGTCAGAGCTTTGTTCTAACTTTAATTGGGACCCCCGCAAATGAACGGTAAATAGTCTATGCATGTTGTTCCTCAGACGTGTTAATTATCAATGATCACGATCTGACTTCTTCAAGTGAGAGTCAATGGCTGCAAAAATACTGTACTAATCTTGGCACCAAGTACCAACTCAACAGCTGGATTTCCGCTGTTTGGTCGATTAAAAATGATTTAGAGATCATAATTAAGCTCATTGGTATCTGCTAAATTGTTTCATGTTACTGTATTAATATTATCACATGCTATTGTGCATACTTCACGAATTTCACGCCACATATTACTCCTATATCATAACTAGATCACCTAGGATTTTTTTTTATAACTGGATACATGTTTGAACCAGTTTACTCACATCTCGATCGAGTAATTTCGGTACCCAAAAGTTTGAAATGTTTAACCTCCTTAGAATCGAACATACGACTTCATAAATGACAGACACTTTCTCATTCTCATTTGGCCGAATCCCTTCGGGTTGGCGAATTACGAACTTGAATTATGTTTATGAAAAAAACCCCCCTCTACTCTGATGTCAACTAGCATGCAAAGGCAAGTATGCAATCATGGATGGCAGGTAGTAATATGTATGGTTTTATTATTTATTAGAAAGAAAAGATATGACGAAAGATGTGAAGTGCCAACGACCGTGGTAGCTCAGCTGTCCATATGAATATTTATGCTTCACCGGGAGAGGACCACGGTGGACCTAGAAAACGCAATTGATCTGGCTGGGTATGACCATTTCACCCCCTAATATATCACGTTCGAAATTTTTCAAGTACTATAGACTCTCATGGGATCGATGTATATGGGGATTTTCTATGGCTTTAATTGACCCCCCTGCAAGTGGATGTGAGAATGGTCTCTTAAAATTAATTGAGATATATGTAAACTTGTCTCGACACATTAAGGCTGCGTTCTTATGAATTTAACTTAAATATGAGAAGTTTGTTTTTATTTGATTTTTTTTTCGCATTTGTTAATTTTGAGCCAAATTTTTATGGATTATTGATTCGTCTCAATGAGAGGAATTGAAAAAATAAAATTTTTTTACTTTTACTCAAGTATTTTAAAAAATAACCACTTTTTAACGCAAAAAAGTAATTTTTTTGTTAAAAAAAAAAAAAAACAAACTCTTCTTCACTACAACAAATAGGACAGAGAGGAAAAGAAGGCGCTGAAACTTTTCACTATCCCGCGCGATACAACTCAAATCTATCCCCAAATATTTACCGATTGGGTTCTTCCGGAGTTCTCCTTCTACCAAATCAAGTGGGTTCTTCTCGTCGTTGATAGATTTTTTCAGAACAGATTGTGTCGCTTTCATCTTCGTCTTCGAGTAAGATAAACAAATTACTCTTGATTTCGTTTTCGTTTCGTTTCTAGGGTTTACCCCGTTTTGTGGCGAAATGCGGATTTTATGATTCATGGGCCTAGAAATAGTCTCTTGATTTCGTATCTAGGGTTTACCCCTTTTTGTGTTGAAATTTGGATTTTATGATTCATGGGCCTAGAAATCGTCTCTTGATTTCGTTTCTAGGGTTCACCCCGTTTTGTGGTGAAATTCGGATTTTATGATTCATGGGCCTAGAAATAGTTTAGAGTAATTTACAGATTTGGATGTGTATGTATATCTTGCCCCGTTAGTTTCATGAATAATCTCTTTTTTGGGAGAAATGTTTTAGGGCTAATCTTGATGGTTTAATCTCCTAGTTTCTTCAATCCATATTCCTTACTGTAAAGCATCAGTTGGTTTGTAATGTTATTTCATCCTTCACTCATGTGTTGGAACTTGGAAAATGGATCACCACGTGTTCTACTCTTTTGTGTTTGGTTTCCTTCCAGTTCCTACTTATGTGTATGCTCCTATCAATGCTTCGACTGATAATATCAATTTTCTCTCTTCCTTTGTTTTTCTCTCATCTCTCTTCCCCTCAGAGATGAATACAATGGAGGTTTTGAGATCTTTTAGAATGTAGGAGGGTAGATTATTAGTGCCTACCGTATTTTCCTTCTATCTTATGTATTCTGTAGAGGGCTTAGTTCGATTAGTTTGTTTTGGCTTTCATCTATTTGTTTTTTTCATGCTTCGTTTGGCAAGATTTACAGGTATATTCCTTTAATTTCAATTTTTGTCAACTCCTTCTGTAGAGGGCGCAGTTTGATTAATTCGTTTTGACTTTGGTGTATCTATATGTTCTTGTTCTTCGAATGCTTCAAATACATTTTCTTGTTATTTTGGCTCAATCTCGTTGTTTAGAAACAAGGGTAAACGCAAAGAAAGAGAATGTTAGGCTTTCTAATGCAACATGTTTTCTCTGTTCCGAAATGGAAAAAGACCTCTGTTATTTTTTATACGAAAACTAATTTGAAGTTTTGGATAAGTTTCAGAAATATGCAGTTAATAAAAAGCCCAAAAACCATAAAAAGAATATGATGTGCACCATGAACATTGCACTCACTGGCCACTGCTCATTGTTGATTCTGTCAAACAAACTTCCACTCAATTGCATACCATAAATCAACATATATAAAAGCGAGTGCACATGCACATGTATAATTATATATGTCAAATAGGAATAGAACAACACACCGAACACTCCATAAAATTGACGGAAAATCAGCAACAGTCATCATAAAACCAACCATCTTAAGAAATTCATACAATAGCTGAGAAATTGGTAGTTGTCCCCAAAGTTTAAGTCAAGTCGCAGAATACATAACCAAAGCCTCTAGCCTTTACCTCCCTCGTGAACAAGACCGAATCCTAGCGCTACAAAACCATCAATACCCACCCACGGAACCAGCATAAAGGTTACCTCTTGCTTCATAACCGTCCACTGCACATACTTTTCAGTATAACCTACAAAGCTATAGCCCGGGCAGGCGGGCACACAAGTGTAACTCAAGCACAACTTCGCTCACAGCTCACCCGTAGAACACACAAACGGATATAATCCACGTACAGAGCATGATTATGACAAGGTTAGTTGAAAAGAAAAGAGAAGAGAAGAGAAGAGAAGAGAAAGCTTCTGACAATTGGGCCGAATGGAATTAGTCTGGGAAATGGGCTTTCGATATGTATCCAGTCGGATCCCAATCCAAAGCCAAATCAGATCTTGGCTCGTGGACCTTTGAGCCAAGCTCAACTCTCTCGAGAAGCGGGTATCGAAAGGGGATTGGGTGGTGCCAACTGCGAAGCCACTTGCTCCGTCGTGAATCGAAAGTCTCCACACTTTTTGAAGTTGGAGTTGTTCATTTCATTTCCCTCCATTATTCTCTCTCGCAAGTTAGGGCTCGATTCTCTCATGGTCGCCGTTAGACGATAACAATCCGACCGAGTCTTCTCGCATAATTATTCCAAGACAGCCGATTCGAAGTAAGTCTTTCACTTCCGCTCGTTTCGTTTTAGGGTTTACAGATCTCGATTTTCGCTCCCGAAGTTTCTAGGGTTCCGCTCAACTCGTACGCTTCTCATTAATTATAGTCAATTTGTTTATTTATTTTGTTGATTATTACTTCCTCGGTGAGTTGGTTGATATGTTATTTTTTCAGAATTTGTTTTTGATCCTGATGCGTTTGAATTGGGTTTTTATTTTTGTGTGAAGTGTTTGTGTATTGTCTAGAGTACGTGGATTATATTCGTTTGTGTGTTCTACGGGTGAGCTGTGAGCGAAGTTGTGCTTGAGTTACACTTGTGTGCCCGCCTGCCCGAGCTATAGCTTTGTAGGTTATACTGAAAAGTATGTGCGGTGGACGGTTATGAAGCAAGAGGTAACCTTTATGCTGGTTCCGTGGGTGGGTATTGATGGTTTTGTAGCGCTAGGATTCGATCTTGTTCACGAGGGAGGTAAAGGCTAGAGGCTTTGGTTATGTATTCTGCGACTTGACTTAAACTTTGGGGACAACTAAGGTTGATATACCAATTTCTCAGCTGTTGTATGAATTTCTTAAGATGGTTGGTTTTATGATGACTGTTGCTGATTTTCCGTCAATTTTATGGAGTGTTCGGTGTGTTGTTCTATTCCTATTTGACATATATAATTATACATGTGCATGTGCACTCGCTTTTATATATGTTGATTTATGGTATGCAATTGAGTGGAAGTTTTGTTTGACAGAATCAACAATGAGCAGTGGCCAGTGAGTGCAATGTTCATGGTGCACGTCATATTCTTTTTATGGTTTTTGGGCTTTTTATTAACTGCATATTTCTGAAATAGTTGTTCAGCTTATCCTTGTATGACGGAGTAAGTCTATCTGATGTGTGATACAGTGACTTATACTGCCACCGCTTATGTTTTACCTTTGTCTAGTTTTTGTTATTGGAAATTGGTCTGTTTGAAGTGGACAGTGGTGATCTAGATGCAACTGCAGTGTCATTTTTTCCCTCAGATAACATCTGATGCCCCTATGTAAGAAAGATGGCATAGTACTTTTTCCAGATCTTTGCTGTTGGGCCATTTCTCGACCAGTGAACCCCATTGGACCATCGTTTCATAATTTTTTAAAGTTCAATGTGACTGTTAACTGACGGTACTTCTTTTCCATTGATCACCAGGTGCTTGTTGCTTACGGACACTAGTTGCATGAAATGGTATCTAATATAAAATCTGGACAAATTTAGAATATGGAAGTCTTCAGATTTTTATCAATGTTTCTGTGGATTCCTCAAAGAAATGAAATTTTCTAGAGCATTGGTCGAAGTTGTGTTTAAGCAAAAATTTTGATCGAAGTGTTCATTTTCCTCGGTTGCTGGTTTCATTTGTGCTCAAGTATTATTTGATTCTATTAGAAGCTTATGATGTAGTTGCAATTCATGGTTCCAGGCACTTGCACATGGATTCCACAAATCAAGTTCGCTCATTCTCAATTAAACTATGGCCCCCCAGTCATAGTACGAGGTTGCTGCTTGTGGAGCGAATGACCAAGAATCTTACCACTCCATCCATATTTTCCAGAAAATATGGTCTTTTGACTAAAGAAGAAGCTGAGGAGGATGCCAAGCAAATTGAAAGCCTGGCTTTTGTTTTTGCAAACCAGCATCATGAGAAGGAGCCGGATGGTGATGGAAGTTCAGCAGTGCAACTTTATGCTAAAGAATCCAGTAAACTTATGCTTGAAGTTCTCAAAAGAGGCCCCATAACAAAGGAAGCTGAGGAAGTGATGATATCTGAGAAAGTTAAAGCGTCTGGTGAAATTATTTTTGACATATCTGGAGGTCGGCGGGCTTTTATTGATGCAGAGGAGGCTGAAGAGTTGCTAAAGCCACTGAGGCAACCAGGAAATAAGTATTATAAGATATGTTTCAGTAATAGAAGTTTTGGCCTGGATGCAGCCCATGTTGTTGAGCCAATCTTGTCATCGCTCAGGGACCAACTAACAGAAGTTGACCTATCAGATTTCATTGCCGGAAGGCCAGAGGATGAGGCTATTGAAGTGATGAATATATTTTCGTCAGCACTGGAAGGCTGTGAACTTAGGTATTTGAATCTCTCAAATAACGCCTTAGGTGAAAAGGGTATAAGGGCGTTTGAAGCGCTCCTAAGGTCACAGAATAATTTGGAGGAGCTGTACTTGATGAATGATGGAATCTCAGAGGAAGCCGCCCGAGCAGTGTGCGAGCTGATTCCTTCCACTAAGAGACTTAGAATCCTTCAGTTTCATAATAACATGACAGGAGATGAAGGGGCAATTGCTATTTCTGAACTTGTGGAACAATCTCCTTTGTTGGAGGATTTCCGGTGTTCTTCTACTAGGGTAGACTCCGAGGGTGGAGTTGCATTGGCTAATGCTCTTGGAAAATGTTCTCGTTTAAAGAAACTGGATTTACGCGACAATATGTTTGGTGTGGAAGCTGGAGTTGCTTTGAGCAAGGCTTTGTTGGGATTTTCTGATCTCACTGAGATTTATCTCAGTTATTTGAATCTTGAGGATGAGGGATCCAAAACTCTTGCTAATGCTCTGATAAAATCTGCTCCTTCGCTTGAGGTGTTGGATATGGCTGGAAATGATATCACCATCAAAGCGGTGCCTGATTTGGCAGCCTGTATTGCTGCAAAGCAATTTCTCACCAAGTTAAATTTGGCTGAAAATGAATTGAAGGATGACGGTACTATTTTGATTGCAAAGGTACTGGAAGAAGGTCATGGGCAATTAAGTGAAGTTGATCTGAGTGCTAATGGAATAAGAAGGGCTGGAGCTAGGGTATTGGCCCAAGTTGTTGTGCAGAAACCCGGGTTTAAGTTGTTGAATCTCAATAGTAATTTCATATCTGACGAAGGGGTTGATGAGCTGAAGGAGATATTTAAGCGTGCTCCGGATATGCTTGGGCCTCTGGATGAGAATGATCCAGAAGGAGAAGACCTTGACGAGGAGGATGAAGAGGAGGGGGCTGCTGATCATGAGGATGAATTGGAGTCCAAGCTTAAGGATCTCAAAATTAAGCCAGAGGAGTAGGAGTTGAGAACGAATCACCTTGCTTGATCGGGCATCACCTTGTAGTGAAGTCTTGGCATGTTAGTACTATTACTGTCGGGAAGGCTGGATTCATGTGTGATCTGGTATACAAACGGTAGAACAGATTCATCCTTTCATAGTTCCTCTCTCACAGGAATTGTTGTTTTTTTCTTGAAACTTTGGGAATAGTTTGCTAGTTGTATGTTCTAATGTTCTCTGAGAATCTTGATTCTGGTTGAGAATCTTTGGATATTGCTCGGACTTCTTGTATTATTTTCTGCTTTTCGGTTTCTTACTTCTTTTCCCTTTTCTGTTTGCTATGATAATTCTCTTTGTTTGCAAGCTACCAAGTGTGGCGGTGGCGCTGCCAATTGAGCCATTAATGGCAAATCTGCCTTGGGGATGAACCTTGGGCGACCTATGAATACTGTGAGTGAGGAAGGAATTCATATCAGTTAAGGCTGAACTTTTTCGGTAATAGATCGTAGCAGACTGTATTTTTGTGCACTTGGAAATTCTACTCTCCGGATGAATAATGTGCGATTGTGACAGACAGATTTGGATGGAAAATCCTGTGTTGTGCCAATATGGAGTTTGGTTATTTTAGTAAATTACCCAGGACACAGGATCCAAACATTTACCAGTTCAACAGGAAAACAGTAACAACCATAAGCGTTAAAGCTAATTGAATCAATAACAATCATAAGCATTAAAGCTTATTGATTTCATTTCCGTATTGAGTTGTATTCTTGTAAACTTCCAACTGAAGATTATTTAAGACCTCTTTATCTCTTTCCATTATTGAAATTGCTTGGGCAAATAACAAATTTTGGCCAACAATTTTCAAAAACCTATTTCCGATTTTTTTCCTTCTTCCAAACTTCCTTGAAATCTACCAAAAATAATGCTTCTAAATGATGGAAAACCATTTATTTACCTAAAAAAAAAAAAAAAAAAGGCTCTATCCATAGGGATCTTTAAAATTCTCTATTACAGTACTAGGCTGGATAAATATTTGGGGGGTGGGGGCTCCAAAGAAAGACTCTGGAATTAGAACGTTGGGCGCGTCTATTTAAAACTCTGCCCATCTTGACCAAAGACCCTCAAAACTAGCCGTTACTCTCTCTCTCTCTCTCTCCTGGTAGTTTCAGCGGAATCATCTGCTGCTCCAGAACAAGTTTAGTTCTTCTACTTAGATTGCTACTCTTCAAAATAAAAGCCCAACAAAGCTCACTTAAAGTCTTCTCTCATCTTCATCGGGTTTTAATCTGAGGAATCTCAATGAGCTGCATTAGTTCATCTCCCAGCTTTAGCCCTTCTTCAGATAAGCGCTTCTGGAGCGCTCTCCATAGCCGGATCGACACCCTTCTCGAGAATCGCAAGCCTATCCCAACTCAACCGGTAGAATTCTCTCTCTTTCTTTCTGTTGTCTTCAGATTTTTTTGCCTTTTCTGAATTTACTAACTGGGTTTGATTGGGATTTTATTTTTTGAAGAGTTCTGGGGAAATTGATGGGGCAAAGACCATGCGGGAGGACTCGTTGCTTTTGCTTAGAGGGTTTGACTCTGTTGGCTATTCTCTCTCTCAGCTTTCTCAAAACCTGGACAATGCTCTTCAGGTACTCTCTCTCTCTCTCTGAAAAGAAATTGGATATTCTTTTCAGATCCCATGGAACATAGCAATTTTCTGGTTGCAGATTTGTGTGGAATGGAAGGTTGTAATCTCATAATAATGCCGATTGAATTTTTTTTAATCTAAAGACTTTTTCAATTTTGTTTGGAAAGTAAGAAGGTAGCAAATAAGTCGAGTCGAGCAGCTACCCAAAGAGTTAGGCTCAGTGGTCAAGATACAAGAATTAGTTGTTTGGTCCCTCATGTGGGGGCCAGTCTTTGTGGAGCTTGAATTGTTTACCATTCCAGGCAATCAAGCCAAGTTCGAGTTACTCAATTTATAAGTTTATTTAACCGAGCTGAAAAATTAATGTGTTTGAAAATATATTTACCTAATAAGTCGATATAAAATGAGCTTTAAACAAGCCAAACAAGATAGTTCATGTTTTACAACTCTCCTCTAAACCCAATTCTGCATTCATTGGTGTCATACAGGGAGCAAGAGATCTGGCCAGACCACCAACAATGACTGAAATATATCAAAGCGCAATGGAGAGGGCCGAAAGCAAACAAGAAGAAGAGAATGATGAAGGAAAGAGAGGATTGAAGAGGAAGTCTGAAGCTCAAACTTGTTCGGAGGAAGAATTTGATTCACAGAAGGAGAATGAGAAAAGTCCAAAAGAAGAGGGGAAGCTCAAGAAGGCCAAAAATGTTGGTCTTCCTCTGCCTGATCTCATAGTTGATGAAAAATGCAGCTAATTATTGTTTTGTTTTTTTTTCATTAAAGATAATGTTTTGTTCACCATTTTTGCAGCTTGCAATTTCCATGGCAGCAAAAGCAACCTCACTTGCAAGAGAACTGAAATCAATCAAATCGGACTTGTGTTTTATGCAAGAAAGATGTGCCCTCCTTGAGGAGGAGAATACGAGACTCCGCGATGGATTTTCTGAAGGGATTAGACCTGAGGAAGATGATCTGGTAAATTACTTAACTCTATTTTAGTCTGGGTTTTCGATCTTTCCACTTAACCATGGAAAGATGTAGATGTATTTCGATGGCAAGAAAGAGAAAACTGCATATCAGAGTTTGGATCATGGGATTGATGGGGATTTAACTTTTGACAGGTGAGGCTTCAATTAGAGGCACTGCTAGCTGAGAAATCCAGATTAGCAAATGAGAATGCAAATCTAACTAGGGAGAACCAGTGCCTTCATCAAATAGTGGAATACCACCAACTCACTTCCCAGGATTTATCAGAATCCTATTCCGAGGATGTAATACGGGGATTGTGTTTGGACTTCTCTTCCCCGCCACCACCAATACCAGAAGAGGAGGATATAGATGGAAATGAGCATGAAGATGGTAACCAAGTTACAAAGACACCACAAACAGATCGTTTCGGGTGGCGCACTTCTCTTGCCTATGATCAAGAACAGCAAAATGAAGAAGATTGCTGAAGGTGCAATTTTGAGCTTGGTGATGGTTTTCGCTATCCAATTGAAGTTGGGTTTGAGTGTCAGGTGGAAAATTTGATGTCAAAAGATTAAGTACCTGTCACAATGCCAAAGGAATCATAATTATCCATTCTCTATCTAGTTAGTCATTTCTCGATTTGTTGTACCCTTCATAACTTCATATATATTTGACAAGGTAATGTAAGTGATGATGTCAGCTTTATTTGTTTGGCATTTTAGTTTAGTTTAGTTTTGGTAGTAGGTGAAGAGAGAAATAGGGTAATGATTTGAGAGAGATAGAGAAGGATGACAAGGTAATAATTAGAGAAATAGGGTAATGATGGGAGAAAGAAATAGAGTAATAATTGAAAAACTAAATTAAAATGCCAAACAAACACAAGTAGATTTAAAAGGGATTGTGATTTTGACAATCCAAAAATTGATAGAGGAGCTCCAAAATTGAACTGTGTTAATACACAAACGACGTCGTTTTGGAGAGCCCCTCCATCAATTTTTAGAGTGCTAAAATCAATTTCCATTTCAAAGTTCTATTTCGCGACTTTTGTCACAGTCGACTTTCGTCACAGATTTCAGGGTCATCAATTCAACTAGAAGGTTGAATGAATTGCACATATCTTAATCGAACTACGAAAAGGATTTTCCAAGTCTATTGAAAAGCTCAAAAAAGAGAGTTGTTTACTCCATTCAAAATACCAAGATGAAGTAACTGCCATCATCCAACATTGGACCACCTTTTCATCAACAAATACAACATCCCTTTCAAGTATTAAGCATACTGAAGCTAAAAAAAAGTTGATACCATAGAGGGAAGGAAACTAATACCATACATCGAAGGAAACTAATTTGGTTTCTACTGACTCTAGATGATGCTGTTCACAAGCCACATTAGGAGATGATGCTGTAAAGTTTTAGTTATTTTTGCCTTTTGCCTTTTTCTTCACGGCAACTTTGGGGTCACCAACACCTTTGGCCTTTTTCTTCACGGCAACTTTGGGGTCACCAACACCTTTGGCCTTCTTCTTCACGGCAACTTTGGGGTCACCAACACCACTGGGAGAACAACGGCAAAGTACTGCTTGTGATGATAGATTCATTGCAGTTTCGGTAGCTTTTCCCAGATTAGAGATCAAGAGCACATCCTGCAATTTTCCCAGTAAGCCTGAACAAACACGACTTGATTCTGCAAGCTGTAACAAAGTAAAAGGGAAAGATACCTCAGCTAGGCATATACACTTCTAGTTTAGAAATGTTTTCAGAAACTGGTATTACTTATGGCATACGAGTTCAATACACGCAAAATTCAAAATTAGGGATACAGCTTGAACTTCTGAAGGTTCATGTTTACTAATATTGCCCACCCAAATTTTACTTCTTCATGCAGCTTTTAGTATAGACACTGCAACACAGATGACTTGGATATTCTGAGTTCCTCCTTTGATTGCAAACAGAAGCTGAGTTCCACGGAAATTAACAGAAAGAACAAAAAAAAAAAAAACTGAAGTCCAAGGCTCTAAGCTTTTCACTTCTGTCTTGCTCTTCACCATTGTCATGAAATCTACACACACTTCATAATGTCAAAAACTACAACTTTCCTCTCCCTCGACAATTTTCTACATATCGTTTTTCCCTAACGTTATCATTAAGATTATTGAAGATTGCCATAACTCACATTCAGGCATTACATGAGTTTACTCATTCTATTTCCATATGCTTCGAAAAACCCTGTTATTAGCCAAGTCCATTGCAAAAACGGATAGTAAGGAGAGAGGGTTCAGCTGCGCCTTATACAAAATCAAAAGCATTTAGGATGAACAGACATTGTCTCTTTTCAATATATAAGATCAGAGCATAGAAGCCCCACATGCTTTCCTAAATCACTAATATGTTATCCTTACTCGACTTGAATGAAAGGATAAAGAATTATGCAAGGGGTGTCTAACTAGTCATGCTTCTAACCCACCCAATCACTCAGGATAGGAGAAATAAAATCTCGAATAAGATTTTCAACCGGAAGGAAAGCAAAACAGGGAAACATATTAATTCAACGTGGCTGGAAGCAGAAATAAAATCATAACAGGGCAGTTCAACCTAATACAAAAACAGTTAAAACGAGTTAGAAAATCAGCAAAAGAGAAGATTTCACCGAAGACATAGGAAACATTACCCCTTCAATTTTCCCCATAGCAACCGCCAAGTTCTTAGAAAGCTCATAATTTTCCTTTGTCAAGGCTTCATTCTGTAATAGCTCGAAGACGAATGAAATAAGGTAATAGTAGTTGTAACAGACAACAAGAAGAGACGGCAAAGGCTGTAAAGAAACATAACCTTCTTCTGTGAATCAAAATACAGTCTTTTGTATTTAAGATTGGCACTGGAGCTGTCACTTTCGAAGTGCCTCTTGGCAGCCTGTTAATGCATGTCAATGAGAACAGCATAAAATTAAAGAGTTTCAATCAGAAACTAAAGAATAACAAGGAAAAACAAATGATGCAAGTGCTAATTAATCTTATGCCTTGGACTTCAATCCTCCAGCAGGGTAATCTGTTTTCTCTTCCAAGCTCTCTTCAGGTAACATTGACTCAGGGGGGGTTTCCTCAACATGTGGGTCATCTTCTTTCTCACTTTCGCACAGATTTATCTCCTCGACCACGGGCTCTATTTCTCGATTTTGAGCTGGTGGGGTTACATTGCGGAGGCGGTCAGATCGCCTAATGATGGCACCGATTCTTTTCTTGACATTTTTCTTGGAGGAAAATCGAGTTGGTTTTGTCTGCACTCTAGATCGAGGGGTAACCATCTCCAAGGAAGAATTGAAGACTTCAGGCTAGTAATAGCATAATGTAGTTAGACAACCTTATTTAAGAATATTCGACAGAAGAAACGAAAAAATGACAAATCACTGCACGTTGTAACGAAGAAAAGCAACGAAAGAAAAACTACGGTGGCTACTGACTACCATTGAGACTATGGCTAACAACTTCATGAACGAAAATACTATCACCGAATAAAAAAGTAACTAAATCCCATCTAGATGATATAAAAATCCTAAATATGTAAGATACTCTGAAAAAATTTGAGATTGCCAAGGACGTATCAGCCAACCAAGAAAAACCATCATTTCAAATGATGGAGGATTGTCCCTTTGATACTGCTTTGCTTGTTTTTCTTCTTAAATGAACTGTTTTTGAAGTCATTTTTTTTTTTGTCATACTTTTAACTTATAGTAGGTGCAATAAAGTTGATGAGAAAAATCTTTTTTACGGAGTTTTCTGTGAAAAAGTGTTTACGGAGCACCATCACGCACATCCAAAGTGTATTGGACGGTCCAGATTTTAAACAAACTTTTCTGGGAAGAGTTAACTCTTGCCCAGAAAAGTTTCATTCAAATCCAAACCATTGATCGCCGAAACGGACGGCTGTGATTTGGCGCCTCCGTGATTTGCTTATTCACGGATAAGCTTCTCTCAAAGTTTATTCACACATTGTAATGTGTTTTCCTTTCTTTTTCCCAGGGCCGGCTTATAGGACAGGCGAGAGAAGCGACCGCTTCCGACCCCGAATTTTGGTTCAAAATTGAGGTCCCACTATAATGTAACTTACATATTAATATTAGAATGTTTTCAAATAAAAACACAATTGTATCTTATTTTTTTCAAAAACTCTTGCAACCATATCTTTTTACATTTATATTGTCATAATTGTATCCTTTTAGCTTGATTTTTTTTTTGTTGGCTTTGTTCGTTTGGTTTTTTAACTTTGTTTTAATTTTGTTTTCTAATCATTACCATATTTCTTTCTCCAATCATTACCCTATTTTTCTAATTATTACTTTCATTTTTCTCTCTATCTCACTCTACTTATTACCCCTCCCTACAATCATTATCCTATTTCTCTCTCCATCTACTCCTACCAAAACTAAAATACCCAAAACTTGCAAACGAACAAGGGCGTTATCTTTATACTTTTTTCATTTTTTTGAGAAATTCATGAATATGTAAGGGGCTTAACATAGGGAATTCGCTTCGCTTCAGGCCACCAAAATATATGAGCCGGCCCTGCCTTTTCCCCACTCTTTCAGGGGAAAAAAAGGAGTAGAACAAATGTCCAGAACCCGTATGAAACAAAGAAATCCCTCCCGCAGTTACAAGTAGTTGGAGAACCCAGAAGAAAATAAAGAAAAATAAAGGCTATGAAATACATATAGGAGGGAAGTGGTTAGAGATAAATGTGCAGTACACAACCATAATGTTGATCTGCTAAAGAAACAACAGAATCAATATCCGAATGAAGTGAATATGCTAAAACCCAAGTCTGCATGCTACAGAAACATAACTAGAAATTTCGCTCTTCCTCCATTATCTTATTTTTATCTTCTACCTTATTCTCAGGGCCGGGCCGGTCCTGGGTGGAGGCCTGCATAAACGCTAGAGAGAGAGAGAGAGAGAGAGGGGGGGTACCTGCTGGATTTTGGGCTGGTTTTGATCGCGTAGGAATTGGATATATGTGTTGATGATTACAAAGAAAACCCTAGAATTTGATCCGTTGTACCGGGTACCCAGCCAGCTTTCGTGCACTAATCTGGAGGAACTCAGAATGGAAAAAATATTCATGTAATACGATGTTAAAGAAATCATTTTTAAACCTTTTTTTTTCCGTCTCTAGACCCCGTTCGTTTAAAGATTTTGAATTCTAATCATTATTTTATTTCTCTTCAATTATTACTCTCATTTTTTTCATTATCTATCTCCAATCATTACCCCTATTTTCAATCGTTATTTTATTTCTTTCTACACTTATTACCTACAAATCCAAATCCCAAAACGAACGGTCCAGATCTGTCGTGATTTTTTATTATAATTTTATTATAATCAAAAAGTCTAATTATACAGATTTTGTGCACAAATTACGGTATGAGACCCACTACAAGTCCCACACAAAGTCATTCGTTGAATTTAAAATATTTTTTCGAGGGTGATCGGGAAAAATCAGTTCAATCCAATATTTATAGGCGCTCGATCCAATTATCTAATTTTGGAAAAATATTTTATATTTAACGAACAACTCAAATCGTTTGTGTGAGATACATAGTAGACCTACATCGTAATTTGTGCACAATATTTGTGCAGTTAGTAGTATTGTTTTGGGGAGATTTAGTGATAGGTTCACTATGGATATTTCATAAGCTCACAAGTCCACCTAATAGTTTTGTAAAGCCACAAGTCCACACAACCTAAACCAAGGGTATCCTATGAAAGTGCCTAAAACCCCATGGTACCTACGTTAGGAAGAAAAACGGCTCGGATTGCACCGTAAGATAGGGGTGATTGCACCTACTAAAACCCTATGATAGGGGTGACCCGTAAGAAATCACCCCTGTCCGATACTTGTAAGTGCTCGATTCAATCTTTTTCTTTTGAACGGCTCGGATCATCTGATTTTTGGAAGTTTGGATCGAGCACTTACACGTATCGGACGGGGGTGATTTCACACGAGTCCCACTCGGTTTTTTAAAAAAAAATTATTGAACGACTCGGATTATCCGTGCGGGGCCCGGAGTGGGCCCCACACGCGTGCGGTGGCCGGCCACCGCTTTTGGCTTCGGTGGCCGTAGCATTTTCGGTTTGTAATGCACTATGGCAACAGCTATATGACCGTTTTAATTTAAATTTGGTTTGTAATGGCACTATGGAAGCAAATACGTGACTGTTTTCATTTCAATTTGGTTTGTAATGGCAGCAACTATGGCTGTTTTCCTTAACATTTGGTTTGTAATGGTAGCCTAGATTTTATTTTATTTTATAAATTTGGTTTCATGGTTATTTTGTAATGGCAGGTGATTTTTTAATTTATTTTTAAAAGTTTATGCTGTGTTTCGATCCATTTTTGAAAAGTATTTTTCAAAAAGAGTAGGGGTAATAAGTGGAGAGAGATAGAGAGATAAATGATTGAAAACAGGGGGAATCTAGAGGAAATCTTTTGAAAAATTCTTTTCAAAAATGGATCCAAACAAAGCTTTAGAATCTTTAAATCCCCGACAGGATCTCCGTTTTCCATTTGAGGGAGATGGAGAGTAAAAATAAATATCCGGTGGAAATCGGGGCAGGGATGGGAAGGAATTTGTTTCGGGGTTGGGGACGGGATAGTGGTATCCACCCCGACCCTCCCCATTGCCATCCTTAATTACAAAATCCAATTTTCTACGGATAGTGTAGGAAGGTGATAAAGCGAGGGAAAACAAACATCATCTCACCACCTGTTTCTCCATTCCCACCAGATAAGGCTCTCTCTCCCTTTCCTTTCCCTCCCTTCCTTCTCCCTCCCTCCGCACCCTCTCTCTCTCTCTCTCCTAAACCACAGAGTTCCCCCAAATCCCTCCTCCTTCCTCCACATGGTAACATCACTCTCTCACTCCACCACCCCCACCCTCGTCCACTCTCTCTTCTCCACCCCACCCCTCCTCTCCCTCTCTCCCCTCTCCGGATTCCGCCCTCACCCCACAAACCTCTCCGTCACTTCCCTCCGAACCAACAACACCACCTCTTTAAACGCACTCAATCCGGATCCAAGAACCTTGTTCCCAGGCGGGTACAAGCGCCCCGAGATCAAAGTACCCAACCTCGTCCTCCAGCTCACCCCCGACGAGGTCCTGGACGATAACAGAATCGGGTTGGACGCGGTCGACGAGGCCGTCTCGGGTCGGGTTGGCATCGTGGTGCTCGACGGCGGAGTGGGGACCGGGGGGAGGCTCTACGAGGCGGCTTGTTTGTTGAAGTCGGTGATTAGGGATAGGGCTTATTTCATGGTGTCTGAGAGGGTTGATATCGCTGCTGCTGTCAATGCTAGCGGCGTTGTGCTCTCTGATCAAGGTTTGATTTTTTTTTTCCTCCTGTTATTAACTGCATATTGATTTATCTACATTCGGAAAATGATTCGAATTCGTGTTCTATTCATATTCGCTAGTAGGGACACGCCGGTTTTAAGTTTCTGGTTGGTAATGAGCAGACAACTAATATAGTTTGTGAAAAATGTGCGGCCTTTAGGGGTGGCATTAAACTATGGGGAGTGAACCTATGGGGTGTTTTTTGTCTAAAGTTTTCTGTACCGAAAAATGTGTGTATCCATGTTCTGGTGTGTTTTGGCCGTTGGATCGCTTGATAATTTTAAGGGATTAAAAAGATTCCAACTGATCCAAAGGCCGAGAATGCACGGGAAGAGAGGTACAGAGGAATTTCGGTACAGAGGGTTGAACTCGAGGCAGTTGCCCAATCTGCCCCCTTGCTTACATCAACTGATTACTTGATCCAAAGGCCGAGAATGCACGGGAAGAGAGGTACAGAGGAATTTCAGTACAGAGGGTTGAACTCGAGGCAGTTGCCCAATCTGCCCGCTTGTTTACATCAACTGATTAGAGTTGATTGAATCTTAACTAGCATAGGGGTCTATAACGATGACATTGTGAAGCTATCTGAGAGCTTTGTTGTGAGCGACCATCTCTACCATCCCAAACCCAAAGCTTTCGTATGAACATCAATACAGGCAAGGGATGAAGATGAATTCCGACCCCGAGTCTATGCGCATGGTCCCAATTTCCTGAGACAACTATGATGTGTAGGTTCAGAGCTTGTAGAAAAACCAGGTTTCTCACAAGTTAAAGTTCCTGTAACATATAAATTTCCTTCTCACGACCCAGGAAAATAAGTTCTATGGCGTTGTCGGGTATGTCAATGGATATTAAAATTCTCAGGGTTTGGGATAATACAGTATTTCGTTTAGTTTACTGCTCCTGTATCAAATACTGTGGCCTAGTGGATAGGCAATTATGTTGCATGTCAAGAATACGTAGCTTAGAGCCTAAGAAGCACGTGCACAGGTACGATAAGGGTATGTATGTCAGTGCGGCGAAACCTAAAAATGTGTAGGGTATGGGTACGGCTGGGGTACGACTTGATATATATTGGGGTATTTCTGGGGACTGGGGTATGGCAAAAATCATAGAGAAAAATCTCGGTACATGTTTTGTGTATCTCTAACACGTTTTTAGAAGTACCATGCCAAGTGCCGGTATTTGGTATGGTACGGTATGGGTATGAGTACGGTGGGGTTTTAGAAGTACCCATGCTTCATAGCTTAGAGCTCAATGCATGCAAATACAGACGTTTTGGAGGAGAAGGATCTCATCTAAGAATCTGCATAGGCCAATTGTTAGAACCTAAGGGCAATGCAAGTTCTGGTAAATGGCTTTCCAAAGCCTGCCAGCATTTGGGTCTTGTTTTTCAGCTTAGCCCAAGACCCACTATGTCGCTGCATGTTTTCTATGTATCATTTTCAGTTGGGTGTTTGTGTAATTGTGTATGTGAAATACTTCAATGTTGATACATTTTTCTCTTCTTTAATAGGTCTGCCCACTATTGTGGCCAGGAACACCATGATTGATGCCAGATCTGAATCAGTAGTTCTTCCTTTGGTAGCTAAAAACGTGCAAACTCCGGTTGCTGCCTTAAATGCATCTAATTCTGAAGGTGCTGATTTCCTTATATATGGGAGCAATGGAGGAACACATGCTGAGGACCCTGGGAGCTCTGTTTGGGAGACTGTGAAAGTTCCAATATTTGTCATGATTGCTTCATTTGGATTTGACCCCATATCTGTTGAAGCTAAAAATTTACTTAAATCAGGAGCTAGTGGTTTAGTGGTTTCATTGGGCGAATTGAAAGTGTTAACTGATGAAGTCATGAGCAAATTGTTTACCACCGTACATGGATTGAAAAACAGAGGACAGGGAACATTTCGAGGCTCAGATAAGCTCAAAACATTGAAAGTTGACAATGGCTTTCCTGGGAGAAAGAAGGTGGCTGGTTACATTAAATTGGAGGATAGAGAACGTCAGTTGGTAGAAACAGAAAAAATGGTATTGGTTGAAGTGATAAGTGTTATCCAGGGAGCTGTACCACTGGTGATCTTTTAATATTATGCTTCGGTAGTTGAAGTTATTCTCCAATAAATTCTACTTTCTTCATGGTTTCCCTATTTTTCGCTTACTTGAGGCCTATGTACATGTATGGACAGATGAAGGAGGTCTCACTTCTCATTGATGCCGTTTCTCAACTTGATGAGCCGTTTTTACTGGTTATAGTGGTAATAGTGTGCTGAACTCCAACAAATTCTGGTTCCACGGATATACATTGGTATTAGCTCTATGTTTCACATAATTTTACTCCTTTTGTTTAGTGAAGTGGTGTTTTGTGTTGCTTACTTTTTATTTGTTTAAGATGTTTGAATATGAAATGTTCTAAATGAATACCCTAATCTTTTTCTGAAATTTGCATCTGCTTACTTACTGGTTTGGATGGGCAGCTGTTAGTTATTACCAATTGAAGGTGCGGAATGTTTCATTTTTATGCAGTATACTAGTTTTTTAGCTCTCTGTGGGTTGTTGGAGTCAACCTTAAATAATTGACATATTATGAATAATTGAATATGGTCTGAGAAAAGTATGTATCAGTTACTGCCCTTCAAGTGGTAACTGTGGTGGCCAATCTTAATTAAGACAGGTTGAAGAAGTGGGGGCACACTTTTGACTATGTTTTAGAAGTGCTTGTATGCAAATTAGTTGGTTGATTAGATGTTTTTGTAGTTGCTTGTGGGACTGCCTTATTGTTCATTTTCATCTTTAGATCAGAAAAATTCATCTATTGTAATATCAGAGAGCAAAGAATGGATAATTGAAGATCAGTACAGTCGGTTCTTGAGGCAAATCAATCTCTCAGACAAGCTAGCCGCTTTCTTTATAACACCGGTCCAGGACATAATAATAAAGAAACTACATAGATCGTTCTCTCGTTGGATATGATTTATTTCGTTGGATATGATTTATTTTGCTTAAAATAGAAAAAAGGCCCTCTCTTGCGAGATAGATTTTGTTATGTGCTATCCTTTTTGGCTAACAGGCAAGAATTGATGGAGACACCACAAACCTTCTTCGCAGAAGTGTTGACACCACACGCCTCCCTCGTTTATGTGTCTGTGCTTCTTAGACGTCCAGTGTAATTCTTGATGTTTAGTACCCTCTTTGATGTGTTTGGTTACGTGATATAATAGAGTGAAAAAGTATTCCTTTTTGTGGCAGGCACTGCTTTTAGTTCTTTGTGCTCGTTATGCTGTATATTTGCTAGGGATGGCAACGGGGCGGATTGGGATAGCCGTACCCGATACCCGAAAATCCCCACGTACCCGAATCCGCCCCAATAAGCGAACGGGTTGAGGCCGGTTATCCCATAACTGAACCAAATGGGTTTCGGGTATTCCCTGAACCGAACGGATAACTGCATCACAGATTCCCAAACCAAAGAACCCATCGAAAAAATCACCCAAAAATTATAGAGAAGGATCCATAGACCTGGATCTCCAAGGAAGAGAGAGGGAGATAAAGAGAAGGATCCATAGACTTTCAAACAAATTAATCAATCAGAATCCAATAAACCCATCTGCTAACAACTAAAACAGATGCAATTTGCAGTTAAAGGCAAAAAAATCGGAAGAAATGATAGTGAGAGAAAGAACAATCCCTAAAACCAACAATCGATCAATACCCAAAAACCAATATAATTGTTCGACTGAAACATCTAAGATTTGAAGCTGAAACGGCCAAAATGTTGAAGTGAAGACAAGGGGCAACCAAGGCAGTTGATTTGCGCCACCGCTCTGGGTGGCAGCTTGGGACGGGCTTGGCTTTGGCGGTTTTCGCCTTTCTGTTGAAGCGTGAGAGAGGGAGATCGACGCCGAGTGGAGAAGGGGGAGGTCGAACTTTGAAACCGCAGAAGGAGAAATACTTATGGCTTTAGTGAGAAGAAGGAGATTGAGAATGGGGAGAAAGAACTGGAGGCGCCTCTCTAAGTGTGTGTAAGAGTAAGAAACGTATATGGAACCCTAGAATTTGTAAGGGCTGTATAAAATCGTTATGTATATAAAGAAAAGGGGTAGTTTTGTAATTTTATTAGTTCGGTTCGGGTAACAGTCAAACCATATCCGAACCGATACCCGTTCGGTTATCCAAGGCGTAAACCATACTCGTACCCGCGGGGAAAATATCGGTTACGGTTTAGGTACCCATCGGTTCGGGATAAATTGCCATCCCTATTATTTGCTGGGAATATGTATTCAATTTCCTCTCATGAGTGCTATATTTCTTGATGTCAACAGGGTGAATTCAACTCCGGCAAATCAACCGTCATCAATGCCCTACTTGGAGAAAAATATTTAAAAGACGGGGTTGTTCCAACAACAAATGAGATCACTTTCTTACGTTATTCTGAGTTGGAATCTAGTGAGCAACAGCGTTGCGAAAGGCATCCAGATGGTCAACTTATATGCTACTTACCTGCATCAATTCTTAAAGAAGTGAGTTTGTCTATATTTTCCTGGTTCTTGAATGCCTTTACTTAAGAGTTAAGATAAGATAAACAAAAGCAAAATAAACTTAAAGGTCAAAGATGGCAAACTTTTTTTTTATTTTAATGTGGTTTGTGTATCATTTGAAGTTGCAATTGACTTATGCAGGCCTCTCTATGGTAATAGCTTGCACTTTTTTGAGCAGTACTAATGAGTTTCTGGATAGGACTTTTTAGTATAGTGCATGTTACTGTTGGATGTATGACATTCCTTTTCACCAGATAGGATGTGCATCCTTGGTCATTCTAGGACTATGCGAAAATATCATTGAAGTAATTCACTAGGGTAGATAAATGTGATGATGGATAGTATAGTTTTTGGAAGAGAAATTTGTGCATGTGTGAAATTAGATAACTTTGTTGATGGTGAAATCACAGTCTGTATTCTCGGTGGACCAAAAAGCGAAGAAACAAATGCACCAATGGAGTATAACTACCATGGTCTTGGGGTGGCTTGATCTGACTTGCTTCCGTGGACCTTAAGTTGAAAAGGACAAAATAAGAGATAAGATGGTGATTTTTCTAACCTCCAGCCCTGCAAGAGTTGTGGGGCTGGAACGGGAACAGGAACCGGAATCGGAAAGGGATAAGGAAAAGGGAGGGAAAGTGATGCTGGAAGATGTGAGAGATAAGGGGAAAAAGCCCCCAAGGCTGCTAAGGCCCCCAACCATTATTCTCAAACTACTAAAGAAAACTTGAATACTACAGTGAACTCCTAAAAATTAATGAGTAACCACGGATAGGCAATTACATCTATTCAGCCATGAAACTTCTTCACTCGTGTTGAGCTCTTGGGCTTCACTTGCGGCTTCCAAAGTGGATAAAGCACCACCAGAGAAGAAGTGCTGATAAGTACTCCCTCTATTCCAATTTGTTTGTCCACTTTTCAATTTTTGAAGTGTAATGAATGTGTTCCCTTAAAAAGTTGTATTTTCAAAATTGGACAAACAAATTGGGATGGAGGGAGTACTAAAAAGGCCACTATACCAATATGAACCTCTTACGAATCATCCTATGTGAATAGTTGACTAAAATAAGGAGAACTAACTTTTTCAACGTATGTTTTAACAGATGATTATTGTTGATACTCCTGGGACTAATGTGATTCTCCAGCGGCAACAACGCCTGACTGAGGAATTTGTTCCCCGTGCAGATTTGCTTCTTTTTGTCATATCTGCTGATCGTCCTTTAACTGAAAGTGAGGTATGACTAGTGTGGCATGGCAAATGGCTTCATGTTTTTCTAGTTAGGAAGACAAATGAATTGGACCTGTTTTGTTTCTTTATCCATCCTTCCGTCCTTCTTGTCCCTTTGTGGTTTTGCTACTCTTGGTTTTTGAGTGGCCTATCTTCTTGCGGCAAAGTATCGAACTCTATGAGCATATTATATGTTAGTGCATTCTAGTCTTTACGTTAATGTAGCTCGTTTTCTTATTCTTTTATTTAATATAAGCTCCATTTGTGGTGCTTTCCAGGTTGCTTTTCTTCGTTATACTCAGCAGTGGAAGAAAAAAGTCATGTTTGTTTTGAATAAATCCGATATCTTTCGGAATCCTAATGAGGTGTGATTTTGCATTCTCAAGCTTAATTGTTGTCCCTAGAAGATATCTCCTTGTGAGAGGGATAACTTCCTACTTGAGGTTTTTAAATGAAACTTCTACCCATGTTCAATTCTTACACACGGTTTGATGCAGCTTGAGGAAGCTGTTGCTTTTGTCAAGGAGAATACCCAAAAGTTGCTGAATACAGAACATGTGACATTATATCCTGTATCTGCTCGATCGGCCCTTGAAGCAAAACTTTCAGCTTCCTACAAGACTCAAAAAGAGAGTGAAAAACTATCTATTACTGAACCTCTTTGGAGAACCAGTAGCTTTGGTGAACTTGAAAAGTTCTTGTATAGCTTTTTAGATGGGTCAACAAGTACAGGAATTGAAAGGATGAAGCTTAAACTGGAGACACCTATTGGAATTGCGGAACAACTGCTTTGTGCTTGTCAGAAGATTGTGAGTGAAAAGTGCCAGCATGCCAAACAGGATTTAATGGCAGTAAATGAAGTAGTTGATAGTGTGAAAGAGTATGCAATGAAGATGGAAAGTTCAGGCATTTCTTGGAAGAGACAGACTTTATCATTGGTATGTTTCTTTGTATCCAACATAGTCTTGGAAATCTAGAAAACCCTTTTGTATCTCTGCAAATATTTGCCTCGTCAGATATTCACTTTTGCCCCCATGAATTTTGTTCAGTAATTTATTCCGTGTGTGATGCAGATTGATAGTGCACAAGCACGCATTATCAAGGTTATAGAGTCAACTCTACAGTTATCAAATCTTGATCGTGTTGCTTCATATGCTTTCAAAGAGAAAGCTGCTCCAATGGCGGCTACCTCAAGTGTTCAAAATGACATCATTGGTCCTGCACTTTCTGATGCCCAAGTAAGTAGAATGGCTATTAGCTGTTTGAGATTTGCGTTGAGCCCAAGCTGTACATACTTCCTTTAGTATGCTTGCCACTCAGATATTGCTCTGAACACTAAAACCAAATGTAGGAGCATGTGAAGCTTACAGTTTTAGCTTTAGTCTGGAGTGCATTTTTAATCTCATTTCAATTTGAAGAAGACTAACTTCTGATTAGATCTGTGATAGAAACTGACCACGGGTTTAAGTATTTTTGTTGTTTTTGGTGATTAAGTTTAAAAAATTGCAAGGCAACAATTTTCTTCCTTGTTAAGACCGGAAGAAAAAATAGTAGCTTGTGAGGTGAAACGCAAGAGTGCAACTGAAGTTCTTTGCTTTGTTTTTTTTTGTTCTCTTTTCTCTAAGAGATTCAATGACTGAGATGGTGAGAGAAGCTTAATCTGCAGTAGCAAAGAGGTGAAGGCTTCCATGGGGGTGGGTTGCTTCTGGTGTTTGATTCTGCCTGTTTCCCAAATATTAACTACTCCCTCTGTCCCAATTTAAGTGTCCACTTCGATTTTGCGTGCCATTTTCAATAGCTTATATCTCTCAACAGTCAACATATAATATGTTTTATGTTTTTAAAATCATTGTCTTATAGAAATAATTGAGATCTATCAAACAAGATCCATATTGCATATTTTTAGCAATATACATTGAGAGATATAAGCAATTGAAAATGGCACGCAAAACCATAGTGGAAACTTAAATTGGGACGGATGGAGTAATAAAGTCTTCACTGATGGGAGGAGCTGAGGTAGTCGATCTATGAGCAAAGGGTTTGAGGATGCAAAAATTGGAATGGTAAGAAGTCGGGCCTCGTGTGTAGGAGTATCCCTTTTTAATTAAACAAGACCCATTCTTAGAGGAAGTACCAAAAAAAGCTACTGACATGTTCACCAAGATAATTTAACTTTTAAAATTTGTCCTTCGTTCTTGAGTTAGGATCTTTGTTTTGCCCTGCCTGTTTTGTTTCCTGGTGGGTGATTAGGTATGATTTTTGACATTGTTTTTGTGGATTATTTCATGACATGTAGAAACTGCTTAGGGAGTATATGACATGGTTGCAATCAACCAATGCTCGGGAAGGAAAGCTGTATATGGAATCTTTTGAGAAAAGATGGCCTTCACTTGTTGATCAACAGAAACTGGTTCAATTGCATACCAGGGATTTTCTAGCGGGAAATTATGAACAGAGTGTCAAAGTAATAGAGAACTTCAGTGCTGCTGCTGCTTCTAAGCTGTTCGAGCAAGAAATTCGTGAAATAGTGAGTTTTAAATTCTTTGTATCATATATAAGGGGTTGTTGAGGTTTTGCTTGCACGAGAAGTTGGTTTTTTTACTATGACCTAGTTTCATATAACTTCTCTTTCAATAGGCAGTTGTGCTGGGGGGTCTGCTTGGAAATGCATCTACCCATTCCAGCGGGATAACATTGTGTTAGTTTGAGACTAGAGAGAGATTTGAAAATTGAACGGTGGAGAGAGAAACTGGGATGAGGGGAGTCCGAAGGTCGACTAGAAAGTGAAAGAAGGGATTATGAAGCAAAACATAATTTCTGATTATTGCATACTGCTTCCTTGAAGAAGTATCTGGAGATAAATATAGATTTCTAATCACAATTAGCTCTTTACAAAGTGGGGATACTAATAAATGAGACTTGGGTTTACTGGAGAAATTGGCATATGGTTTTAGCTCGGTTGAAATGAAATCCTTTTCCTTTTCCACTGGTTTTCCTTTTCCCATTTTTTGAAAAGCTGCAGTTTTGTCCTCTTTGATTTCTATTTATCAGTTTTTGTCTCAAAATATAGCAAGGACAGTTTGGAGACGTGCTCGTGTGGCCTCCAAGATCTTAGATCAATGGGCTTTTGGTCAAGTACCGAATTAACCTTGCTGCCTCACCCATATATTATTTGAATTAAGGACAGTAATTATAGATCACTATGCAGAGGAAGGTGTAACTTCATGAAGAAGTGACAGGGCATTATCGCCTCTAAGTTTCTCTCTCCTATATCCTTTTTCTCTTGATTGTCCAGCTTGTATCACATACTGTTTGCTATTCTTCCAACTTCAATGTTTCTCTTCCCCTCTCAACTTGTATGTTTTTTGTTGATTTGTGAGATCAGGTAACACACCGGTAACTTTAGGTAGACACTTCTTTACAACTTGCTAAGGAGTGGTCTTGTATCGTTTGGGAAAACTGGGTTTTCCAGCTCCTTTAAGAGATTTTTTTGGCGTAGAAATCACTCAATGGTCAGGAGACAGAAATGAAATCGAAAACTAGTAGCTTATGAGCTGTTGGGCTTGAGCTGGTTTTTGAAGATCTGAAGATTTCTTTCTTCTTTTTTCTCCTAGTTTTGTCAGTTTTTCCTGCTATCCTGATGAATTGAAACATAACGTGACATTTTCTTAGAGGGTATATAACAGCAGTGATTCTGTCTATGGTTTCAAACCCTCTCAAAGGGTCTTATAGTTTTATGTTATTTTTACTTGTTTCATACTTTCCAAAATAACAAATAAACCTGATGCTAACAGATCACAATTTTTTTTGTTTTGTTTTAATGCTAGTTCTTGGGTACTTTTGGTGGATTAGGAGCAGCTGGTCTATCTGCGTCACTTCTCACATCAGTGCTACCAACCACCATTGAAGATCTTCTTGCTCTTGGCCTTTGTTCTGCTGGCGGGTAGGGTATCTGTCCTCTTGATTCGGGTTACCATGTTTTACTTGCTGTTTATTTTTTTGATACATCGAAATTTTCTTTTGCGGTGCTCTGCTCCTTTTGGATGGTGAGACGTTGGAAGACAAAAAAAAATTGGGGTTCCTTACACAATCTTCATCTCCGCTTCTTGCCTATTTTATTCATGCAAACAAGTAATAGAATTCTCCTTTCTTTTTCTATTCTCACCTTTCTCCATGCTAGTTCTGCAGCCTCTGGGCTTGATCTATCTTGGTATATAGGAAGCCATACTGTTCTCTATAAGCTGATATAATCTGTAACCTATTATGTCTTCTCATCGTCATTCAAGAAAGTTATCTGAGCTAAAGTTAATGAAAGTGAAAACTCAAGAACGTCAATGAGTTGAAGTCAATGCATGTGAAAATTGTTTTAGGATTTTAGCAAACATTCGGAGAATGAGCTGCTAGGTTGGTCGATGTAGTTTATAGTTTTCCCAAAATCCTGAATTCTTTCACATTGTTGTTATGGGAGTTGGACTGCAAACTAGTATCTCATGCCGGTTGTTCAAGTGTCAATAGAACAAGATGACCTTGCAGTAGTACTTTGGAGCATACAATACATTCGACTCGTATACTTACTCGCATACCAATGGTTTTACTTAGTTGCATGTGCTTGTACTATTTTAAGAGTAAAGAGGGTCAGAGTTCTAAAAAGTCATTCTTGATTTGCTGCGGATATGGGGCATATTGAGCTGATCATTAAGAATTTGTGTAAAATTTCTGCTTCCACTTGATGAAATTACTGAGTTAAAAAAAAAACCTTGTTTCATGTAGCTCTACGGCTCTACAGGAAAGCCAACTTCTTTTGAATGGATAGAGAATATCCTGATTCCAAAACAATGAAACTTTTCTTAGGAAATGCACTCTGTTTCCAAAAGCACAATGATACTGTACAAAACAACCAAGTTTTGTTCTACAATATTTATTTGCTGTAAATAACTGACGGAACTTGTTGCTTTGATATAGTTTCTTGGCAATTTCAAATTTCCCAGCTCGTAGGCAAAGGGCGATAGATAAAGTAAAAAGGACTGCGGATGCCTTGGCACTTGAAATGGAAGAGGCTATGCAGAAGGATCTCTTTGAGGCTACTCAGAATCTGGAAAACTTTGTAAAACTCATCGGCAAGCCATATCAAGATTCAGCACAAAGTAGATTGGACGGACTTTTGAAGATGCAGGAGAATTTAACAGATGTAGAGAAAAAACTTAAAACATTACAGATTGAAATCCAAAATCTCCACATATCCCAATAGCATGTGAGATAAGGAATTTTGTTCCGGACACCCGTCCTTTTGAGACGGATGCAAAAGTGAGGTTTGATGTTGTAATGGCATTGTTCTCATTATATTTGATTGTGTATTTGTTGTTAGTTGAGAATATTGGCTATATATCGTTCTTGTTCAAAAACGGGGAGCCCTCAAATTCTGCATTTCCTTAACTCGTTTGGAGTGATGGTAAATGTTACGAGGTTGCCCACATATTAGCTCTGCATCGTTTCAATTTTATCGGTTGTTCCTGAAGTGACGCCCGCCTATTAGCTAATCTTATGAGGTTCTGTGCGCTACTTATAAGTAGCTTTAGGACACAATAAACAACAAAAAGTTGGACTTTGACATCATGTTATGCATCATTCCTAAAATTTGTGTCTTTGGCACAATGCTTTAATTTTGAGTCTGCATTGGTTAATTATAATCAAATATGGAACTTTTCGTTAGGGTTTACGTATAGGTAACCTTTTCCCATCGTTTTCCAAGTTAAAAGAAAGCACCAACCTTGGAGCAAAACATGCAACTCCAGAAAATGGTCAAAAGGTTTACATTGCTTTTTGTATGCTCGTTTCAGCCGCTATGGATTCCCTAATCTTTACCGAAGGGCTATGATGCTAGTTATTACTAGTACTTAATTACACATGTTGCAAGGGGACAGATTTTGACCTAACTTTAGACGGTGTCTGGATTATGAATTTGCGAAGAAATTTACGGAGAGAAGTACTAAAAGAAAGAAGAAGATCGAAGACAACGACGGAGTAGGAAATTTTATTTTGTAGTAACTTTGATTTCTCGATTGGTTTTTCTTTTCGTGATAAATCGACTCGCGTATGATCTAAACACAATCTTGGGATTCAACAGAAAAATGATTAAGAAGACAAGCAGTGCTACTTTTAAAATTCACAAGGTCTGTGGTTGGCCAAACAAAAACAAAAACAAAAGCAAAAGAATCAAAGAAAGGATTGTGAAGGCAATATTGATGGTTAGGGTTTGGAGAGAGCGTGTTTCTAGGGGGACACATTTTCTTGGCATCCTTGCTAGCAGACTAGCTAGGCTTTTGTCCTTGGGAATCACATTTAGATTGCCCTTTTTCCGTCTTGTCCTTCTATGCATACAAGTTTATAAACATGAACGAAAATTGGTACGTTAAATTCACTATGAATAAAAAAAAGAAGCTAACAATTGTCGTAATCCTGTTACCGTAAAGACGAGATAATCTTTGTACTTTTTTTTTTTGATAATCGAAAAGGGTAGAGGAGGGGGCGACCGGCGTAGCAACCCCCCTTGGGATAATCTTTGTACTTGGGTAGGAAAACTCTGCATGATAAATCGAACTCCCCTCCAAAAAAAGGAGAGAGAAAACAGACGACCGAGTCGAACCTAGCTATCTGGTCGGATGGATTCAGATTAAATTCGAGACGCCACTCGTAACACACAACATGTGAAGATCGAAAAGACATTGATTTCTCTTTGTCCATATTCTCAGCATTGAATTAAACACAGCCAAATGAAATGAGAGTGGTTGTTAATTAAAAGTGATCCAATTGCTTGCCAGATTTCCAACCATGCATGAATGTACGTTGTGCTTATAAATATGCAAGATCGATATCAAGAAGACCAATCAGATAAGATTAGAGAATGGGTCTGTAACAGCTAATCTAGAAAGCTTTCCATTCATAAAAGAGATCTGTGATCTATTTTTTTTTATTTACTAAGAGAGATAAGAAAACAAAAATATAATCAAAGTCCAGAAAAATCTTTGACGAAAATTGTGTCCATTTGCATATAACTAGCTACCACTTCACCATATCGCCTACTTCACGTGAAGTAAACCCATAATTTGCTTCACCATTTCGCCTAGCTAATTAAGCAAATCCCAAATGAGCTGTGCGACTCATTTCGTAGTCGCGCGATCGGGTTTTTTTTTTCTTTCCCCAAGAAGTAAAACTATCCTCTCTTTTTTTGACGAACAATATAATTCCATTTATATATAATATGAAGTTAGTACAACCATAATCACTTAGCATATATTCAATACAAGACCAAAAGCAAAATGAAAAGATCCGACGTATAACAAGACCCAACACAACAATTGAGCCACAAGCCAAACAAAAGCTCACTCACAACACCACACAAACCACAATCTGTTGCTATAACAAAGCTCACCATCAATATCACCTGCAATCAGACAAACTAAAAAGCACAAGAGGTGAAAATAATCAATGGATAGCTCGACGCTGAGGAACACGAAATATGTGAGGGTCGTGACAACTATCCTCTATAACCCAATCTCATTTGCGCTTAGCTCGAACGTAACTATGTAAGTGTGAAGGGTCTTGTCATTATAACAATGGGTCTTTTGGTGGACCAAGCACATCCGTTTCTGCTTATTAAAATGTAAAATGGCCAAATGATCACTATCCTCCACCCATCCCTATGTCGCCAAAGAGCCACAACTCTCATAGAACGCAAATTCCTAGCTCCCGAAACAATATCCACATGATCAGGCACTGCATTCATTTGACTGAGTGAATTTACCTAAACTAACCTTTTTTCTTCAAAGTAACGGTGGGCCACACTCCTAATTATTCCTCATTAATTATCTATGTCAGACTAAACAAACCAAGGATAAAAATTGAATTGGAGACAAAGGAATAAATGAATGTAACAAAACTAGGAATCTATCTTTTCCCAAATATGCACAAAGTTCAGTACGTACTGCAATTCCTTCTTGTGTTTTTCTTCGTTCGTGCGATTCATTCACTAGACATCAATTGGCTGCACTAGCCTGTAGCTGTATATATTGTCTCCATGCATATATTTTACATTAGGAGGATGTGCTTATCTACACCTTCCTTTTGTGAAGAATAAGTTGGTATTAATAATTGATATATGTGGTGAACAACCACATGCACCAACAGAAAGGTACTTTGAGAGAGAGAGAGAGAGAGAGGGAGGTTGCCAATTAAGGCAAAACTTCATGCTTTGTGAAGCCAATGAAATAGTAATACACTTTTGGAGGTCATCTTCTGGGGTAGTACACCCACATGGGTTTCTGATGCAATTGTGTGAGACCACTTCTGTTGCAGTCTAGTAGCATTTTTTCCTTCCAAAGTAAAAAGTAGGTCCATTACTCCTTACTAGTGTATATTATCATCATTGGACAAAGCAACTTGAGAGAGTAACAGAGAGAGGGAGAACACTAAAAAAAAAACTCAGGTGTTCGGGTAAGTTTTTGTGCACCTCAACTATTTTTAGGGAACCAATTCCACCGCTCACTTGCGAGGTCTCAATTAAAGATAGAGCAAAGCTCTAGATGGACGACCCTGAAGAAGTTGATACCACTTGAAAGGTTTCGAGCCAAAGACCTTAGGAGAGAACAAATTAAACTCTTACCTCTTAGGCCTTGACCACTTGCCAACCCCTTGTCTCGCATTGCTCTTTGCAAGTAGGGGTGTTCACGGATCGAATTGGTATATATACTACTGTGAGAATAGGGATAATGAAGAAAAAACTTTCTACAATATGTATGGCAGAGGAATTCCAACGAATTACGATATGACAGAGCAATTCCAACCACATGGCAGATTTTTTTAACAGCCACATCAACTTTGCAGTACTGGAACATCATCTTTCTATACTTTTTAATTTAATGGGAATCTCTTTGTCTGACGTCAAAACCCTAACTTTTTTTTCTTAAATAACACTGCAAACCCTAAAAAAAATGGTATTTAACTACCGAAAGAGAGATCAAAAGAAATTATTTTTTTTGATAGGCACAAAAGAAGTATATTATTGGGGTTGTGCTTTTGCAAGTTTTTTTTTTTAATACTCAAAAAGGTGGGAGGGGGCGACCAGCGTAGCAGCGCCCTTTGGGCGTGACCATAGGGGCTCCCTACCCATTAATGGAATGTCCGGTTCGAGCCATAGCTACTGTCCGCGAGAACAGCCCGCCACCACAACACCACCTAGGTACACAGGTGGCATGAGCACCACTTCCGTCATTGGTGAGACTCGAACTCGGGTCTCAGCTTTGGAAGTGTGGTGTGCCATGCCAACTGGGCTACCACCTTCGGTGGTTTTTGCAAGTTTTGATCTCACATGACTCCCCAAAGTGTTTGGCTAAGTGGGTATGAGAAAACAACTAAAGAGTTTGCTCCAAGAGATCGCAAGTTCAAATTGAGGCCACAATATATAGGCCAAATATTCCATACCTTAGGGCCAGTATCGCAGGTTTGCCGGTCGTTAACATATGAATTAATGGAGCTACGCAGAAGCTGGCCGGACGTCCGGTGATTACAAAAAAAAAAGAAGAAGGTGTTGATCTCATGGGCACATGTCGTACGATTGTGTTTTCATTGCTTGAGCCAAAAAGATTGACCAACAGGAAAGGCCTATTCCCCAAAAGCAGAGAGAGATGTAGGTTTTTTTTTTCCCTTTACCTATAAACAGCAAGACTGAAGCAATAATGGAACATATTAGTAGTAATAAAGTAGGGTTATCATTAAAATTATTAAGAGGAAGAATCTCCTCCCCAAAGGGAAAAAGGTTGGTCGTGTGTTACTGCTTTTTTTTTTTAAACTTTATTTATGTCTCTGGTAATGGATCCTTTATCATCAACTTGGTCGGGTTTAAAAGTAGTCATTAATGAAAATTAAGTGAATTTCAAATGCATCTAATTTGCCCATATAATTATGATATCAGCTAATGCTAATCAACTTTTTTTTATCAGCTTTTGTAGCTTTTACACAAAGTTTGTGTAAATACTTTTCCATTATTATTGAGTTTAAAAAAAAAAAAAAACTTTTTATGAGATTTTATGATGGGTTTTTATTTAATTTTTGCTTAGTACCGAAGCCAACACTTTAAAGTAACTAAAAAAAAGAACCAAAAGCCAAATACTCCGTAAAAAGGTTCGTAATAAAATACATGATCCAAACAGGGTTTTTTTTTTCCCGCCAGAGATATGGTATTTAGTGGGTGAGTTAGTTAGATTACTGCTAGCGGCATCGATATTGATCAATCAGCTTGAAGTCAAAACTGCACAGATGTTCGACACAACTGGCTTATATCTTTTCTGTAATGCCTGTCCCGGGTTAACTTGTGCGCTCCTCGGACTATTCCTTAAAGTCATTCCCCTAACTGTTACATACACGCTTACGCACGATGGCAAAGTGGTTTCAAGAGTTGTTAGCAAAAAGAATCGAACATGAAACTTTAGGAGCTAGGGCAGAGACCCCTAGCCCCAGATAGATCTATATCTTGTTTTCAAAATGCTAATCATTTATGTTTCTGTGGAATGCAGGTAGGGGTGTGATAAACACCTAATATTGCATAATCTTGTTGTTTTAGTCCTCTTTTATGTCTTGTTTTATTTTATACTTAAGTGCTTGTTTTGAATAGAATTGCAAATAAGGCGTGTTTTGACGCCAATGACAAGCTCAAGTGTCCAAGTACCCGAGAGCATGTGTCTCATCGCCACCTAGACTCAAAGCCATAACAAGAAGCCTCGGGGGATGTGCGGAGAGTCAAGTACCAAAAGAGCGAGTCAAGGCTAAAGAAGCAAAGAAAGTGCATCAAGGATAGGTCTCGAGGGCATCCGAGAGCCCAAGGCCACATGGCACTCCTCCATCAAGTTCCAAGGATCAAGCAAAGAAGAATCGGAAGGCCCCCGGAGCCATCAAAGGCCTTGTGAAGTAAGCGGGCAAGACCTGCAAATTTGCAGCAGAGGTATCGATACCTCAAAATATAGGTATTGATACTTGCTACCCCCAGAGTTGAACAGACCTGTGGGTATTAATACCTCATTTTTGAGGTATCGATACCAAAGCCCTTCGTCTAGTTTTTGCTGCTTTTCAATCTTTCATTAATGGAAAGTTTTTACTTATGGAATATTTTTAGGATATTTTGTAGGAGAGAGAGAGAGATTATATGTATAGGACACTCTCTCACTTTATCATCTATCTACTTTATGCTTCAGCTCTCCCTTCTCTCTAGGATTTTCTTCCATTGTTGCTCAAGCTTTGTAAGCCCAACATTAGTAAGTTTAATTCTTAGTTTGTTAATTTGCCAAGTATTAAAGTCGTAGCTACGCTTTGGATCTTACTTAATATCAAGTGTATTTCTATTGTCGTCGGTTAAATATGTTTGTCGTTTTTAGCTTTATGTTTAATCTTTCAAGTATGTGTGAGTAATTTATTGGCTAAGTCATGGGGTGACTCTTTCCCGATGATTTAGGTTAATTGTTATTCGTTCTCGTAGCCTCGGGCTTAGAGAATGGGTTCCGGAATATACTAAACTTGTGATTTTTTGGTCTAAACTAGAGTTGTTAACTTCTTTGATGCCATGTAGACAATGAACCTTGGCACACGGCATGCTTGGAACTCTGTCACTCATAGGTTTCGATGATTGTGTTCAAATGGGTTTATCTCTATTCCAGAAAATCATATCATTTGATTTAAACAAAGCTCAAAGCTAAATCTTCTGAGTGAGAGCGTGTGGTCGTGACTCTCACTTGAGTTCTTTGAGAATCGATAATGGCCTAAGTCAAGGGAAGGATGATCCCTAGACTGGCCTCTTTTAGTTAATCAAATCCGTTTTTAGTCTTTTTGAGAGAGAAATCTCCACCTTTCAAAGCAAAATCAAAAGTTGGTTGTCTAAACGCCACAAACCTTTAAATCTATAATTTGAACTAGCTTTATTCGAAGCTCCCTGTGAGTACGATCCCGGTCTTTCCAAATATTATGCTGACAACGACCTAGCCCTACGCTTGGAATTTTCAATCTATTCAACGGTTAGGTTATGGCAAAGCAGGGTGCATACGAGCCTAGTCGAGTTTGTAGTGTTCGAGCTCGAGCGAGTCCAGTTCATTCACTAATTGAGTCTTTATAAACAAGCAGAGTCTATAGAAACAAGTCGATCCCTTAACGAGCCGAACTAAAAGAGCCTAAAATTTGAGTTCAAGCAAGTATGATTTATTCACTAACCGAGTCTCTATAAACGAGCCGAGCCTATATAGACAAACCGAGTGTGGCTCGTTTGCAGCCCTAAATGCAAGGTATGTAAGCATGCTTTGACGGTCAATGGTATTTCTAGCAGATCAACTTAGGTTTAATTTGACCCTAGGACATTGGAAGATAATGCAAAACACAAATTGGTTGAAGCAAAGCAACCACAATCAACTAAGGAGATCCACTGTTTCTGCTCACTAATGTTGGCGCGCACACATTTGGAGGCCAACAAAATGGTTGTGGAAAGCCCTTCACGTGATCATTCTGTCGAATTCCAAAATTAATCAATCAGATTAAGCAACGCTGGAAAACACTACAAGCTAGCTTACTTTCAAAACAACAATTACTAAGCCGGCTTTCCCGCCGGATTTGAGCCAAAAAGCAGCTGTGAACAGTAGCAGTTGTGTGTGTGTGTCAGGAGGTTTTTTTTGGGCGGGAAAGCCAATAAGCCAGGAGGCTTATTTGGGCGAACAACCCCTAAGAGTGACAAAAAAAATCCCAAAAAGAATTTGCAATAACCTATTTATTTTAAGCTGTTGATTTTGTCACTCTTTTTTTTGTTAACGCCACTCCTCTGCAAGTGTATTTTTGCACCAAAAATACACTTTCAGAAGAGTGACGTTAACAAAAAAAAAGAGTGGCAAAATCATTTCCCTTATTTTATCTATAGTTGGTAGAGTTTCTGCGTTATCCCTTTATAACTTAACTCGAGGGATTTGGCCAAGTGAAAATAAGAAAAACAATAAGTGCTTGTCCTCCACGATGTCGCATGTTTAAATTTCACGGAGCCCAAATATTTTAAACCTTGGGACCATTAGAAGATTTGTCCGCTCATTAACTTCAGAATTTCGAAATTAATCAAGATGCACATGAATTGGGCCTGACATCCGGTCCTACAAAAACCTTTTTCGTACAACTTTATAGTAGTAACTTTTTTGTTCCATCACTTTTTTGTTTCTTTTTGGTCATTACTCCCTCCGTCCCTTTATTACAGTCCAGTATTCCATTTTGGACTGTCCCTTAATAAGTGTCCATTTTGTAAAGTTAGTGGGTAAAAGTTGGTGAATTGTCTATTTTGTCCCTAAAAGTAGATTTCATTTTGAAAAGTTAGTGAGTAAAAGTATAATGATGATGGGTAAGTAGGAAAAGTGGAGGAAAAAGTTGATGTGAAAGGTATAATGATGATGTCTTTTTAATAAGTTGGAGTTACGAAGCAGGACATTTAAAAAGGGACGGAAGGAGTATAATATGTGGAGCCGTGGACGTGGAGGGGTATTGGCTGAACGATTCAAGTGGCAAAACAGTAAAGTTTGAGAGGATTAATGGACAATCTCACGAGGCCGAATTTCCCGGTGAAATACTCCAGGGTTTTTTGGATCAACAGTCAGTCAGTCACGCATTTCATTCCAATATCCGAATGCAAAAGATTTCATCACAAAATATAGGAATGAACGAAAACTACAAAATTCAAGACACGAGTTACTGTAAAAAACACACAGGTTACAGATTCAAGGACACCCTGCCGAAGCAAATATACACTATGTGCCGGTATGAGAATCTTGTCCGTGACTCAGTAGTAGTAGAGGATCCAAAAGGATCCCAACTCAAACCTACCTGTCCGGCACCCAAAAATTTACAGAGAAACATGAAATGCTTTTGATCTAAAATGAAGGAGGAGGTTCTCATCACTGTTATTGAACTTTACTATTGCTCTGGTCATGCAAAAGTAAACCGAACTCCTAGGGTACTTCAAGTGAAAACAGAGATTTTGAATTCGAAACTTCACAATCTCTTGGAAATCCCCTAATCCTGACGGGGATAACATGTCTTTGACCAAACCGATGAGAGAAATAGTTAAAAGTATTCGTAAACTGGCCAGAGCACACCTGGTTTGTCTTAAAAGTTAAAGCAAAAAAGGATGTAAACGTTGGGCCAGTTTTGTCGGTAACGTCTACTTGGATGCAATTGGTTCGTACAGTAGGATAATTTATTACTATTGTGACGGCGTTTTGCGGTGGGTGTGGGTACTATTTTGTGGGAGCTAGCTAATGCTGCAATAATTTCCCCTTTTCCAGGTTTCTTGCGCCTATAAATTCACCTCCACCCCTTCCACTTCTCTCTCCATGTTCTCTCCTCTCCATTACCACCTCTCTCTCTCTCTCTCTCTTGAAATTTCCTCACAAACCACAACATGTGCTTCACTTAAAACCTCATCTCTCACTAACAATCTCTTCAAACTTCAGAATTCCAGCATTTCAGAGTAGAACTGGCCATTTCCTCTGTTTCTCCCCTGTGTCTCTCTGTTTCCTTCACATCTAAAAAACTCACATACAAAGAAATGACGTCAATCTTGTGTCAAGGGCTGCAATCATGCCTCGAGCCACGCCTCATCGAACCACGCATTCTGAGGCCAAAGTTGGCTCCACCCAAATCAAACTCTCGCCAAGAGAATCCTCAAAATAATGAAGAAGAAAATGACAACAACAAAAATGGCGAATCCGGTGGTTGGAGTTTCATAAAAGCTCTAACAAACACTCCTCAAAACCCCAAACAAGTAACCGAGACTGAAAAAGTCTATATCCACCCTCTTGCCAAGCGCTCTTCTTCCGCTCTAAGCAAGAAAAGCTTAGAAATGTGTACCGAAGGGTTGGGAAGCGAAACCGGGAGTGACATTAGCGAAAGCAGCGACGAACTCTCTTTGAACATGGCCAAGTCCTACCCAATCCCGCCTTCGACATCGCGAGAATTGGGTAGGAAACTGAGTCAGGGCGGTGGGAATTTTCCTCCACCCCTGACTTCGATTAGCGGCTCGGACGGCGTCAGAGTGAGGCCCCACCGGGAGGGGGGCCGGTTGGTTATAGAAGCGGTTACCGTTACTTCTTGCAACGGTTACTTTCAAGCGGAACGCAGCGACGGGAGGCTGAGGCTTTGCTTGTTGAAGGACAGTACTGGGAATTGTCACAATGAGGAAGTTTATGATGACGATGGCAGCGGCGGCGATGATGGTGATGATGATGAAGAGGGTGATTATGATGATGATAAGTGGGATGAGGGTATGGGAGGGGATAATGGGAATGTTGAGGGTGAGATTGCAAATATAGTGGAGTTACCCTGTTGCAGGCCAAGTAGGTGCAAGGAAAGTGGGCGTGGGAACAACAACAAAGGGATGTCAAACTGGGGGCAATTTTGGGTGGCCATTTCTTGAGCCCTGACTGGGGAAGTTGGAAAGCCTATTTCTCTCTCTCTCTCTCTCTCTCTCTCTCCTCTAACTTTCTCTCTCTATGACAATGAGTATTGTTATGGGGTTTATGCTTTCATTTTGGTGTACGTAAATGGTAGTTAATATGGTTATTGGACATGGTCCAGTGTACCTAGCTAGCCTAGCTCTTAATTTCTCTCTGTAGTATCTTTCCATTTCATGATTCTTATTAATGGAATGTTATTGTACGGCATCTATGGAGCAGTACTCTTGACGGACTCAGTTTGTAGCATGAGGAGAACCCAATTGTTAGTCATGGCATCCATTGTCTTTTTGCTAAAACATTCTTCGATGATTTTGACCAATTATAACTTGGTAAGTTATCAGTCGTTTTCGAGACGTACTTACTTATGTACCCTTGTGTTATTCGAGAATTAAAGTCACGACGCGAATGTGCCAACCTGTAGTAATTTATTTTGAGGACTTAACATAAAATGATGATATTGAATTTTCCTTTGATAGAAACGTTACCGTTGCACTCAGTATTTGTTCCGGGTAGGCATTTTTATCCCTCACTCTAGCTTAGAGTGTCCACAATGCTATAATCAAAAGTATAAATTTTTTAAAGTTAACAATGTTGTGCAAAATAAGGCTTACAATGCTATAATCAAATTTAGCAACCAGCTTAAAAATAATCAAATTTTGAGGTTTGAATAATCAAACTAGAAACATTTTTTCAATAACCAAAATGTGTGGATCCCACGCCACATCAATTCTATTGTATTTCACGCGCCTTCTCAATCTTCTTCTCTTCAATCTGACGTTAACACAAACAGCTTCTACTTTTGTTTCTTTTCCTCCAAACCATGAAGCTCGTACCTCTCGATCGACAACAGTTCAACCCATCATTGCCAGATTAAGGTAATTCACTCTTCTTTCCCGTTTCTGTTTTATTATTCCTTTTTCGTTTCTCTCCATGTGGTTGAATACATGAAGAACGTTGTACTTTTTCCCAAATTCGAGAACTCATCTGATTTTTCTTGAAAGATTAAGAGAGTGGTGGATTTGTGATACTTTGGTAAGATAGGTTCCAGGAATACGGGAAAAAAAAAATTAGTGTCCGTTTAGATAGAAAACACTAGGAAGAACACTATATGTTTGATAAAATGCATAAACCAGAAAAATGCCTGAATTAGTCATCCCTGACTCAGCTGTGTCCTTCCAAATGCTTGGCCACATGAAATTGCATTTGGCTCCTTATTTTGGTTATGAGCCAGAAGTAATCATTGTGGATCCCAATATTGTTAAGCTTAACAATCTCTTAAATGGATAACTAAAAGCTGATGTGGCAACTTTTGGTTATCCATTTTTGATTATAGCATTGTGGACACTCTTAGAGGCAAACACATGGGCAGCGACAAAGTAGAAGAATAGTAGGAGTATTACTTTTATTACTCACACTTAGGGCCCGATTGGATGCGAGATAAGTTTTGGGGATATTATTTACGGAGGGGATAAAGATAGTAGCGGGTATTATTTATGGTGGGTGAGCCCAAATTGATGTAATTTTTATAAAAGATGGATAAAAAAGTAGTTAATTTGGATGAGTTATTTCAACTACAAAACATTATTAATATTCTCTCCTTTTATCCCTCATTCAAACCAAGTACTATTTTATCACCCTTTTTTAAAGTAAGAGATTTTTACCTCGAAGTATAGAAAAGTGACACTTAATTCCTATTAAAGAGAGATGAAATACTTAATTACCACTAGGTTCACTTTTACAAAAATACATTTACTATTAATGGAAGTGTCACCCTAGGGTTTAGGGTATGCTAGGGTTTTATGGTACCCTAGGATTTTAGGGTACCTTAAGATTTTAGGTTTTAGGATACTCTAAGGTTTAGGATACCCTAGGGTTTAGGTTTAGGCACTTTCATACGGGTTTTAGGGTGCATTTTCCTATTATAGGGTTTTAGCGGTTTAGGCATTTTCAAAGGGTACCCTAAGGGTTTAGGCATTTTTATAGGGTACCCTGGGGTTTAGACACTTTCATAGGGTGCCCTAGGAGTTAGGCACTTATAGTGTTTAGGGTTTTAGGCCCTTTCATAAGATTTTAGTGTTTTATTAATTAGAGGAGACTTTGTGGTAATTACTTTCTATTTTCTGGATCTAGAGGTAAAATCCCCTAGTTGAAATAGAGGGGGAGGAGAGACGAGGAGGGGGTATCATCGGGGATATCCCTCCGTTCCATTTTTTTGTCCTTTTTCGTTTTTCGTGTCATTCTTTAAATGTGCATATCTCCAAATCTATAATGTTTTTTTTCTAATTTTAAGAACTTTGAATTATAGTACTTAATCGAGAGCTATCAAACAAGATTCATATTTTATATTTTTTTGAGATTTATATTGGAAGATATAAGCGATTGAAAACTGATACGAATATCAAAAAAAGACCCAAAAAAATGGGACGGAGGGAGTATTATTTATGCCCCGGTCAAAACTCATCCATAATTTATGCCCCCAAATCAGTCAAACCATGCCATAAATGTCAAATCAGCCCTCATCACTCTAGCTTAGCGGCAAAGGAGACATATTACTTTCATTACCCACACTTAGGGCCCGATTGAATGCGGGATAAGTTTTGGGGGTATTATTTATGGAGGATGAGCCAAAATTGATGTAATTTTTATGAAGAATGGATAAATAGTACTTGATTTAGATGAGGGATAAAATGAGAGATCGAAAAATACTCCCTCTCCGTCCCATTTTCTTTGTCCTTTTTTTGATATTCGTGCTTATATCTTCCAATATAAATATGCCCCGGTCGAAACTCATCCATAATTTATGCCCCAAAAACCTTCTACGTGGGTATTAAATCGGAAGGAGATGAGTTAACACCTTGAGAAACGGGCAGTCAAACCATGCCATAAATATCAAATCAGCCCTCATCCCCCTCCGTAACTTATCCTCCTAACATATCCTTCATCCATCGGGGAAGGTTTTTTTAGGTAATGAATGGAGAGAGATAAATAAATAAATGAGAGAACAAATTTATTGAACACCGTGTATAGAGAAAAAAGTTCGAGTCTAGAGTCCCAAAACGAACATGGCCACGAAGCACGCAATAACTTGGTGGGGGATGATTGTACATAGGAAACTACGAATGGTGTACACACGTGTGGGAGGTAACGATCAGGAGTACGTAGTAGCAACAAAGTATGTACTGACCATGTGCATGTAGCCTGTTTCTAAGATTCTAACACTTTCCTACTCCACAAAAGTTTCAACATTCGACATGGCCTTCAGTACTCTTTTACTGTGTGACATTTCTCAGAAGGGCTCAATAGTGGATCTTTCCTTCTCATCACGCTGGATAGTGGTACAATAATCATCAATTAGAGAGGAGTGGTCCGGGGCATGATAGAATTGGGTTATGGGTGGTGGATGTTTTTTGATGGGTAATTGAAAATGACTAAATGGGCCAGGTGAGGAAACTGGGCAAACACTCTTTAAAAGAGATTTCTTGGGGTCTGCCGTCTGCACGAAAGAAATTTATTGTGAATTCTCTAGTGGATGGCTTGTTTTTTAGTGGATTGGGAAGGAAATTAGTCGAGGTGCGCGTAAATTGGCCCACACACCCCTGATAGTTGAACAAAAAACAAGACTTTAATTAATGTTCCCAGGGTGGAGTTAGGGCTTCCATACGTTAAGGTTTCTTGTTGAGAAATAAAGGAAACATGAGAGAAGGCTAGGGTTGAAAAATGCCACTTACGAAATAAAAAACTTCTTTTTTTCGTTCGAACACGACTTTTCAAACTATATATATGGAATAACATTTTAGACCGAGCGAGTACAATGACACACAATTTTGCTGGCTCCCTTACCCAAAAGTCGATAACTCCATATGAGGCGATGTCCTATATGCACACTCTCAACAAGATTTATCACAAAGAACAAATGTTCGGGATGGAAATTAAAGTTGGGATTTTTAGTACATCTCAAGATTAATTTGATTTTTTATTTTTTTAATTTGAATATTTTCTTTTCATTTACCCCCTTTTCTTTGCTGATGTTCAATCCATTTTGGTGGTGGTTATTAAGAGAAACTTTTATGTATCCTGGGATACCAACCCCTTGGTATCCCCGGTCCGTTTCGCATTTTAATTGACTTCCTTTCACTCACATCCACATTGAGTTAAAGTAAAAAAGAAAGAAAGAAAGAGAGAGAGTACGTAATAAATGGAAGTATGAGCAGTAAATTACGTACACTCTAGTACTAAATGAGTCAAGCCGAACCGAGTCTTAACGAACCGAACTCGCGAGCTGCTCGGTTCGTTTATAGCCCTACGTACACAAACCACAAATGTTACTACGTACTGTAGTAGAAAAGAAGAATTGCACATGCATGAGACTGAAAAGCCGATTTTTGTTTTGTCTATATTCCAATGCGGCTATAATGTCATCGTCACTTTTGTCCATCCCAGGCTGCGTTCTTAAATCTGAAATCTAAGACTAAAACATATCACTTGAATCTAACAAAAATTCAGAAAAAATGCTAAAACATACTACAAAATGAAGAAGAAAAATAAGTTTACTAACACCACCAGCCACTACTCTTTGTCCACACCACTAGTGACCACTACTACAAAAAATTTGACTCCTTTCCCCTTTAGCAGCTGAGTCATACATTGTTTAGCTCCTACTCATGGTAGCCCAAAGATGAGTCCGGTTGGTTGGTGAGTTTGTTTCACACAATTATCCAGTGTTTGATTTGTTGGGATACAAACCGCACACAAGAAAAAGAAATTTCTTGTAAATCCTTTAGTTTCGGCGTAAATGGCCTGTATTTGACCGGACCGGAGAAGGAATTAGTTGGGGTATCGTGTCCGTTCAAATTCTCACACTGCGTTGTGTTGTGTCGTGTAATCTCGTATTCACGTTAGAATTCTCTCAACTCTAACTAGACCTATTTAGCCTTTCGTGTTATCGTGTCATGTCATATTTGTGTTTTATGTCCAAAATAGCTAACCCTAATCCGCTAACTTCGTGTCCGTTCATAAATTCTCACACTGCGTCGTGTAATCTCGTATTCGTGTAAGAATTCTCTCAACTCTAACTAGACCTATTTAGTCTTTCGTGTTATCGTGTCGTGTCATATTTGTGTTTTATGTCAAAAATAGCTAATCCTAATCCGCTAACTTCGTGTCGGGTTGGTGTCGTATTCTCGTGTCATGACAAAAATTCACGGTCATGGTCCCCCCCTCTCTCTCCACACACACGGGGACCGAAGGTTGAATTGTCCTTGTCATTGTGCGGCCTGTGGAGGACATGCGATTTATATTACTCCCCGATGCACCACATATCACAAATTAACGTACTAGTGTAGTAGCAATATTTGAGGAGGAGGACCACACCCACATAGATAGATCGATCCTAGCCTAGCTAGTCCGCAGGGCCGGTTTTGAGATTTTCGGAGCCTAAGACGAATTTATAAGGGAAAAAAATATTCATACGGGGAAGAAAATAAGAGGCTCCTAAGACTTGAACCATGTACTTTTTGAAGTTTGTAAGTTTGCGAGCTTTAGCTTAGGACCGGCCCTGGTCGTCTTTTTAAAAGCAAACTTTTATCAAGATGGCTATTTCAAATGCTAAGACTGTAAATATTGTAATAAATCACAAAATTCAAAAGAAAATAGAAAACGTAGCGACCAGTACTCTGTATAAAAGGTGAGGAATCAAAGGAAAATTGAAAGAGTTGGTGTATTCGTAACTCTCACATGATAAAACTCTAGAGCTATACCTCTTAATAGAAGAAAAATCGTACAATAAATGTAGCAAATATTAAGCGGGTAGTGAACAGACAAGAGCAACAAACGAATTGAATTTGAGACACCCTCACAAAATATTAGGTGTAAGTTGGAAGTACCCTCTTTTTTCTTTTTTCTTTTTCTGTTCGTTAATATTATGTACATATTGGTTTAGATTGCTTCTTAATTTAGTACAAACCCGTAACAAATTTATGTTTTGTCCGTTGTTATTTGTAAGTTGTGGAAAAGGAGAGAGAGAGAGAGGACCATAGGCCATTGGAGGGCCCATAGAAAGTGGTGGATTTGCACAAAGGCCTGGCCACCAAAGAGGCGAATCATTCTACAACCACAAAATAATTACGCAAACTCACTCACATTTATATTGGGTTTCACACACACTACATCTTCAGTGTGTGGGACCCATCAAAAGACGTAAGGATGTGTGTAAAGTGTTTGTGTAAGTGTGTGTGATTATATAATTATTGCCAAAGAAGCACTTTTTGATCCTTATCTGTTCATGGAGTTCTTGGTAGGCGAGTGAAGTCTTCGAAGACAAGGGAACACCCCTGTTCGGTTTGAGTTTTGAGGAATGTTTTTTAGAGTACGAAAAGCGAGGCTACTTAAAAATTCTTAACGATAGAAATATTTATTGGAGAGACGCGTCCACGAGTTTTAAGACCCTAAAACGAACAAGGTTACTCCATGGTGAAGGATAAACACAAAGTCTTAGGTGATAGTATTTCATAAATATAATACTCCGTAAGTAAATATTAAAATTAAAGCTACTGTATAATAAGTACTGAAATCTAATATTGACAAAGTACTTTAATTAATTTCTCCTTCCTTCCGGGCCAATTCTCATATTGTGGGGGTTGGCATTACTGTTGGTTGTGCTTGTGGTTGGTAGAGGTGGTGGTGAGGCAGTGGCGGTGGCAAATTCATGAGCAGAAACGGAATAGCGATATTGAGGTAAAACGAGTGTGAATGTGAGTTTGGATTATAAAAATTGTTTGAAGCATATATATTTTCTCGACATTTGAATACCGCGATTGGTACGTACAGTGGGAGAACTATATACCCGTTAGTACCAATCTCACAAAACGTAAGATACCCAACACATTAAAAATGCAGTACTCCCTTGTCTCCTCACTCGCTATTTGTGCGGTGGCCGGTTATCCTGATCTTTCTCACGATTCGCATGGTGGCCACTTTGTCACCCGTTTCTCTACGGAGCTTGCTACTTGAGTGAAATTGTTCATTCAGCTCGTATCGCAGCTTGGATCTCACAGATCACATTCATGCGTGACGAAAAGTTGTATTCGTAGTCTTGCTAAAATAATGTTCCAGTGGAACATTAGAAAAAGAACATAGACTATTGGGTAATGTTTCATTCAACGGATCGACTTTGTTACTGGTTGACATTTGAGGAATAGAATCCAAAGAGGGTATCAAAAAGGGACCCACTTCAGTAAAAACCATTAGGATTCTGGAAATCTATTCGTGCTCTGTTGGGAATCATGAGAATCTTCTTGTCTTCTTGTCATGTTAATTACTCCATCAATTTGTTTTTCTTTCAATTAACCAACACACCTTCACCTAATTACTACTACTACTACTACTACTACTTCTTAGTTAATTTACATTGATCATTAATTAGGAAAAAATGGCCCCCACCTGTTTGGTAAAATTAAGGTCGGAATTAATTAAGCAATGATCGATTTAGGGGTGAAAATTCAGAGGACACGACTCGTTAACACGATACGAACACGACATGAAGTTAGAGGGTTTGGATCAACCACTTTTTGACATGAACACGAGTATGACACGACCCGCCAACATGGGTCAAACACAAATTTGACTCGCGTAACTCGATAAGAACACGGATAACTGTTTAATTTCACGTGTCGACACATTAACTTGAAACGACACGACACGATTAGTTTTGATTCTTTTGAATTTCCTAATTAGTAGTAGGAGATTTGATTTTTCAAAATCATGCTTGGTTATCATGTATAGAAACATATTAGTTTATCATGCTTGGTTATCACGACACGATGGATTAGTTTTACTTCTTAATTTGCATTGATCATTAATTAGGAAAAATGGCCCCCACCTGTTTGGTAAAATTAAGATCGGAATTAATTAAGCAATGATCATTACCTTGGGGAAACCCTAAGGCCTAACCGTCCATTGTTTCTCACTAACTAAACACAAATTACTCCTGTATTGTATACATGTTCGGAAAATATAACAACTTATTTTCAACTACGCACACATTCAATTTTTAACGAGAATGGTTGCAGGCTTGCAGCCACTCCACGTTTAACTTTCATATATGCTGACCTTACCACCGAGTATCACATATATTTTTTTTTCGGTGCAACAGAATAACTATAAGGATCATATGGTTCATATTCTGTTTGACCTATCATCTCCATTTGTGCTTAATTCTTGGTCCTTGTTAATATTAGATGTCTTAGAATATAAGTCCGTATTTAGAAATTAATCCCAACACGATAGTTCTGAATCTTACTCCATGTAGCTTCTACGTTGGTGGGTTACAAGAAACATAAAACCTATAAGACCAAATAATTTGCGGTTAAGGGTGCATTCTTTTTAACTTAATATTTTTTTTCGTTTTGTGTGTTTTGTTTCAATTTTTCTGAATTTTTGTTAGATTCGCGTGATATCTTTTGAATTAATCATCCGTCTCGAGAAGAAAAGTCTAAAAAATACTGTATAAAATTACAACCGAAAGGGAAAAAACGTTCACTGAAGACGGAAAAAGTATCCAAACAACTGTCTTAGCTAGGATCCAACAATTGCAATGGTCAAGTATGTCTAAAATTGAAATGATATATATATATATATATATATTTTTTTTTTTGACAAAGATGAAGTCAGTGTACTTGACCGTTAGATGAGGTGTGCTTCGTGGTTCTTATCCTATCTTTCTTCAGGTAATGGTGGATAACTGACCATCTCTCTCTCTCTCTCTCTCTCTCTCTCTCTCTCTCTCACACACACACACACACACACACACGGAGACATTGAATGGAAATAGGAAGTCAAAAGTTATCAGGCCAAATACATGGTCGCAATGCGAGGAAAGCAGGTGAGAAAACAGTGGTTCTACTTTGCCAGAAACTGCGTGATCATAGAGAGAGAGAGAGAGAGAGAGAGAGAGAGCGAGAGAGAGAGAGAGAGAGAGTACAATTGAATGGGCAAAGTTTCTTGTTGGGAGTGATGGCATGAGAATGAATCAAAATGAGATCTTTGATCTTTTAACCGTTTCCTGATACTATGATCTAAAGCCTCCCACACTAGACTCCCCCGGCCCCTTTCACATCAGACTCTTGTTTCCATTCATCTTTTTCCCTCTGCCAAAAAGCATGCAAATTAATGAGCATCATGCCCACTTGCCCTGTCCTGCCCTGCCCTGCCCCCAATCTGTTTACAAGATCTCCCATTGATATATAGCTAGCTAGGTTCATCTATATATATATATTGATAGGTCATATTCACTAGCATCATTTCCATTTAATCCTTTTTTGATGCCGATTTCGGCGCTCCACTTTTGCATTTTAAAGTGGAGCATTTGCGTGCAAAAGTGAAACGCGAAAATCAATTTCCTTAATTTTTCTATGTATCTTCTTGTTGCACTTGCATTATACTAGTACGGAGTAGTATATATTTATACCCATCATTTGAGAAGATCTCCATTGTAAACCTTCACGAGCAACAAATTGTTTTACGAGATATTTGTTCTAAAATGCAACAAATTCCAATAATCCGTATACTTCCGCAAGTAATTGTTTTTACGAAGTTTTCCTTGGGCCCCAAAATGTTAGGACCGGCACCGCTCCGTGGTAAATTATTAATATTGCACAAAAAGTCTCATTTCCAAACAAAAGACCACCCATTAATTGTTTGAAATGAAAGCTCTGCATGTAAAGTGTATGTACAATTTCCACATAAAAAGGAGGAGGAGAATCATATAATGCAAGAAGATGTGGAGAATCATTCCACAATCTACATAGTGCATGGAAGCTGGTCCCCCAAAAAGAAAAGAGGTCCTATTCTAATCAAGAGAATTGGTCTACAAGTCCCCTGCCCTGGCTACAACCATAGGTTACCAAATAAACTACACTGACGATCGAGGAAAAAACCATGGAGTAAAAGACAGAGATAAGATTTACCAGGATGCGATGCCCCCCACCTGGGCCGCAGCTAGACTCTTAGTCTTAGCTTAGGCCTTTTTCACCACCACTCATCCCTCATGGGCCAGCCTGTTGGAATCAATTTTGCTTGATCTCATAGCGTATCCGTGAAGATTTTCGGGTGCGAGGGCAACCTTTTATTTTTCATGAGACAAGTATCGGGATTTTCGTCCCGTCTGATTCTTTTGTGTTTAATCAATAATCATCTCGCGTATACGATGTAATCATGCGACGTAAGAATAAGGGGTATCGGTAGGAGGTAATATCATCTCAGCCCCTGTAGTGGGCCGGAATATCAATTATAGCCCAATGGGCTCGTTAGGCTCATGGTCTCTTGAGCCTCGTATCGGATAAGAGTGACGAGCATAGAGATCCCCTATCCGTTTGAGGGACAGCCAGGTTGGAGCCCTGGCCCTGGCCCGGGTCATGTCCAGAGACCACAGCGAACCTCAGGTGCTCCAGTACGGAGCAGATCGGTCCGGCCACGTGGCAACCCAATTTCGTCAGTTTTTTCAGAGGTGTATCTCACACGCCTCTTCAATCTAACCAAAATCTAATCCGAACTGTTCATAGTGTCTTTATCATAAAGGGAAAAATTCAAAAAAACCCCTGAACTTTGAACTCAATGTCAAATAGGCACCTGAACTTAAACAAACTTCAATTGAACACCTGAACTTTCACTCCGTTATCAATTTACCCCCTGCCGTGACTTGCCGTTAACAGGACAGTTAAATAAAAAATACCTACCACCAGTTTGCAATCCTATGAAGCAGAAACGTGATTATGAGAGCCTTAGAGACAAAATTTGATTATGTCTCTTTAAAATAATATGATCAGAATAATAAGATCTTCACACCCGTTCAAACGGATTAAAAATTGAAGCACTTAATTTTTTAATCATATTTTTTAATATATAAACGGTCATAAAAAAATTAAGTGCTCAAATTTTCACTCCGTTTTGAATCAGTACAAAGATATTTAAGTGCTCATAAAAAATTAAGTGCTCATAAAATTAAGTGCTCATAATCACATTTCTGCTCCATAGGGTCCTAAATAAAGAACACATACTTAATATGAGAGCCTTAGAGATAAAAATGAATTACGACCCTTTAGAATAATATGATAAGAATAAAAAGATCTTTGCACCGATTCGAACGGAGTGAAAATTTCAGCACTTAATTTTTTTATGACCGTTTATATATTAAAAAATATGATTAAAAAATTAAGTGCTTCAATTTTTAATCCGTTTGAATGGGTGTGAAGATTTATTATTCTGATCATATTATTCTAAAGAGACATAATCAATTTTATCTTTAAGGCTCTCATAATCACGTTTCTGCTAGAATTGCAAACTGGTGGTATGAATTTTTATTTAACCAAAACGTTGCCATTTTGGTGTGTGGGTAGGGGCTGATGTGCCTTTGGGGGTAGCAGAGCCCCCGGGTCCGGGTAATAAGTTGGAAGTAGGGGAATTTTTTTTAAAATTCTTTTTGAAAATTTTAGCACTTAATTTTTTTTAGACCGTTTATATATTAAAAAATATGGTTAAAAAATTAAGTGCTCCAATTTTTAATCCGTTTGAACGGGTGTGAAGATCTTATTATTTTGATCATATTATTTTAAAGAGACATAATCAAATTTTGTCTCTAAGGCTCTCATAATCACGTTTCTGCTTCATAGGATTGCAAACGGGTGGTAGGTATTTTTTATTTAACTGTGCTGTTAACGGCAAGTCACGGCAGGGGGTAAATTGATAACGGAGTGAAAGTTCAGATGTTCAATTGAAGTTTATTTAAGTTCAGGTGCCTATTTGACATTGAGTTCAAAGTTCAGGGGTTTTTTTGAATTTTTCCCTATCATAAAATAGAACATCTCTGTAAAAAAAAAAAACTCAATCATACATGAATAACTCAGTGATCTAATTCTTGTTAAAATGAATGATAAATATAAATTTTAAAATATACTTCATGATAAACCATGATGTTTTCATTTTTTGATGGACTTGAATTTTACGAAGTAGTATGGATGAAGTACTTGTCAAACTCTACAATATCAACAGAACAGATCCAATTTTCAATACAATGGTCAGAGTGGTTAGATTCAAGGAAGAAGATGAATCAAACGAGAAAATGAGAACATATCGGACTTTTAATGCGTGTCCGTCACACTTGACGTTATTATGGACGAAATTGGGTGTTATGTGCACACGTCACAAACCACAAGAGTGTTACGTGCACACTTTTGAACTATAAGGGTGTATCTGGACATAACCCAAACCACTGGTGGTCAAAGTAGAGGTTGCCCTAGATATAGGTCAATTGGATCCACACACATGTTGGGAGAGAGAGAGAGAGGATAAACACCTAAAAAGTTTTTAGACAAGAGTTTAACATGGGGAGGGACTCAAAGGAGGCCTACAAATTTTGGGTCCTCAGGTGAGTTCCAAGTAAGCTACTACATAATATTGTCTCCATCCCACGGTACAACTTCATTCTCCCAATACAAATATGTTTGTCCATGCCAACACCACACAGATTAAAGAAGATACTCCTAAGACACTACAAACCTTACCCTTCAAAAAACAAGAACAAGAAAAAGAAAAAGAAAGATAAGATGCAACTACTCAAGCTTCTGAAAAAGCATGTTACGACACCCCTTAGGCCCCATTCTACCAAGGAAAATTATTTTTTCAATTAAAGTTGATATATTGTGAGAGAATGACTTGTCTTGTAAAATGAAAAATAAATAATTAAAAAAAAGAATCTTAGCGAAACGGGACCTTTATTTTACACGGCAATATACTGGAAAACACCCTTTGGTAACTATCCTGTAAAATGCTAGCAGTTGGAAAGTTTAGTATGATAAGCTAAAAAATCTAAAGTGATGAATTAGTTTTTTTTCTTAAACGTCAGTGATGAATTAGCTTTGGCTAAACGATTTTAATGTCAATTTCAGCAGTGTCCGGGTAAGTTTACAAAGTGCTCTCAAAACAAAAAAGAAGGTAAGTTTACAAAGGAGAGTGAAATTACAGCTTTTTTTTAAGTTAATTATTATTTTTTTATTTTTTATGATGACACTCCTTTTTTTGTCTTCTTCTGTGTGAATTTACATGATTAGCCTTTTCATGAGTGGATTCTTTTTGTTCATATTCGAATTTTTTTCGTGCGGGCTTGTTTGTGGGATTTTTAGGCTTTTTGGTTTTTGTTCATATTTGAATTTTTTTTGTATTTGCTAGTTTTGCGTTAAATTTTTGTGAATTATTGATTTGTCTCAACGAGAGGAATCAAAAGAGTATAAAATTATTACTTTTACCCAAAATATTGAATTTCTCAAAATATTTGGTAAAAGTCTTAATTTTTACTTTTTCAATTTCTCTTATCGAGACGAACCAATAATTCACAAAAGTTTGACAGAAAATTAACAAATGTGAATCCGTTTAAATAAGGACAAAAACTCAAAGTAAAACGAGCACAAAGTGTAGTGGTGTTTGTATTTTAGATATTATAAATGAGGGGTAAAGAGTCTGGTGAGGGTAGTATAGGTATTGTAATAAGTATAGTACAATGACATCACCTTCTCCATCCATTTTCTAACGTGCTGGTAACGGAGGGGGGGTCCCTTGGTATTGTTAGGTAAAGGAGAGGAGGGCAGTGTCATTTCAGAAACCTTAGGGGAGGTCAGTGAAATTTGCCCAAGTTACAATTATAAAACCAGAGTATAATTTTATAATTTAATGAATATCCCAGGAAAAGAAAAAACAAATTTAATTCCAACAGCAATGTGACTGAATATTTCATTTGTCCCTATTACTATCTGTATTAGTCCTCACCACAAGGATTTGGTGCACTAATGAACTAATGTAGAATGTATATGAATATGAATATACTAAGCATTTGGTGCACTGGTGATCTTTCTGCAGTATTATTTGGCAAGATAAGTAGAAAAAAGAGTGTGTGTGGGGTGTAATACTTTGGTTCAGTCCGATTTATTTGGGATTAGAGATTGACGAACCAAACCGGACCAATTTTTTCCGATTTCTTCAAAAATCAAACCGGACCAAACTAGTCACCTCTAAAAACTAAACCAAGCCACCAATTTGGTCCAATTTTCACTTTCGGCTCGGTTTAACTGGTTTTTCTTTCACAGTACCCTACATAACTGACTTGAAAGACGAAAGCACATAGAGCGTGAGAGAAATGGACTTTTGATTTGCAATACGTACGATTTTGATGACAAATTTAGAGATGAGTTTTGGCGTTGGCTTTCTTGCTGATATCATGCAGAGCCATTTTGATTTCATTCGCACCCTCATCCAATTCCGCTGCCATCATCACCGCCCCAACTGTCGCTACCATCACCACCCCCACTGGCAATCACCAAAAACTAGCTGTTTTTTGAATGGAAATATGTCTCCTAGATTTCGATAAGAAAAAAATGGGTAAACTCAATTTGGTATAAGTTGAAGTCAAGGGCTGGAGAGGATCATGGGGGAATTTATTCAGATTATATTTGGGAAAGGGCTGGAGTTGCTCTAAGCAGCTCTTAGACAACCCCTTTTCAGGGATTAGGTCAAACATAGAAGTGAACGTAATCCCAATACTTTTTTGCCTTTTTTTTTTTAATGCTGTTTAAAGATCTAATGTATCAGGGAAGATAGAGGAGGAGAATTGCTACAGAGTACAATTAAAGATTTAACACCAAGGATTTGAAAAAAAAAAGATTTTAATAGGATTCGAATCCATCTAGTACAAGGATTTTATTTATATTGTTAGAAAACGGATTAGAAGGAAAACTGCGCCCTTAAATCTAATTACTGTCTAATGAGTTTTCAGAATCAATGTATGGAGCCCGTGATTAGCCACCACGATAAAGGTGGTTTAGAAACTGGACGATTTGAAAGTACATGGGCATGAATACTGACTGCCAAAACTTCAATGCATGAGAGATCGAGATGGAAAACAAGAGGTAAATGATTACGATGATCAAAACTTGCTGAAATATATCGAGTCTATACGGAAATTTCTTGAGAATGCTTAAAATGGACAATAAAAGAAAGGCGTGGTAAATAACCTTTTATTTAAGCTTGTTGAGGTGGTTTAACAGCAGCTTATGGCTTGATGATAATACAAGCAAGTACCTAATTGGCGGAGTTTTTCCTTGCAGCATACGCACGATAGGCTGCCAACCCAACCACAGCAACGGCAGTCCCAACTGCAATACAACAGATAAACAAATATTCAAACAGGCATATAGACACTAAAACATTGAACAAGATGCATACCTGAAACTAACACAAGGGAGCGGTTGACAAGCTGACGGTAATGCTTCTTGGTTCTCCCGATTTCAGTTTCAGGAACACTTAGATGAGGGTGGGTGGCGGCATTTACAATTCTGATGAATATGCTATTCAAATCTCTTTCCTTCACGCTAAGATGAATGGGAGCACCAATTCGTACATCCTGAGAAATCTAAAGGAAGGGAATTAAAATTGGAGTGTTTATGCTCTAAAAAGATACTCCGTATCACTTATTGTTTTCTTTTGGAAGGGAGAATCATTTCATATCTCATCCTTATATTGAACTGAAGAGTTAATGAAGCAAATAGGATAAGTAAATACCTTTGCCGAATCTTTAATTGCCATTGGATACGAATTCAAATCATCCTTGGCAGCAATTAATAGAGAAGGCACCCCGAAACCACTTTCTTCTCCTTGCCTAGCCACTTCCAAGAGTAATTCTGATGTTCTTTTCAAAGAATATTCATCCGAACTACGAAGAAAAAATCAGTTGATGTTATTCTCACACAATATCAAGTAATCCTATAAGAAGAAAGAAAGTTTGATAAGGTTCAAAGGACTTTGGATACAAAAAATCTCAGAAAACCCTTAACCATAGCCAACATAGTATATGAGATATTCAAAATAAAGACAAGCAAGCAAGTAGGATGACGAAAAAATAGTCGAGCAATTGACAGCTACAATTGCATGTACTTGAATTTTTATGGGCAGATAACTTGATCTTCAACTAGACTTGTGTCCCCTTGTTAATTTGATTATCAAATTTTTGGGTCGTGTTTGCACAAATGAGATTATCTAATGGTTACTTCCACAAAAACTACCAAAATCGTGCCCCACCTATCATAAACAAAAACTGCTACATCACATGCTGCCAAAGACTCCTTATTCGACAGAAGTTTCTTAACTCCATCTTCTGGAATCTCCCGCAGTATAAGAGTCTTCTTGGTTCCCTGCATGGCCGAAGTATACAATAAACAAGGTCACATAGTTTGAATCAGTCGTGTATCAATCCGAAATAGAGAGAAACAGATCTGATCAGAAAGACAATGCAATTTGCAAGCATGGTTACACAGTTTGATGCATAAGCATTGAGAGAGAGAGAGAGAGAGATTTATCGAACCATCACATCAGACTAAGCTTCTTTGGTTTACTTACCACAAGTTGGTCGACGTCATTTACTGCATAATGATCCTCAGTTGTCGAAGTATAACTGTCCGAGATAGGCCTGTCGATGGAATCAGCAACAGCAAAATTATAAGGCTAAATGGCCTAGAAGACAAAAGAGTGAAGAGGGATAGAAATGAATGAAGACACTATGATTTTCCCCACCTCAGAGAAACAGAGAGAGAAATAAAAGCACACTAGGTATTATTATCCGAAGGCAAAAAAAGGGACTAATGATAAACAGGACTAATCAAAGAACCTGACCTAAGACCTCCAAATCTGGACAGATTAAAGCATTTTGGTTGAATTAAGAGTGAGAGGGGTGTCGGGTCAGAGAGAACCTTCCAAGAAATGACTTGAGTAATGCAGATTTTCCAGCATTTTTGGGTCCAAAAACAAAGCACTGGAAAACATTTCTGTCTGTCTGTTGCTTCTTACGATCAGCTAATCTTCTACTAGTAACACGGAGTGCTGACGCAGGATCACAACTATATCCAATATAAATCAAGTTAGCCAGACTTCGAGCTGGGTCCCGTAGAGTCATGAAGGCCCACTGCAATCAGATGGAAATGAGGGAAACAATTAACATATAGCTCAACAAGGAACAGGCCTGTTTAAAAGATACTCCGTAGTATGTATCGATGAACTACAATCAACTGCTGATCCAAAAAAAAAAAAAACTACAGTCAACTGCCAGACTTGACATTTTACATTTTCAGGATGACTTGGGTGCAACATAGAAATGTTGGGGGGTAGTCAGAGGACTGACATGAAAGGGAGGTAGAGGAGGAAGGCTTGGTTACTGTCCCCCTTTTGCCTTGTGCGGATGATTTGCAAATTTGAAGAGGGCAGAATAGAAAATCATTCAAAGATGTGTGGATGAATCCATTTCTTGGCTTAAAAGTTATTGTTTGATCATTCTGAAGTTGGGTCACTGGGTGCAAGTAAATGTCACCGAGTCAGGATTTTATTTGATTGTGTGGATACCCTTCATCTCTTTGATTAGCATCCCCTGACATCTCATAGATCAAATTCCTTCACTTGTCGGAAAATTAATAATAACGCTTCAATGAAAACAAACTGCAGTGAAAAGATCAAATTGTTTCTAATGTAGCCGACCCCAATTGATTGGGACACAAGGCTTGGTTTGGTTATAAGAGGCGTGTGTATCCCACCCTAGTGAGCAGTGCAAGCCTACATCAACCCTCCTTTTTGAAAGTGTGGGTTTAGATTTCTTTGGCCCAGGCGTGAATGTATGCTTGAGTAATTCGCAGGGAAACATAACCCTAAGGGAGAGAACATCCTGCTGCCTAGGAGACTAGGATATATGATGCAGGCTGATATTTTAGTTAAATATTTTTGAAATTAGTATTTTGTTAGGAATCTTTCCGTTTTAGCATAAATTGCCTACAATATTGGGTTTTCTTAATTAGGTTGATTCTGCATTCCTTTTTATTGTTTTCTTGTTCTCCAAGAAATAGATTTTGTTTTCCATTATTTTAGTTTCTTGTTTAGTATTTCTAGATTATTATAAATTGAGTTGTAAGCCTTTGGGCAAGGTGTTTGTTTATGATTTGGTTAATGAAATTGTGAGAAATTTTCTCAATATTGTTTGAGAGAGTATCTCTAGTTCAAACTTTTCGTGATTGTCCTTGTTGCGCGTTGATCGTTCTTTTTCAACATGCTCCCCTGCATCAATATAACTGAAATAAAGGCAACAAAATATCATACATAATCTATAAACCCTCCAATTAAAGAACACCATGTTTTCCTATGATGCAACCAACCATAACTTGCATAAGAAATTGGATGATAATTCAGTTTCCACTCAAAAGCAACAAGAAAAGTAAGGGAAAAACAACATGTCCATGAAAGTGCTAAATAAGCATAATAATCTTATGCTGGTCCAATGTTCAAAGAACATGCTCATACTTGGATCCAAAAAAATAACTTAATAAACTTCGACAGATGAGCGTCAGAACAAGAACAAGTATCTCTCCTGCAGTTCTATTCTCATGATAACAAAAGGTCATATGTTTTATAGTCTAGTTGATGTAAGCATTATCATCACCCCGCCCTTTACTCTCCAAAAGAAACAGTATAAAGAACAAGAAAACAAGAACATAGATTACAGTAGGGATGGCAATTCGAACCGAACCGATGGGCACCCGAACCGATAACCGAAATTATCCCCGAACCATAACCGAAATTTTCCCCGTGGGTACGGGTATGGTTGGCATAGAGGATACCCGAACGGGGTTCGGTTCGGTTCTGGTTCAGCTGATACCCGAACCGAACCCCGACCCGAACCGACCCGAACCCCGAACCGAAGTAGTAGTAAATTACAAAAATACCCCTGCCTATATATATACCCATACGTTAGGTTTTCCTTCTCACCCACTTCTCACTTCTCAGACCTCGGTGACTGTGAGGGACAGAGGGAGGCGGCGATTTCAGATCTAATCTCTCTCTTTCTCCCCCTCGCCTCCTGCCGTCGATCATCCTCCTCACCCCCTCGCCTCCTGCCGTCGATCATCCTCCTCACCCCCTCGCCTCATGCCGTCGATCATCCTCCTCACCCCCTCGCCTCCTGCCGTCGATCATCCTCACCCCTCTCGCCGAGTCGCCGTCGATCATCATCACTCCAGGCACTCCTGTCGTTGTTCATCATCATCAGTTCGAAGAGGTGAAGAAGGAGCTGATGTCGTCTCGTCAACCATCGTCTCTCAGATCGAGCGCGAGAACCGAGGTCCACCGCAACAGGAATTTCTAGTTTCCACTTTCCATTTCTGTTCCGTTTTGCAATCTATATACGTTCATTTAATTGAAGTTGGTGTTTGTGTTGCTTGATGAGTTGTGTTGATCGATTAGTTTACAGAAATACAGAAATCAATTTCTAGATCTGTGCTACCCCCCCTCTCTCTCTCTTGTAGTTTTCGGTTACCCATTCGGTTCGGGGATTACCCGAACCCCGTTTGGTTCGGTTACGGTTTGTTCCTCCCCTCCCCGTTCGGGTATCGGGGCGGATTTGGTTCGGCTTTCGGTTTCGGGGATCGGGTACGGATATGCCAATATCCGCCCCGAATGCCCCGAATGCCATCCCTAGATTACAGTTGAGAAAATAACACAAGAGCAACAGCAAACACACCTGAGATAGAAAAGAATTAAGCGATATTCCCCCCAATAAAGTCCTCTCTGCAGCTTCTTTATAAGGAGCTTCATCCCAGGGACTGAAATTCAAAACATAAAACACAGAAGGCTCCTTATGTTCTTAATAATAATAATCAGAACATATTTCCGTATAACAGAGAAAACCCATTTCTTTTTTAGAAATAAAATATGCAGTGAGAAAAAGGCCAACCGGGTCCATATCCTTGTGTAGACATCATACAAAGCAATTGGTTTGGATTCTTTGGAATGAAATGCACGCAACAAATTCATACTCATACAACTGCAGTGACGACTTCATATACACACACAAGCTTGGTTACATTGAAGCAATTCTTTTTTTTTTTGGGTTACATTGAAGCAATTCTACTATCAAATGCCGCATCCCTAACACCCAAGGTTCATCAGTGCAAGATATGTTGAGTTTAAACCAGTTTATGACAAATTCTGCCAATAGAAATTGTAACTCTGAGACTGATATATTTACTTTTTCCCTGAGTGATCGATGGACTTCGTCGGAAAATAGACAACAAAAACAACAACATAACAGAACCCATTTAGTCCCCAATCATTGGGGGTATGGGCGGGAGATGATTGGAGACAGACCTAACCTTTGACAATTTATGCACAAAGTGGCTGCTCTCAGAATACCACTGAAACAGTGGCCCCCCTAAACCTCCAAGAATCGAGGAGCTACAGGGACGTTTTGCTGTAAAACCATGCCCCCAAATCAAAGCCAAATGGCATCAGAAAAGAACAATTGCCAACGAGGGTCCCCACAGATTGAGGGCGCTTGGATGGTAAGGTTGGAGCGGACCAAACCTTTGACAAGTTGGCCACCTTTTCAAAAGAACCTTTCCTTCAAGGTTACAAGCATTATCAACTATCAGGTTGACCTGTGCATATGTTCAGCTAATTCATCTCACCACCATATAATCTAGGGCTGCGCACGGTCCGAATCGGATCGGATTCCTATGAATCCAATCCTAATCCGCATGTCACAATTTTTTGAAAATGAAATCCGTGTCCGGACCAAAAGTCTCGCGGTTTGGTTCCAATCCGAACCGTGAGTCACAGTTTGGTCCCGGTTTTGTCCACGGATTACATCTTCCAAGTACTTCATCAACCAAGACTACATGTTCTACACTCCAAAAATGTAAAAGATGATTAAATTAAGCACTTAGCAAGTATTCCAAGTTCTCAAATACATTACATCATATACTAGAGCATAAACTACAGTAAATACATGCACATCCACTATCCAGTAACGGAGATTCAATAGGAGTTGCAAGCATGGCAGCTTGGGAGTCGGAGAGACGACAACCAAATTTCACGAAAATAAATACATATACGTATATACGCATGCATATATAAGCCATTGTATGATAGTATGTATAATATAGAAATAGGTGTAAAATTATAATTCTTTACTATATGTTACATATATATCATTATTTTTTATTTCTTAAATATCTGATGGTCCAGCTCGGATAATCCACGGTTTTGAAATGAAAATCCAATCCTAATCCGTATCTCACAGTTTATTAATTTTCGAATCTGTGTCCGGACCATTAATCCACGGACAAAATCCAAAAGGTACGGATCGGTTTAGACCGGTTTCACGGTTCACCGGATTTTTTGTGCAGACCTAATATAATATGAGTGATGGAGAAGCCTGACTACAAAAAGGATTATATGAAGATCAAATAAGATCCTGCAACTTCCTGAGCAAGAAAGCGTAAGAACCTTAGCTATCATTAGTTCATGTATTGGATCTAATATGCCATTAAGATGCTGCAGCCTCCTAATCTTAGAGTTACCCAAGGAAAACAATCAGATACTTGACAGAATTACGAAATTCTAAATACATAGCTGATATCTTCATGGAAGGAAAACATGCATAGATGCATATGATTTAGATGGACCGAAAAGGACGATTCAAAACAGAAACCAAATTGGAAGCACATGCTTCTGTCTGAGGAGTAAGATATGCCCACATAAGGGATAGCTGTTTGATAGTCTTTAGACTGTCTCTGACCGTAGACAAACATGGGCAACAATATCTAAAGTATCTGTCAAGAATTGCCTAAATTACAATATGGCTAAGAATGTCATATGGCCAAACGAGGGAATAAGAGCAACAACCAGTACCAGATACTGAAAACAAATCACCTTTCTGGTGCAGTTGAAAATAAATCCTCAAGCTCAGAGTGACGCAAGGCTCCATCCTGTTCAGCGCCATATTTCACAATCAGAAATTGTAAACCTGTATATAAGGGGGGTTTTTTTTTTTTTTTTGAAGGGAACCTGTACATAAGTTTGAACAGCAGAATGTGGAGGTGCCGATTTTGAGGGAATTGCATTCAGAAATGGTGGACTCTTTCAGAACACTTCTGAAAAGGATGTAAGTATGTAACATAGGACTGACAAACATCATATCCAAATCATGCCAGAAATGACCCGTCTCAAAAATTAAGGCTGTCATGGACTATGCCAAGTTTAAAGCTGGTCACATCACTAATAAACAAATGGGAATCAAGAAAGGATTAACAAAATTTTCCATCAAGATGGTACTCCTAAATATGTGTAAAAGAGATGCAGCTTTTTAACGACGACAGAATTGATTGACCTCGACTCACAGCCTAATGATACGTTTGCAGTGGTTATGCATTATTAGCATAAGGTTATCCAAGCCAAAAATGAAGACAACAAAATAGTTTTGATAAAATGCATTAGTTTTCAATTCCCACGGTGGTGTATAGGGCCTTTTTGTCTTCGGCCTTTTTTTGTATATCGGCAGCATTCCCTTAATGGCTCTATGCTAATATAATTATTTACTTATCAAAAAAATAAAATTGCATTATTTGGACAACCAATAAAGTAGTACTAGTGAATGTAGGAGAAAGAAAGACTTTGAGCCAAGAAGAAGTACTCTTGAATACATTAACTAGTATGATTTCTTCTTTTTCACGGAAAGAGACCTCGCCGCATCATCTGAGACTTGGACTTCCACATTGCCTAACAAGATTGGGATGCCACCAGTCCACCACCAAGAGCCCGCAAATTTCTGGCCCAAAACAGGGCCCCCATTTGGCGTACTTAATATATACTAACTACTTCGAACATTTTCTGTAGTTGCAGTCATGGCACAGCGGTAGAAATGCTCCACTCCGAATTATGTGTGTTGGGTTCGAATCTTGTTATCTGCATTTTTTATTAGCATAAAAATAGAACTTCTAGTAGCTCATGAGTTTCGAACTCGATACCCCAAAAAACTAACACTTGTACTTCTCCACCATAACAAGCAAAACTCACAAATATCTGGAAAGTAACTCATCTACTAATGAGCTTGGAGCTTTAAGTTCCCTTTTCCTAATATTGAAGGTTTATATTTTCCTTGTTTCATTTGTGATGTGGAAATTAGAATGATACATTTGTTTTCAAGTTATTCTAATTATCTTAAGAAAATTTAGCTAAACATAGTCCCATGACTCCCATTTTACAATCCCACCTAGGGCCCCAAAATGTTTAGGGCCGGCCCTGATAACATAAAATTTCCAGTTGAGCTTCCTTAACCAGTTGTAATGGAGCATATATAACCACGCAGACAAGAAATTTAAGACAAAACTAACGTTTACAAATTCCTTCATTTTTTTTAAGGCTTGGCAATCAAGACAGAGCTGCATTTATCCACCCATAGAACTCATACAGAACCTTTGTGCAGATTATGCTAAGCTTAGGTCTGTCTGTAGTCTTAACCCTACAGAACCCTCGAAAATGGAGATCTAAGAAAGCAATCTTAGTTATACTCCCAAGTCCCAACATCAGTGTCACATGTTTAAACAGGCAAGGTTCAAGCTTCCAAATATCTTTAGAGTGACTACATTATTTGTAATTCCAGTTATCATTTTCTAAGGAACCCTGCTAACCACACATACATCTGTGCACAGATTGTGCACAGATTTTGTTGTGGGGCCCACCACGGGTCCCACACAAATGATCCGAGCCGTTCATTAGATGTAAAATATTTTTTCAAGGGTTCCCGTAAAAAATAAATAAGCTCAATCTAATACCTATAAGTGCTCGATCCAATCATCTAAATTTTCATTTAGATTTTTGCGTAATGAAAAATTAGATGATTAGATCAAGCACTTATAGGTATTGGATTGAGCTAATTTTTTACGGGAACCCTGGAAAAAATGTTTTACATTTAATGAACGGCTCGGATCGTTTGTGTGGAACCCGTGGTGGGCCCCACAATAAAATCTGTGTAGACAGATTTACCGTTTTCTAAGCACATCTAAAAGCTTTAACACTATTCCTTTGGTTTCATAAACACCCATTGAACTCTTCTCGCCAGTAAAATTTATGGTTCTGGTATGAACACGAGCCAAGGAGGCCCTTCATATAAAACATCAGATAAGGCAAACGCCGCAAACCCAAGGGATGCAGCCATGATATTATCCACGGTAAGAGAGTAAGCAATATAACACGGTTTCATCTGTTAATAGCAACGAACAAGAACCAAAAACGAAAAAAGAAAACAAAAAGATTGGTAAGTACCTTATCATTGTCGAACAGACTGAAGACACCCTTCAAAAACTCCACAGCTTCACCGGTCAATTCTACGCTCTACAGGAGGGAATTTAAGAGAAAGTATGAAGTACGTACAAAAGGCTTATTATCCAAAAAGAGTGAAGAAATATTCTTATATTCTTAAAAAAACACATTAGCAGCATAAACGAAATATCAAGACAGTGTAAGTCTGTGCCATAAGACAGTATTAAAACAGCCTGCGTCCAAACATAAGCATCAGCGAATGCCTAGCCTAATTTAAGCTTGTTTGGTAGACAAGCAACTCTAGGCCAACCTCAATTATTTGGCCCATGAACAAGCGAAATCCCTAGTATTAAGTTTTGAAGCGTGCAGGGACGGATACATGTCATTGGACTTGCCAAGAATAGAACAAATCCACTCTTCAAAAGAGGTTGAGTTCGACTAATAGACTTAAGTGTGTCCTCAATAAAGGTGAATTTGACCAAATACATTCCTGTGATGCTGAATTTTACCTTTTCACAAGATCAAGCCATTGTTTTCCTCTACTTAAACACACAACTTCCAAATTCAGTCATAGTTTAACAAGTTCCGAAACAGCAGCAATTTTTTAGCTTGTTGAAGGAGCGGCTCATGAACTGACTGAGTTGCCAAGAAAGCAAACTCAGATGAGCTAATACTCACCTCAGCACATTTACGGCCCTATATGAGAATGTACCTGTCCACACATAGTATATGGTCAAGAAGAGGACGAGCTTTTCAGGTCATCAAGAACACAGGTCGAGTACCCCCCCAACTCCAGCAGCTCAACAATGTTTATCAAAAAGAGAAAAGGTTACAGGTTTAAAAAGGAAAAAACTAAACAACAAGACGACGTTCCATTTACAGACCTTTCTGCCTACTACTAAAGAAAGTTCCCACTCTCTTGTACTGATTTTATTAAATGAAGATGACAGCAGGCGAGAGTTAGCCGCAATAAAGTTTTACAACAGTGTTGAAATATGGGCAACCCACTGAATTGTAATGAAATAGATACCTGATCAGGAGCTTTCTTGGATGGAACAGCAAGCAGATCACCCCTGAGCTTAATATCATCATCATAACCAAATTTTCTTAAAACAGTCCATGTTGTCTCAAGACGCCCTTTCTCTATGAAAAGAGCATGGAGGAAAAGAAATCCTGTCAAGGTAAGCCCAAGCTCATTAACCCCATCCGGTAGCTGCTCTTGCACAACTCTCTTAACACCCACTATTTCGGCAGGCTGTAGTGGAGCATTGAAACATTTAACCTGCTCACAGGGATCATAAATCATTTCACAATGCAAGACGAGAAAAAAGATTAATTAAACATTGACAACTTAATAGAATAGGGTACACCTAGCAACAATTGTACTATTGACAGGGAAACAAGTCAAAAAGTAACCTGAAACTCATTCAACTCTGTATCATTTAGGGCACCATCCATATCGTGATCACAAAGAATAAATATCCGTTTCAATGCTCTCACACATCGGGGTTTTAGAGCCTGAGTTTCCTGATCAAATAATGGAGCTGTCGGATGAAGAACAGCCTTTTGCGCATAATAGAACACTTCAGGGACCTACAAACCAATAAAAAGATATTCACCTTTAACATCTTTAACATATTGCAGCTTAGAAAAAAGATTGGCAAGTTATCACATCGTAATCTCCAAATTTAGGATTACAGGATTCAATGTCAATATTGGTTAGACTTCAAAATCCAAGTGGCAACAAATTCGTTCAAATATTCAAGTTACGAATCTACTCATGTATAGTTAGGATCTGTAATCAGTGTGTGATTACAGTTTCATTACATAGAACAATGAGGTCGAACAAGTCCATTATCACTTTGAGAATACCAATTAGTGCAACTAACACTAGCGAGGAAACCCTTCCATCACCCCAATTAATGGGGACCAAGATTAGGTGATATATCCTGTCTTTTGCACATGTAATTTAACATGATGTCAACGATGCAACTGGAGAAACAAAATCAAACATGATTGGTAATACTCAACATCTGTTACTAGCAACTCTGCAACAAAAAGACAACACAATTTAATCCATTGTGACAAACCTGAACCAGATTAGCTGCAGAACATTCGATACAGGTCTCTATTTCCCGAAACTGACGCATAATAGGTGCCATCACCTGCTCTAGACTGAGAGAGTGGCGCTCATCTCGCAAATCTAGCTTGCAACCAACCACAATTACAGGTACTTTCACCTATCCATTGATACCACAAACGCGATAAGTAAATGGAGTAAAATTTAGAGGATGGAAGGCTCTTAAACTGGACACCTCACATAAGCCATAAAGATTTTGTAAGTTAACAAATGTATATTCTTTAAAAAAGCTAACACGCAAAATTCATAAAGGTAAAGACTCAAAAACATAAGCAATAATCAAAGTAAGTAGGACAATGTGCAAATAACAAAAAATAGGAAAGAGTTGGCCTGTGAGTTTGAGAGCATGTAATCACCGATATACCCCTCCACGTGAAGGTTCACATGGAGTACACCTGTTCAAGATGCAACTCAAATGCTCACAAGTCTTCCTCATCCAATGTTCACATCCACCAGAGTACATAAACAAGTAACCAGCAAAAGTTGTCAATAAACACAATGTGAAAATCAATATATGTAAGTGTGTACCGTAGCCTTTGCTACTTCACTGTCTATGGATATCACACTGCCTTAGCCTTCTCTGTCTATGACTGTTTTCTATCTCCTCTAGTTTTACTCATTGAGGTGATATACTTAATAGTAAAAAGAAAAAAAATGAGTAGTGTGAACGGAAATACAAAATTACCATCCATTCAATACCCCATGCCACATAAACTAAACCCATACACCTTATTATCTCCCATGGCCTATAACATAATAACATGCCAAAAACACTTGTAAATATCGCAGCATGGATTGCATGTGAAGATGCATATCATTCACTGATGCCCCTAGGACAGGTTGATAAATAACTGAATGATGATAATCGACATTAATAAACAAAACTCATAAAAATATAAATACTCAAAAACATCATCTTGAGCAATAATCAAAGTAGGAAAATATGAAAATAACAAAAAATAGGAAAGAGTTGGCCTGTGAGTTTGAGCATGTAATCACTGCCCTAAAGCCGATATTCCTCCCCACGTGAAGGTTCAAACGGAGTACCCCTGTTCAAAATACAACTTAAATGTTCACAAGTCTTCCTCATCCAATGTTCACATCCACTGGAGTATATGAACAAGTAACCACAAAAAGTTGTCCATAACTACGATGTCAAAATCAATATATGTAAATATGTATACGTATACGTAGCCTTTGCTGCCTCACTGTTTATGGCTATCACAGTCACACTGCCTTAGACTTCGCTTTGTCTATGAACTGTTTTCTACCTCCTCTAATTTCACTCGTTGAGGTGATATACTTAATATAAAAAAAATGAGTAGCATAATGAGAAATACAAAATTACCATCCATTCAACTCCCCATGCCACCACATAAACTAAACCCATACACCTTATTATCTCCCATGGCCTGTAACATAATAACATGCTGAACCGTTGTAAATATCACAGCATGGAAGAATCGCATGTGAATATGGATTTCATTCATTGAGGCACCTAGGAAAGCTAAACATGTAGAAAAAGTTGAATTATGATAATAGAAGTTAGAAAATTCAAAAGGCACATTTTCTTAAATAAAGCCTTTTCCAACAATCCCGACAAGTTTTAAAAACTGTAGACAAAAGAAGAAGAAAACTTGCATATATAATGTTTTTTGTTCTCAAACACTGAAGTTGAAAATAAAAAATAGTTAATAAATATAAGGGCAAATCCAATACGGTGCGATAGGTGTGCGTCTTCCCAACTTGAACCAACATTTCAGTATGGGTCTAGCCTCCATGCCAGTTCATGGTTGATTACTTTCCTTGAGGCACCACATTTCCCAAGGGATGTATCAAAATTTTGTTATAAATACACATCAAACAAACATGGTCTGTTTTCCATTAGGTAAAGTTGATCCAACTTTCATGACGCCACATTAATTTCGGATCCATCTTTAAACCGAGCCAACATCGGACAAAGGCATCCTGTATTTTGGGTCCCCCAACCAAATCCGATCAAGCTGTCAAAATAACTTTCTATGGTAGCAAGCAAATAGCCTCACTACTAACAATTACAAATCTGCGACTAGTAGCCTATTTTGCTACCGCCTACCAGGAACTACGTTTTGCAGCAAGTAGTCCCAATTACCAACTAGGGACCACTTCTTTAAATTAAAGCCCAGATTTAGTGGCCATTAATATCAATATAATAGGAACCACCATTCTTCTTCCTTTGTCTTATGTGGCCAAAAGTTTATATGTGTACTAGGAATGGCTTACTTTTCTAGATGTGGCCAGTAGTCTGTACACCTACTAGGAGCCATTTGAAAATCCGTCATAGAGCCACTATTCTTCTTTCATGAGGCCAGTAACCTTTTCACAACTAGGAACCTCCAAAATTCCACAACTACTAACTTTTATTTGAACTTCAAAAAGCCCAAATGTAAACAACCACAAAATAATTAACTATTTTACAAATAACACAATCTCAAATTAAGAGAGTGTCAAATGTCCAAAGGAAATATTCAAGTTACCCCCATATTTGAATTTTTAGCCAGCAAAACAACACAGGAATTCAAAAAAGTATCAAGTCTGTATCTCGATTATCATTCTTGTTTCTTTTTTCCTCAAAGAAGACAAACATAAGTCTACTTCTGTAACTCCCTTTCAATGCGCACATATAGTTACATGTGTAACAATGGTATGCCACACAATAAGTCGTTTAGCTAGTTGAAGTACAGCTAAAAACTGAACCTTTGATACAATGTTACATATCAACAAAATACTCGTAGTCCAGTTAATTCCAGCATCTAAAATCACTGAATGTAAACTCAAAAAACTATCACAAAATATAGCATAAGAGCCGTATTCAACAAAATACTCGTAGTCCAGTTAATTCCAGCATCTAAAATCACTGAATGTAAACTCAAAAAACTATCACAAAATATAGCATAAGAGCCGTATTCAACAAAATACTCGTAGTCCAGTTAATTCCAGCATCTAAAATCACTGAATGTACACTCAAAAAACTATCACAAAATATAGCATAAGAGCCGTATTCGTAGTGTACATAAAACAAAGCATATAACCAATTTATAACATTACAAATTCACCATCATATCTATATGAATGAAATAAAGTTTTACTTTTCTTGATCATAATAACGTTTAACTTTTATTTGCAAGACTCCAACAATATAGACAAAAAGACCATCGATATGTATATCAGCTGAGTAGAAAAAATTGGCTGAATTGAAAACCTCTAGTCGACGAAGTTCGTGAAGCCAGAAATTACTCAGGTGATCCAGAGTTGCAGGCTGATCACATGCGTAGGTTAGCACTACTGCATCTGCTCGCTTTAATTCTTCCGCAAGCCTACCTCTATTCTCCAAACTAAATTCAAAATCAATTCACGAGAATACAGTACGACTTATCAAGCTTCAAACCAGTAAAAAAAGTATACATAGCTACATAAACATTAGAGGCCCTTTGGGCTAAATTAATTTTTGACAAAGACATGTCGGCATTAAAAGTAGTTACTTTTTCCTAACTTTCCGTCATAATTTTCATGTCACATCGTTCGTTGGGAATCAAAAAAATTAGAAAAATAATGATATCAAAGTTAGGAGACTATTTTCCGGTTTTTCCAAACTTTTCTCATCTTTAGTGGTAATTCTTTTCAACTTTCTTGATTCCTCCACGAACCATTAATCCAACAAACTTGACCCGAATCTATTAATTTGAGAAAACAACCAAAAAGATTCGATCCAAAAAATTAGGCCAAAGGGGACATGCATTGGTTGTCTTAAAAATTGCTTCAAACCAGACCAGTAGATGGATAAACATTGTCTAGGCATTCGCTGTCTTAAAAAATTGCACAAGTAGAGGCAAGGATCGTGACCTAGACGACGTATCGATGATAACAACGGGCACGCCGTCGGGGTAGAAGTCGGGGGCGAGGCGAGTGGGCGGCAGAAGGGGCTGAATACACTCGGGGAAACTTTCGGAAGCTGCTGCGGCGATCAAGCTTGATTTACCGGTGCCGCGGTCGCCGGCGACGACGACGCGGACGGTGGTGCGACTGCTTGCCATCGGAGCTGGTATCGAAAGGTATCAGTTTTTGGATTCTTCGAAGCCCTAATTCCTGTGGCGAAGAGCGGTTGGAGAGTTGGGGATTCGTGGGTAGTGGTTACTATTATTTAAATACTGTAACTGGGCCCCCTCCGTTCGCCAGCTGTCGTGTGCAAATTTTAGGAAAGTCGAGAGTGTGTATATGTGCTGGAAACTCGCGGCCTCCGCTTGCCAGCTGTCGTATGTAGATTTACCCGAATCTGTGTACCGTATCGTGCAATTTCTTTGCGCTAATAATTACACACGCCCCCTAATCTTTCTGTCAATTGGAATAACTTCATTTGTTGTTCTGAAAATGTCACTTTTTCCCTACGATCGTCTCTTTTCTTCCCGTAACAGAGATAATTATTAACTCCAAGGGACCAAGAGGTTGGTGTTGTGGTTAAAGGCTTTGAGACTTAGAGTTTACTATCTTCTAAAATCTTTGGTTTGAAATCTTACAAGGATCAACTATTTTTTAGATGAGGTCATACGAAGCGATTACTCTAGCTTTAACTGGGCTTCTCACAAATGGACGGTGAGATTAGACTCTCAGGATAGTCGAGATGCGCGTAAGCTGGCTCAGACATATGAATTATAAAAAAACGAAGATAATTATTCAAAAGGCAGTCTTTTCTGAATGGTATGGTAAAAGATCAATAGAATAATATGCAAATGAGGAATTGAGGCTAGAAAATGAAAGTGTTTTTAATCTCTTTTCGAGAATAAATTATATATATCGGCGTTGTAAGTATTTATTTTATCCAAATTAATTACATTGTGTCATGTCGTCAAAACAGTGGTCTCAATTAATAGAACAAGGCGACATGACTCAATGTAATTGATTTGGAGAAAATAAATATTTTACATGAGTGGTGTAAATATTTTAATCTGTTTTTTGTAAACCGAATTTTAAAAGCTATTTGTGTCAAGTTAACAAGAGAGTAATCTTTAAAAAAAAGGAAATATAAAGAAATGTTTTATAATAGCTAGAAACCTCAGGACCATATTCATTTTGAATTTTGAGAGAGGTTTTTAAGAGTAATGAGTGAAAAAAAATAGATAGAGAAATTTTTTTGGGACTTACGCAGGGGTTTTGAGTACAAAAAACACACAAGCTTCAGGGGATGCATGTGTAATTAACCCCGTATAGCTTTACACATCACGAAATACGGTACCCGCCACCAGTTATCAGAGGGACTGAAACGACGTCGTCTGGATGACCCTTCTGTTTAAATACCGATCTCTTCTTCCAGTTTCAGTCGCCGTCACTCTAGTACTTTAACAGACGAACGAAGAGAGATCCAGAGAGAGCGAGAAAGAGAGAGAAAAACCCACGCAGAGAGAGAGAGAGAGAGAGAGAGAGGAAGATGAAGTTCCAAATAGAAGACGTGACAGTATACTTCCCATACGACCACATCTACCCAGAACAATACTCCTACATGCTAGACCTGAAACGAGCCCTGGACGCCAAGGGCCACTGCCTCCTCGAGATGCCCACGGGCACCGGCAAAACCATTGCCCTACTCTCTCTCATCACTAGCTACGCCCTCTGCAAGCCCTCCAACCCCGTCAAGCTCCTCTACTGCACCCGAACCGTCCACGAGATGGAGAAAACCCTAGCCGAACTCCGCCGCCTCCACAAGTACCAGCTCGACCACCTCGGCCCCGCCGCCCGCATCCTCGCCATTGGACTCTCGTCGCGGAAGAACTTGTGTATTAACCCGTCTGTCGTGACAGCGGAGAATCGGGATTCTGTGGACGCCGCCTGCCGGAAGCTGACGGCCAGCTGGGTGCGTGCTCTGGCCGCGGAGAACCCTAGGGTTCCGACTTGTGAGTTTTTCGAGGGTTTCGAGAAGGCCGGCTCGGATGGCGTGTTGCCCCCTGGTGTTTATACTCTGCAGGTTATTGGAATGTTTGTGGATTTTGATGGTTTTGTTGTGTTTGGTTATGAGTTTGGGGATTCTGTTGCGTTGGTGTGCATTATTGGTGCAAGTATTGAAGAAAGATTGAATCTTTTGTACTCCATCCATTCCAAATCGCTGGTTCCTTTTGGAAAATGATACATTGATTTCCAACAATGCCCTTATATTTCAACTTTTAAATGAAACCATTGTTATTTGTAAAGAGACTATTTTGGAAGATTGAATACATGTTTTGACTTTTCAAAGAGGACTGACAATTTGAACCACCCCAAAATAGCATAAGGGAGTTACTGTATTATTTTGGCTTATTTTCTAAGTTGGTGTTAAGTTACTGATTGTTGAAAAGCTTAAGCTGTTTGAAAATTGACCCGACAATGTATATCAAGTTATTTAAGCGGTGGCTGATAGCATTTTGTTTATATTAGACACCCCATCTGGGCTCTCTTTCTTCTCATTGTACTTTTCACTCCGGACAACTTAATTCTGTCCCATTTTAGGAACGAATCTTGTGTTATTCAGTACAACAAATTAGTGCACGTAACAGTTGAAGAATTCTGGAAAGTTTTGGATTACTTGGTCTGATGTTCATATTTGTTGGTTGAACGTTGAATGGAGTCAGGGTCTTGAAGTATCGAATGAACTACTCCATATCCCCATGAGGCCTGGGCCCCGCACCAGTGATTGGTTCTTATATTTAGTCATACGACCGTTAATTCCCAAACTACTCTTGAACCTTGATTTTTTGTGTATTATGGCAGGATTTGAGGGCGTTTGGGAAGGAGAAAGGATGGTGTCCTTACTTTTTAGCACGCCATATGGTGCAGTTTGCAAATGTTGTGGTTTATAGTTATCAGTATTTGCTTGATCCAAAGGTCGCTGGGATCATATCAAAGGAAATGCAGAGGGAGTCAGTTGTTGTGTTCGACGAGGCACATAATATCGATAATGTTTGCATTGAAGCACTAAGTGTGAGTGTGCGGAGCCAGACACTTGAAGGGGCAACAAGGAACCTCAATAAGATGTCTCAGGAGGTCGAAAGGTATGCACCCATTTTTAATTGTTACATTTGTCGACTTGTTAAATTGGGTAGACTATTTAGTTTTATGGGATATTCTATTGATTGATTGATTTGTCTTCATGGTTGGTGATGTTTTTCACTGTGCCAAAAGTGGTCATTTTTACAAACATATGTTGGGGTAGCCCAATATTTTTTACCTCTGTTTTTCTTTGAGGTAGTGGGGCCATTTGTATAGCAGTTATTTTGTAATAGGTCCTATGTGGATTAGGGGGGTGTTCCATTTTCCAGTGGTGATCCTTCCAGTTTGAAGTTTTTGTTCTTAGTCTGTAAGTTTATCCTGTAATGCGGTCCCCGAACCCCTTGATGCTATCCGAGTAAAACTTGATACATTGTTTTGTTTGGAATGGTAGGAAGGTTTAAGGCCACTGATGCAGGCAGATTGCGAGCAGAATACAACCGGCTTGTTGAAGGTTTGGCACAAAGGGGGAACCTACCTAGTATGTGAAGTTGTCATTCACCAATGTGTTCTTGAAATTACATCTTAAGTTTTACATTGCTGTCAGTTTCACAAAAAAATGCTCTTCTACCTGTGCAGTTTCAGATACCTGGCTCTCAAATCCTGCATTGCCAGATGATATTGTCAAGGAAGCTGTGCCTGGAAACATACGAAGGGCGGAGCATTTCCTGTCTGTTTTACGAAGATTAGTTCAGTATCTTAAAGGGCGTTTGCAAACTGAGAATGTTGAAAAAGAAGGGCCTGTTGCCTTTGTGGCCTCTATCAATGCACAGGTTGGGATTGACCAGAAAATGCTGAGATTCTGTTATGACCGCCTGCACTCACTTATGCTGACACTAGAGATAACGGACACAGATGAGTTTTTGCATATTCAAACGATTTGCGACTTTGCAACACTGGTGGGGACATACACGAGGGGGTTCTCACTCATAATTGAACCTTTTGATGAGAGAATGCCAAATATCCCAGATCCTGTATTGCAGGTTTGCTTATTTTTAGAAATTTCATTCCTTTTAAATATCTTTAGGAACTAGGAGATGCTGCTACATTCTCTGGAACAACATAAATTAAACCACTTATGGCACTTGCTACATGTCCCCTGTATTCTGATAGGTAATGTATCTGTAATTCTGTATCTATAATGGATCCTTCTGCTAATTATTTCCGTTACTTGTGACCTATGTGGTTGAAGGCTCTCAATTCGATTTCTTCTTGTATTCTGGTCATACAGTTTATTAACGAGGATATATTTTTCCGTCACTTTTTTCCAGCTTAGCTGCCATGATGCTTCCCTTGCCATAAAGCCTGTATTCGAACGCTTTCAGACTGTTGTAATTACCTCCGGAACTCTAAGCCCTATTGATCTCTACCCCCGCCTTCTGAATTTTAATCCAGTTGTCAGCCGAAGCTTTACGATGTCCTTGACAAGGGATTGCATATGCCCAATGGTTCTGACTCGCGGAAGGTACACGTTATTCTTTTTAATGTATTGGGTAGTTCGTTTTTCAGCTACTTAGGCGTCTACCCCATTAGTCTATTTAATTTGGATCTAATTGTTCTCTTTGCTGTATTGATTTAGTTTGCCTTTTTATTTTCAGTGATCAGCTTCCAGTTAGCACAAAGTATGACATGAGAACTGATGAAGGTGTGGAAAGGAATTATGGGAAGCTTTTGCTGGAGATGGTGTCTATTGTTCCAGATGGAGTAGTGTGTTTTTTCGTCAGTTACTCATATATGGATGGAATTGTCAATAGTTGGAATGAGAAGGGAATTTTGAAGGTGATTATCTATCATCTCTGATATCTTTTGGCAAGCTTTTTGCAGAAAATCCCTTCCTTTGTAGTTTTAGTCACATTAAAGTCCTATTCTGGAAGTTCCTCATCCAAATCTTTAGTATCTAGTTTCATGCTTTCTCAATCTGGCTTTCTTTTGCTGTTTTTTTTTTTCCTTCTTTCAGGAAATAATGCAACATAAGCTTGTCTTCATTGAGACTCAGGATGTGGTGGAAACTACATTGGCTCTGGACAACTATCGCAAGGCTTGTGATTGCGGGAGAGGTGCTGTATTTTTCTCTGTTGCCAGGTAGACCCCATTTGACAGCTCACTTTGTTTCTGTCTGTGTGGTGAAGTTTGAACTTGGGGACTTGAACAAGAGCTCCCTTTTTTTATTTTTAAATGAAACCATAATCGAGTGGGTTACACCATCCAACTCAGAACTGATTGTCCCTGAGTGGAGAGGCCACCACAACTCATACACTAGTTTTTCACGTGTTACTCAACCTATGTGGGGCAAGCTCTTAGTCTTAACACTCCCCAACATATCTGCCCAAATCCCCATGCGGAGAGGTAAACCATGCATGTTGAAGAGGTGTACATCTTGAACAAACGTGGGGGAGTAAATCAGTAAGGAAATAGAACCTTGCCCGAAGTGAACCGCCCAAACCTTGCTCTGATGCCAGTTGAAGCATCCAACTCAAAATTATTTGACCAAGAGTGTAAGGCTTACATACTAGTCTTGAAGATGTTAGTGTTGATGTTGGACAAGCTCTTAACAGAGTATGACATACTTGGCCCTCTTTTCAATTGTGTTCCGCTTTTAAGATACGATGTATGATTGTAGCCAGGGGTGACGCCAGCTCTATAGCTGTGGTGTCAGATCAACCCAATAGGATGCAAAATTCTACATTTTCTTGAGTATAATATTTTTGCTTTTAAAAAATGTATGCTTATACCACTCGAAAAAACCATTGAACCCATAGATTTCCGAGAAAAGATCCAAAGGGCTATCGTTTATCCACCTGATCCTGTTTTAAAACATGAGAAAAACAAACCAAACCCATAGCATAGTCCCTCTCTGTCTCCATGTTACTCTTGAAATCCACCTTTACTTTTTTTACTTTCTCCATTCATACTGTGGGCCTAGAAAATAGTTCTAGTACATTATTTGCAAAAATAAATTTACAAAACCACAAAAATTGTCTGATTATACATTATTACCAGTACGATAATCCACAGAATCAACGATGAAGCCTCGGACTTGTGAGAAAAAATTTAGTACAAGTTTGCTCGACGTCAATTATAAAGTTCATGTCCTTAACTCCTCATATTTCTTCGTGTGAGCTGAGAATTGTAGAGTAAGTCTATTAAAGACATGCAATGAATGCAAGGTGTTATGCTACAAAATTTTTGAATGACACCACTTCCACAATTCCTGGAGTCGCCGCTTCTAGCAAATGAAGTCCTCGCAGCCATTGGAATTCGGGGATCTTCACATCACTGTCTCTGTAAGCTTCATATATTCCATGTAAGAAATACAGTGCACGGTTTTTGGGTAGGCCAGGCGCTCTAACTCGAGTCTTGAGTTTCTTTATGGTAGGTAAGCTTATTAGCTTGTACTTTGTTTTTGATAGGTAAAACGTCTCCCTTGATCAAAACACTGTGTGGTACGGGCCACGGGGATCTCTGAAAGATTTTCTAGCCCTGGATTAAGTTTCCTTGTTGGTTTTGTAATCTATATAGAGAAAGCTAGCTCAAGGCTTCTTTCTCTCTTAGATTAGTGGAGAAAGAGCCTAGAGTTGGGATTGTACCTATGATAACTAGGCACTCATTTCCTGCATGGTAAAGAAAAACTGCATGTTTTGTCATAGCTATAATAACTTATTCATATTTATATGGAGAAATTAGAAAAGTTAGGCAACTGATCAGGTTTTCTGGGAGTTTGTAATTAATCTCTTTCTGAATTCTTGTAGGGGCAAAGTGGCAGAAGGTATCGATTTTGATCGACATTATGGCAGACTAGTTATCATGTTTGGTGTTCCTTTTCAGTATACATTAAGCAGGTGATTCACTCAATTGTTTTCCATCCTTGATCCTTCAAAAATGTTGGTGAGGAATGAGGATGTGTTTACTCGTTACCGTTGAATTATTTATATGAAGTGTGTTGCCTAAGCCTGGTGCCTGGTGATTGCAGAATATTGGGTGCACGATTGGAGTACTTAAGAGAAACTTTCCAAATAAAAGAAGGCGATTTCCTGACATTCGATGCTTTGGTATTTTTTATTGCACGCTTTTTTGTTACGTAATTATTGTGGTAATGTTTGTTTGAAACATCTGAGCTTCATTTCTTGGGCTACATCTACTCAGAGACAAGCTGCTCAATGCGTTGGGCGAGTGATCCGTTCAAAGGCAGATTATGGGATGATGATTTTTGCCGATAAAAGGTAATTCTTCTATGAAACCAACTAATTCTGTTCCTATTTCATGCATGCAGATCTGAGATTTTGCGTACTATTAAAAAATCTACCCCCAGAGCCAAAGGTGTTATTTAATCATACAAATTCTTGGACAACCAGATTGATATTTGGGATTGTTGTTCAAATTATATTCTGTTCAATTTAAATTTAGGTTGCTCTCGTTATTGGCTTCATATCAACAAATAATCCTACTTAGAAGGTAGGAAGTTGTGAAAGTAAATTGAAAAAGATGTTCTAAGGTATTTGAAGAAGATACATGTAAATTGTAAGTTGCTACTCATCTCTGTCGCTAGTATGTAAGGTACTAACATTCATCATTGTCTAGTGTAATATGGATTATCGTAAGCATGTGAACTACCTTTTCATTCATTGTAGCAGCAACAAGAGTCGGTTATGGAATAGTCTTTTGTTCGGCTTTCTTGTTCTTGAAGGCGACATTAAGTAGTGTCTGGAGATACATTATGAACTCAAAATTACTTGTCATATTCAGAAACTTATATTCTTTTTGTTGTCTGATGCCCTCTCGCCGGTAATTTATTAGGTACAGCCGTCATGACAAACGTTCTAAATTACCAGGATGGATACTGTCACATTTGCGCGATGCTCATCTAAACTTGAGTACTGACATGGCTGCGCATATAGCGCGAGAGGTATGTCCTTACTACTACACAGTTATTAAATTTTCACAATTCTAAATGACATACAAGTTGTTTAGATTTGCCGTTGGCCTGTCATGACCCTAAAGAAGTGGTCCATGATGTGTTTCATTGTCCATTCACGGATTAGAAAGACTATAGAGGCATTCTGGACTGACTACAAATCTTCAATGCAGAAGTAGTTAGTGGCACGAACAGTAGACTTGAGACAAGTTGGGTATGGGTTTGAGCTTCGAATTTTTCCTAGGATCTCTATCGTAAATGCCTCACCCCACTTGATTTGAACTTAAGGCTCAGTTTGGATTCTCTCTCTCGTAAATAGGACCAAATATAGTTTGACTGTCTTCCATTATTGTTGACATTGTTTTCATCTGAAATTTTATATATTGTCCCTGAAATTTCACGCGACTGTATAGTCTTAAGATGGTTTTGGTGAGTGCTAAGTTGCTTCAATTTTCATTAATTTCATCATTCCCCTTCTTTTTCTTTCCTTCCACGAGTTTCAAACATACTGGAAATAACTCCCTTGTTTGTTTAAATGAAGAGGGAAGAAACTAGTGAGGTAACACAAACTAACATAGGAAAAAGGAAATAAACGAGAAGAGGAAATAGTGAAAGAGAGTGGGGAGAAATTAACTTTGCACTTTTTCTTTTCCTTGGATTCTTTTATCTCTTCCGGCCAAACTAGGAAACCAAATAGAGGGCCAGAAAAATGTTATCTTGGTTTTTCTTTTGGCAACTTCTTAACGCAGTAAACTCAGAAGTGTTCAACCAGTGTATAGTTACTTGTTTTCTTCTTCAATTTGCAGTTTTTACGCAAGATGGCTCAACCTTACGATAAGAGTGGTGGAAGTGGTAGGAAAACCCTATTGTCACAAGAAGACTTGGAGAAGATGGAAAATGGCAGTCTTGGGGAAATGTTCTGATAGAATAGTATTATTCCTCAACGTGCTGCTTTTGTTGAAGTCGACTGCAGTCCTCATTTGCTTCTGATGGCTAAACCTCAGAAACATGTTCCTTTCCAGGATGAAAGGTTAAATTATTTGGCCTACAAGGAAAATACTGACATGAGGACCTCGAACCCGTGTTCCTTATGCTTTGATCAGCAATTTCACGAATTCGCAGTTGAGGTGCAAGTTTTTGTACAATTTTCAAATTCAGTAGCGATCTTTATGGTCTTCCGAGATATTGTGGTTTGAGTTGCACCCAAGGTTTTGTTAGTTAGGTGGTGCTTTTGCCTATTTAGAGTAGTTTGTAGTGATGAGGTTCGTTCTTAATGCTTTTTGCTTCATCTTTGATCCCTGATCTCTGTTATGTAACTTTTAACTTTTGTACATCTGTTTGTGTTACTTATATAATGGTGCTTTCATCCTTGCCAAAAGAGAAGGAAAACCAAGCTTGAATGAGATTCATGGACTATGCAATCAGGAATTTCCTGAGTATTGGCACTTCTGTAAATTGATTCTGTTCTTCTTGAACATGTAAGTAAATTTCTGTTTACTATAGCACTACTCAAAATGTGAAGGCACTTTTTGGTAGCTATTGAAAAACAGTTTGCAGAACAATTATCATAAACTGCTTTTTATAACAGAAATAGCCACAGTTTCCAACATAAAGCTTGTAAACTAAATGACACTGTCAAGAGGGGGGGAAAATGGTCGTACGCAGCATCAACAAATCAGAAAGCAAATTCATATTCTCAGAGTATGGTCTCATACAATTATCCATTCCCAAAAGGTTCTAAGCAGCATGTGAGTCTGTCATCAACCGAAAACTATCAGAAATTAGGGAAAAAGAATCAATGTCTTGAACATAAAACCTTGGTTCACAAGTAAAGAATGAAACCCAACAACCAAGGTAACAAGTTTTGTGCCAACCCAATAATAGAAAACAAACTTGCTTTGCTGTTCTCCGCGGGAGCGAAGTCCCCTCCAACGGTGTTTGTGCTTAAGACCACAACAATCCAATTGCCATATGAACCAATCCCAGCTCCTGTGAAAGAGCTTTCATTGAGATACTGGTTGTACTGAGTCTCTGTATAGTTCGTGAGCACAAGGCTTGGGACCAAGTTGGGAACGCAAACGGGCATAATTTGCCCATCTTTGGTGTCGGTGATGTTAAGGCGGCATCCGGTAAGTAGGTCTGGGTAGTTGGCAAACTGAGCCTCAGTGCCAGGGATAGTGTCTGCTCCGGTAGTGTTTGAACACGGCTGGCCCTTGAACTGGGATGCTACTTCTTTGGCAAAACAATCAGCATTGCTGCTGTCGGTTAGTGCACTCAGGCTTAGGGATGCTCGGTAACTGTTTAAGCCTTGAAGTAGACTCGCATCTGCAGCAAATTATTGTTCACAATTCGTTATTGGATGTCCACGATATGCCATATGAGAATCTTTGCCTAAGGTTTCATACGGAGGAAATGGAAAAGGTAATAGATGGAGCACTCTAAACAAAACCTAATAGATGTGTGCACATATGAAATGGTCTAGGAAGTTTTATATCAATGATTAGATAGCTAACGATTTGTTGTTCATTGAAACGAGTATTAAGGGTTTCCATCAAATTAGAGGGGGGTTTTTTCAATCAAATTATCATTCAAAAAGACTTACTTTTGTAAGAGAACAAGATTAGACCTCTATTATGCATAAGCATATATTAGACAGGTATGTGCAGCCAAGCCAGTTACAAGGGGGAAACATAGTAAGACAACAGAAGACAGAGAACTGGATCCATTCCAGAATAGGCTAACAACAATAGGCTAACAACATAAAGCATCAAATGGTATACAAACCTCATACTATAAACTTAAGTCCCAGAGTCAATTGATCTGAGAGACATTTCGAATTGCTCACATTCCAAAATTTCAAAATTTGTTGAAAAGGCAAAGCTAAGCCATTTGCAACATCAACCAAAAGACGGTGGAAATTTCCGCGCAATTATTAATCAAAGAATGCTGATACATAATTTCCTGATCTACACCAGAGGTAATCTAAACCGAAGGATTCAACACAGTGACTCATTACAATTTCCTGACTAGGGTTCTGTCCCTCAAGTTGGTCTTAAACCCTAGACATTCCCTTGATGTTCTAAACCTCATTAGTCTTTGACTTCCAAAATAATGCCAAATGTGATTAGATCCAAGATCAAAACAACATCAGCATGCAAATCCAAAACTAGAAGAACATGTAATCTCTCTTCTTGACTAGGAATACCCATTTATCTTAGCGTTCTGTTCCTATCTTACCTTGATTGGGTATGAGATGCATTTCAACAATTGGTGCCCAAATCTGATACCCATAAAAGGAAAAAAGGAAAAAAAACCCATTCTCACAATATAGCAACTAATAATGCTAGCACAAATGCCAGGGATCCAGATTGAGCAATGCGGAGAGAGAGAGAAAGAAAAAGAGTTTACCTTGAGATTTGACCTGATTAGGGAGCAGGAGAATGGCGTGGAGGAGGACAAGGAGAAGAAGGTGAAGCCTATAAAGAAAACCCATTTGCTATTGTATGGAATTAACTGTGTGTCTGAACTTGGGGACAACAGTCTTTATATCCTGGGTACCTGAGAAGAGGGAACCTTCCTCAGCAGAGATTAAACTTCCATTATAAGTAGTGGTGCAATTAAAATACCAAAATGCGACGTGTACCCAAATGTGCAAAGGGTATTTCAGATCTTGAATCGCTTTTGCGTTTGGTGCTGAATTTGTTTGGTATTCCATCCATTTCTTTAGTTGCTCACTCACTGTCTTCACAAGCAAAAAGAAAAGGGAAACAGCCGACCATTTAAAAAAAGAAAAAAAAAAGAAAAGGAAAAACGAAAGAGCTGAAAAACCTTTGACGAATTACAACTCCCATGTTTGTTTGCTGTATTTTATTTTTTTACAGTTTGGGGGTTCTGGGCCATCAGGACTAGGGAATTCACGAGAAATTATTTTTCTTACAACCTGATTCCAAGAATCGAGTCTTGATCAATTGTTTGGGAAACAAACTCATCAACCAACCGGGCTAACCCTTAGGCTAATGTGTCTGGTTCATTGATTGTTAATTTCGTGGACTTTAAACATGTCAAGGCTATAGATCGATGGTTTTGCAAGGGACATGAAGCATTAATATTTTGGGAAAATTTCAAAATACCCCCCAACCTTTACACCAAAATTTAATTAGACTCTCAACCTTTTAAAAACTTCAATTTTACTCCCAACGTTATCTTCCGTTAATCAAAATGCCCCCTTCCGTCCGAATGACTAACAGATTTCGTTAAAAGCTCCGTTAAATAGCGTCCCAATCGAATTTCGATGATCTGAGCCGTTCAATATGTTCAAAACGTGATTTTAAGGTTACTCGTGAGAAGTCAGCAAAAAAAAAGACCGAGAAGAGCTTCATCTAAATAGTTTTTTATTAAACTATTCAATAAAAAATTGTTCAGATGAAGCCATTTCCGATCATTTTTTTTGTTGATTTCTCGCGGGTACCCTTAAAATCAAGTTTTGAACACATTGAACAGCTTGGATCATCGAAATTCGATTGGAAAAGAGGAGGTGCAGATCGATCCGGATTTTGTTCAAGTCCGGACATCCAGATTTTGCTTCGGTCTGCACCTCCCCTTTTCGATCGAATTTCCATGATCCGAGCCGCTCAATGTGTTCAAAATGTGATTTTTAAGGATAACTGTGAGAAATTAACAAAAAAAATGATCGGAAAGGGATTCATCTGAACAGTTTTTTATTGAATAGTTTAATAAAAAACTGTTCAGATGAAGCCCTTCCTGGTCATTTTTTTTGCTGATTTCCTGTGGGTACCCTTAAAATCACGTTTTGAACACATTGAGCGGCTCGGATTATCAAAATTCTATCGGGAAAATATTTAACGGAGTCTTTAACGAAATCTGTTAGTCATTCGGACGGAATGGGGCATTTTGATCAACGGAAGATAACGTTGGGAGTAAAATTGAAATTTTTAAAAGGTTGGGAGTCTAATTAATTTTGGTGTAAAAGTTGGGGGGTATTTTGAATTTTTCCCTAATATTTTTCGTACCAATCCTTTTTGTTGTTAGTGGTTAGTGGCTGATAAAATAAAGATCCACGATTCCACATTATTCCGAGTAGTCCTCCAACTAAATTATAATCTGATTAATATTTCATGGCAAATGGGTTGAGCTGGAATTAAATAGAAATAAGTAAAATTATATCCCTCGTTCTCCACAGAGTTGACATGCAAATAAACAAAATTTAAAGAATTCTCCTCTCTTTCTCTCTCCAATTGGTGCACAACTCGTGCATAAAAGCATCTTTATCAGACTCTTTAAAACTCACTTTTGGTTAAACTAGAGAGCAAAGCTTCAAAAACCCTCTCACACCAGACTCGCTACACCAACCCAATATTTTGATTTTGCTACAGTCCCTCGTTACTTCAAGCAAGCCACTGTTCACCGGGTAAAACTTGTTTTATTCTTTTCTTACCTTTTTCAGTACCTTATTCACCAGATAAAACCCACACTACAATGTTTTTCTAATAAACTGCAATATTTTATTGCTCATGCACATGAACTGTAATTTTAAGTATGAATATTTAATTGAGAAAAGAGTGAGAGTAAAGAGTTTGATGCAGTAGACATTTTTAAAAATGAGTAGCTAAAGTAATAAAGTGAATTTTTAAGGTGTAAATTGGTCCAAAATATAAAAAGTCTAATGTGGATGTTCTAACTCTCACAACACGCTCAATATTAAACATTGTTTTTTTTTCCCAGAAATATTAAACATTGTTGGCTCGTATAATATAGCTTGTGCATGGCATTTAATTAAGGTAAGAGTACATGGAGACTCTTTCAATTATCACTTTTTTCCACGGAAAGTCCATAATATTTAAAACCGCCCATATAGACCCCTTATTTAAAATCGTTCATACAAACTCCCTCAACTATATGAAATACAAAATTGTCTAATTCTGTTAACGGAATGAGGAAAAATGACAATTTTACCCCTTCAAAATCGCCCACATTGGCCCCCTCATCTATAAAAAAATGTCCACACTTACCCGTTCATCTTAACGGTCTTCTTGACAGAAGGGTGCTGATTGGTTAACGGTTATAGTTGAGGGGGTCTGTATGGGCGATTTTAAATGTTATGAGGTCTCCGTGAGAAAAGTAAAAGTTGAGGGGGTCTCCATATACTTTCACCTCTAATTAATTTGGTGTTAACTATTTTTTACCTATACTCCATAAGAGATGTATTTTTAAAGAAAAATAAGCAAATTATGTTTATGTCGTCGTGTTTGCCAGCATATTTCCGTTCCACTCAAACTTTGCATCATATTTCTCTTTTTCTTGTTGGAAATTTAGAGAAGTGATCTTTCAAAATGGCGCTTCAATTGGAGACTATCATTCGACGCATCTGCACAAATCTCCTACAAAACATTATTTCAGTATAGTGCCTCTTGTGTAACAGTGCTTCACGATGATCACTTTCTTTGTTTTCAAATTTTTTTTTTTTAAAATCGGATGTTCGGGCCAAATTACGTGCATCTCGACTAATTCTGGGATCCTGATGAAGTTAACGATCGGGCAAACCTCCAATGGCCCCAAGACTTGAAATGTTTGACTCTTGTAGAATTCGAACTCGCGACCTCTAGGATGGCAAGTCAATTACTGTCTCGTGCTCACTTGACCAAATCCCTTAGTTTGGCGCAATTGGTAGATTATATGTGCTAGATGCGGCATAAATTCTACAAGATTGTACTATTGCAGAGTACTTGCTTTATCTCATAAACAACACGTACTCAATGCTACGTCAAGTTATTACTACTTGGTAGGTATGATTTGGTGGATTGCCCTCTTTACTTCCACAATACTTGGCTTCTTCCCACTGCCGTTATCTTTCACCTGAACAATGGATCAAACAAAAACCCAATGAAATTAGTACAATATCAGCATATAAACGGATGGGATAAACATAAAAAAGTGTTAAATAAAATCTGAAGTTTACGAATATTAGAATTAGACTTTTGCTTACAAATATTCACTGAAGAAATACTCAAGAATTTTTTTAACTTGCAACCGATCGATGATGTGAAACGATTAAACCCACACAGAATATAAAGCAATGCACTTTTGCTTTTAAGAAATCAAGTCAAAAGTAGTAGATATAGTTAGGTGAAAGTGTTTACAAAGGAGTGAAATTTCATTGGGAAATCCCTTTGTTTAGTAGGAATGATTTCTTAGGGCTGCTGATTTTGCCACTCCTTTTTTTGTTAACATCACTCCCCTGCAAGTGTATTTTTGGTGCAAAAATACACTTACACTTGCAGGGAAATGGCGTTAACAAAAAAGAGAGTGACAAAATCATTTCTCTTTCTTAGTCCCTTTCTTTTGTGCTTTTCATTTGTACCAGAAAATGGGGGAATGTGACTTGGCCCATTTTTGAAATTGGGCTCTTGCTAAAGCCCCCATAGAAAGCCAAGTCCAAATATCTAAGATGGGCCAAGCCCGATCAGAATCCTTCGAAAATTATGCTATTTGGACTAAAACAGCTGTGTTATGTGCACATACACCGACAAAATATGGCTGTCATCTGATACATGTGAGACTCACAGCATTTGACGAAATCATCTGTGGTCGGTGTCTGTAAGGTTTTTGCTAAAACACAAACTCTAAAAGCTAGGAAAAATCTAGGCACATATCTTGCGAACACAATTATATCTAGAACTGTTAAATATATGTTGATTCAAATGCATTGAACGGCTTGATGCAATTGCGTCTAAATTTGTGTTTCAAAATTATGTTAAAGTATCATGCTATGAAAGCTATGCTATTTGGACAAAAAAAAATCTCATGCTACAAAATCAAACGGCTCATAGAGCAAAAGATCATACCTTAGCTCTCAACTCAGCAACAAAGATCCCGTTCGTCAACGACGACTGCACCGCCGTGACCTCCACCCGATGGTCCCGCAACACCACCATCACATCCAACAAAATCCCTTCCCTATGCGGACACTGCAGCTCCACCAACGCATCGCTCTCGATTATCGACACCTGTACCTGCACGACAACTCCGGCCACCGGCTGCGGCGGCGGGGGAGGCGGTGGTGGAGGCGGGGGACTCAGAACCGGCACCGGAGAAGAATCCACCGCCTTCACCTTCGCTCCACCAGTCCCCTCCACTATACGCAACTTCCTCTTGTCCGACCCGGTTGGCCCGCCCCCGACCCGGGCCCTATCCGTATTTACAACTGTCGTGATTCCACTCCTCTGTTCTTTCAAACTCAAACTACTCGATCTCTGTAGGTCCCCGGACGATCTGGACCGTTGACTTTGATCTCGTTGGTCTAGTTCCATCTGACGTGCCTTGGATTCTAGATCCTGGATCTTCTTACGCAACTGCTTCACGTACTCGATCGTGTCCCCTAAAATCGAGGCCTAATCCAATGGCAAAAAGACAAATTTATTATTAAAATTTTAATCTTATTTATAACTCGAGTATGATGGCATCACCACGAGAAGAAAACATCCAAATGACTCGCTCTCAACAATAATAACCTCTGCGTTCGATATTGTTGGTTCTTTATGAAAAGATGTCTAATTTTTGGATCATTAAAAAAGTACTTTCGTGTATAATTTTTTTAAAGTTTTTGAAACTAAATTGAAAATCTAATCGAGTCAAAAAAATGTACTCCTCTGTCCTAATTTTTTAGTCTCAGTTAGCACTTTTTGTCATTCTAAAAATATCGTTCCACTCCAAAACTAAACGGGTAATGTATACTACTGAAGTGTCTTTTTCTATCCTTCCACTTTTAAATTAGTAGTACTGCAAAAGTAAGAAAATATAATGATTGAAAGATAAAATGAGAAAAAAAATTCAAATGTGCAATGATTCTATTTTCTTATTTAGTTGGAATCCCCATAAAAGGCTAATAAATTAGGACGGAGGAAGTGCTTTATTAATTTGGAGTCAACGTTTTAATTTGGAGTAAAAAAAATGTAAAAAATTACACACAAAAAATACTTTTATTTTTTGATTATTCAAAAATTATAGCACTACGTCTTTTGTGAGAGAACCAAACAGTATGAAACGTACCCAACGATCGAGAAACACAAAAATGAAAGACATGCGGTTAGCAAGGAACCAACCTTATCCATTTTGGTAACGAACGGGACGAGAGATCGCAAGATGATGAAGCGCTCGTTGAGCTTTTCGCGGCGGCGACGCTCGGCGAGGACGTGGTTGGCGCTGAGCTCGTCCTGCGGCGTCGTCCCCTTACGGAAGCGGGAGGCGGAGTCCGCGGCCGAGGCGGATTTGGGGGAGTTGTTGTCGTTGTGGTGCTTGGTGTGGAGGAAGGGGACGGTGAAGAGGATGTATTTGAGGAGCCACTGGGAGGTGCCGTCCGCGGGGATGGCGGCGTCGTAGTGGTGGTCGGAGGGTCGGGGGTTCCACTTGGAAAATGAGGATTGGGAGGAGTACATGAGGTAGCCGGTGGCGGCGGCCGAGGAGGAGGAGAACGAGTCCGACCACCGGCTGGATTGGTGTTGGAGGATGGTGGATACTGTTTGGGAGTAGTGCGTGTCCTCTTGTGTTAATTCTTCCAGCGCAGGCCCTGATAAGCAAATTCAAGAGAACGCAAGCTGATGATAAAATAACGCGCGAGTTTATATTTCTTTCTAGGAAAATAATTCGGACACAACAACTAATTAATCTGTTCAGAAACGTCCGATAAATATGGGTTACACATATATCTCGAGAGTTTTAACGTGCATCGAACGACTTCAAACGAATTTATCCGGATAAGATATCTGAGTCCGTAGTATTCCTCTTTTCTCGTAAAACAATAAAAATTGAATAAGGTACTCCCCATAAAGTAGCAAATCACATAAATGGAAGCTTAGGTTATATATTTTAAGTGCAGACTACTGGAAATTTTTGAAATTTTTTGATGGGGGTAATGCAGAGTCTTTTTAGAGTTTTGACTTGTAAGTTGAAGCTTGGAAAGTTAGTTGGGGGAGGATTAATTTATTTTGGTTGCTCTTTCGATGGTAGTAGCTAGCACATGGTAAAGTAAAATCAAAGGAAGCAAGGAAATTAATGTTGCATGTGAATACGATTTGATGATCAACTGCTCTGTGGACAAGAAAGCAGGTTCCTGCAGTCAATTATTTAAACTGCACCATTAAATGCCGAAAGTCTACGTCCATCGCTCCCTACATCGCTCTTAATTTCATTGTAGTGATTTTTTTTTTTTTAAATTCGAACCATTAATTGTCAAGACGGACGTTGAGATATTAAGCGGTGAATGAAGCACCGCTTTTACCTCGTGCAATCATCATGACACTCTCAGATGCAGCAATGGCTAAGATTGGGGAACTCTATGGTCTCAAAAGTTAAGAAATATGAAAATTTTCCAAAGCGCAAATTCTGGCTAGATTTTAGTTTAGAATCTTGAGATTTTTATGCTATGGAATCCCAGTGCATGGATGCATGTTGTGTATTGACATCATGATTTTCTTTCTTTCTTAATTTCTTCTTCTTCTTTTTTTTTTTTTTTTTGCTGTTATTGACACCATGAATTGGTAGGGTTATCGTTTGTCTTTCTAGGCGATAATAAAAAATCATTTGTAGGGTTTGATCAGAATTAGGACCTTTTTTTTGTTCCGAGTTATTTTTTTTTTTTGGGTCAAAATGTACTTTACGAAAGGCTGCTGATTTTGTCACTTCCTTTTTTGTTAATGTCACTCCCCTGCAAGTATATTTTTGGTGCAAAAATACACTTGCAGGGGAGTAGCGTTAACAAAAAAGGAGTGGCAAAATCATTTCCTTTACGAAATAGTTTGGTTCTGAATTAGAGAAGATAAGCATACAAAATGGTACTCCATTTTTTTCGGACCCGGTCCATCGGGCTAAAAAAATTATTCGGTGGTCCTGGAATTTGCTTCACGCACTTACATGCTTGTGTGGGCTCCATATAAATTGGTGCGAGACATTTAGAAAAATGTTAATTAGCAAATTTTAGGAGCACCAAATAATGTCTCTAGTCAAAATGATTAGAACGTGATAAAATCCCAACTAATATATCATACCTGAAGGTGGTGGTTGGAGACTACTGCTCATAGGGTCCTGCAGCAATGGCCACCTCCGCGTCGACTCGGCCCTATACGAGTCAGCTCGCCGTTGATGATCCACCGTATTTCCCCCCTGGCTGGCCGCCAGCAACTGAAACTCGGCCGAGTCCAAATTATTCGACCCGTCATCGGGCGAGCCAAGACGGATGTCCTCAGACATCTCAAGCTGCATCAGCTCACTTGGCTCAGCCGCCGCAGCATGAGCCACATTTACCACGCCTGGGTTCTGATTCCGCCCCGTGTCGGCTTCTGATTCCGACTCCCCTTCTTCATCCTCTTCCTCCTCCTCTTCGTCCTCCTCTTCGTCCTCTTCTTCTTCCTCCTCGTCGATTTGGTTGGGGTTGACCGGAGGATTTACGGGAGCGTAAACGGTTGTTGGGATTGGAGGAGAGTGAAAACGGGGGTGGTCGGAGGAGGTGGCGGGGTTGGAAGTGGAGTGTTCGGAGAGGGCTGGTTTTGGAGGCTGAGGAGGGTGGTGGTCTATGAAGAAGCTCTTTACCTGTTGCACCAAGCCAACGTCTTCTTGAACCTGCAATGACAAATTGGATTATTGATTTTTATTTTATTTTTTCACGGATCCTATAGGCAAGCCATTAAATGGACCCGATTGTGTAACCCAAACATCGAGGGAGCTAGCGGCCACACCAGTCACGGCCCTCCACTTACTTTAGGATACTCGCTCTGTAGGGAATCGAACTCCAGACCTTAAGGAATACTCTCAACTGTCCGAACCAGTGGACAATCCCTGGATTATTGATATCTTGTTCGTAGATCGAGTGCGTTGCTGTTATAATAATTTTATAAAATAAAATATGATCTGCAGGGGTTTAGAATTGGTGATTTCCTTAAAAATAACCACATGAAATTTTTGTTAATTAAGGTGTTCGGACCAGCATACTCGCATCTCTTTCACTAATCGTAAGAAAAAATCCCATCGCCCACTATAGCCTAACCTAACATAAAATGTTCCGATAAAATCAAATTAAATACGTTTTGGGCTGGCTGGAATAATTTGGAAAGAGATAAATAGTTTTACCCTTTCTGTTGTGCCAAATTCGACAACGCCATCAAGTAGAGGAATACATAGTACAGTCTGCACAAATACCACATTAAATAATTTCCCAAATTAGTAATGAGTAACAAAAAACAGGAAACCACCGAGTATGACGTCAGAAGTACCAAACAAAAGGGTGGCAGAAGTAATTACCTGAATGCGAGCACTCTGATGCAGCAAAGAGGTGGAAGTTCAGGAAACACAAGTGAGAAGAAACAAGCTATAGTTAGTAAACTGGATTGAATTGGGAAAATGTATATATTGTGTAGTGGTGTGCGCAGAACCGTATCGCGCATCTCCGAGCTGTCGGATCTCATCTTGGCAATGAACGGCCCTTGATCGTTGGTTGCCGAGATGAGATCCGAGCTGTCGGACACGGTGCTGTGGACCTCACTGCACAGCACCAACCCGAAGTCCACTTAAGATGCAACGTAAGTACACGTTAGATTTAAGCATAAAAATAAGAGGCATAAAAATTAGTTATATGGGACCGACTCACATAATTTGCAATACACGATCATCACCATAGATGGTATTAAAAAAACTATAACATTAAGCATATATGTCAAAGATCATATTGCGTATTTTAAGAAACTTGTTAAGTGCTCCTGAACAATTCAACCACAATCTCTCACATACACGTGGCGCCCACATGAGAATTAGATCATGAATCTGAGTTCAAAGTGCATAAGTGTGCCTAGCTAGCTAACATCGTGCTTAGCCCATATATATACCATTGATTTTAGGCAAAAGTTCATGCAATTAAGTCTTACGTACAAAATTCTTCGATCGCATACCTTGGCGAGAATGGCTCTAGAAAAGACTTTGCTGTCGACTTCGTTCGCCCCAGTAAGCCAAACATGTTGCCTCTTTGCATACGCTTTTCCGGGTAATCTGCACATAGATTACAGTGGAAATATATGAACGTACGTTCATGAACAAAATGAATAAGATTATCTTTGAGTACAAAATAACGAATGCTTTTACTTATATGTGTACATATACCTTCATGTAGAAGCACATGTCGAGTGTACAAAAAATGTCAATGTCTAGATACAATTTTATACTTAGTACTAGCTCCAAGCTTAGAAAATCAGATCCGAAGCCAAAGCAATGGGGGATTGATTATCACATCATATAAGAAGATGGTAATTAATTAGAATAATTCACTGCAAATGGTGGCTTTCTATAAGCTGTGATATAATCCATATTTTCTCCTTTTCCCAAAAAACAGTATTTCTCTTCAATCCCTAGTCAAGTCATATCTGAAAGACCCAAGGTTGATGAAATTGACAATTGCTAGCTATATCTGTGAGTTGGGATCCTCAGGCCCCATTCCAGAATACCTTTTTAAAAAATAAGTATTTATTTTATATTTTTAAACTCAAAAATAATGTTAAATGAAAAATAATTTTTCAATTTTTTTTGCACCGTATTGAAGATCTCAATGAGATCTATCAAATAAGATCCATATTGATAGAAAAATTATTTGTGTAAGCATATGATTTTTGAACTTTAAATTATTTTCTTAAAAAATAAGTACTTATTTCCCTTTCGGAACGGGGCCTCATCCTACTACTATAAGATCTCACAATGAAGAAAAAGACATGAAGCCTTTTCACCAAAGTTCCTAAGGTGTGGCAAAGTCAACTTCTACACTTACTTCTTCTTTCAAGAACTTTATCAGGTGTCTTGCTAAAATCTCCATCAATCACTATTTTTTTTTGTACTTTACTTTGCATTTGTTTCACACAACTGTCCCTCGATTCTCACGGTAATGACTTTCACCGAGTCACACTTTGAGATTACGAATTTTGACTTGCCTATCTTGGAAACCGTGCTGCGTACCTCCGAGCCGTCGGATCGTGTCTTCGACGGCTCGGATCTTATCTCGGCAACCAATGATCGAGAGTCGTTCATTATCGAGATGAGATTCGAGCCGTCAGATGCACAATCCGACGGCTCGGAGGTGCACAGCACCATCCCCAATTCGTCCATCTGCTACTTTATGATTCTGTTGTGTAAAACTGTAACTCTTTTAACGTGTAGGGAAATGATTTTCACACTCTTTTTTTTTTAATTATGATGACACTCCATTTTTTGTTTTTTAGTGAACTTTTTGTGTACAGTTTTTTATTAAAAGACAAGAAAAAGAGTGTCATAATAAAACAAAGGGAGCGTGAAAATTATTTTCCTAACGTTTATATGAATTTTCGAAGCACCAAAAAATTAAGTACAGTAATATTGAATTGATTTGGTCTCTTGCCATGTATTTTTTTTTTTGCCACAGCGATATACATCAGCGGAGGTTAGTGGGGGTGTTAGAGTTAGCACGGGAAGACCAGAAGCTATCCATAGCCCTGGCCTCCTAAAGGGTCTGCCCCCTGTGGGGCTCGAGCCCAAGACCTTCCACAAAGGGGAGGCAATGACTTACCAACTGCACTAAGCAGTGGTTGTCAGTCTCTTGCCATGTATAATAGGTAGATAGCGGAGTTATCTTTCCATAACATTCGTAAGTTCTAAAAATGTTGGCAGTTAGCATATTAACATGGTATCACGGCAAATGTTCAGTCTCGTTATAGAGAAGTCAGAGGTGTTTGGTCACACGTGAAAAAACACAAGTGGTGAAAGTATAAATAATACAAAATTTACAACTTAAGTAATTCAACTGAGATTAGTCATATACACACATCGACAGTACAGAGCTCAACTCAACAATGTACGTATGACTATTTATGGACCGGTTCGGTTTAGTTCAGCAAAAAATTATACTACTTATAGAAGTATCTTTAAAAAACGACTATACATAACCTAAAATTTTGGAACATTGTCCAAATCTATTTCCAACCATATCAGTTAATTCTGTAAATTTATGGTAATCACATTACAGAAATGCCAGACCTTCAATAAGAGATGCAGTATATAAAATGCATTGGATTACATCTTTAGGAAAAGGGACTGAACCGTCCTGCTAGGCTCTTTGTGGGCCCTTAAATGGTCCACTTCTTTTAACCAAAATAAAAAATAAAAATGGTCCACTTCTAAAACTCATCAAAAGAATTAATTACGCAGCAAATAGTGTTGCCCGGGTATCGTTTAATATATATGCTTTCATAACACATCACATGATTATAGGTTTATAACCAATCCGAACCAGTTTATCAGTTCCAAGAACTTCCCTTGGGTTTTTTTTTATTATATATATATTATTTTAAATCTCTACGTTGATAAGAACACATGTTCTCCTTGAGTGTATTTCTTCAACACAACTACCCCTCTGCTCCTATTTAGTACTGTCGAGATGAATGCCATATTCGCTGGCCCCTTCACCTATTTATAGTAGTAGTTTGTACGGAGTAGTATTGAATTGCATGCAGACTACTCTAGTGAATGCTCTTGTTTGTGCAATTGGAAAGGCAGTCAATTTTCCACGACACACACACAGAGATCTAGAGAGAGAGAGAGAGAGAGAGAGATGAAATCAATGCGCTCAAGCTAATTTCTCTAGATGATATAATGAGTGTAAAACAAAAGTAGACAGTTGCATGTATTATGTATACTTGTACGTTTGCATTTAGGGAAACAGTAATTTATGTACGTAGTCAAAAGGAAATACATGTTAGTAAAATTTTAGTGGAACTACAGAAAAGAAAGTATTAGGAATAAACACTTTGTTTAGTTCTCCTCTGATCAGAAATATTCTCTCCAAATTTTTTGATTGTTTCGTTATCCGTGTTTTTTAGTCTTTAGTTAATTTTTATCAAAAATTTTACTTATTTTTTAGTTTGTATATAGCGTACCTCTATTTAAAAAATAAAAGAGTTTGTTGAAATGTTACAAAATTGACTAAAGTCAAAAAAATATTTAAACCTATAGAACCTTCTTCTTCTTTTTTTTATCTCAGAAATTTATCTTAAAACTGACAACCAAACAAAAGAAACTTACCCAACACCAGGAGGAAAAGAGAAAGACACACACATGAGATAGAACCACTCGGACTCCGTTAAGTCTTCCGGCGACAAGGAGGCACAAGGCCGCCGTGTCTGCTGGTTTGACTCGCCCGCGGAGAGGGAATCGTACAATTCTCTCAGCTGCTGGCTTCTTTGGAGCGACGCCTCCTCTGCGCTCACCTCCATTGGTTGTACTGTCTTTCTTGTTTTGATTGCTCCATTGTAGTACCCATCTCCCCACACTAAGATCCTACCAATCATGTTTTAAGAAAGACATCCCAAAATTAAAACCCATATTAGCCTCAGACATGCATAATATTCATTAGGTCTTCTGTACGTATTTTTTTGATCGCCAAAACATTTAACACTAAGGCTTAAAATGTCAAAATCGTCATTGTCACGTTGTTCTGCTTGAATTTTTTTATCAAGTTTTGTTTATGTATAATTCAGAAAATTTGCTTTTATTGACAGCTCACTGAGTTATCCAAAATTAAAGAAAATAACCAAAAAATAGTTTATAGAAATATTAATATACAGATCCAATATCTAACACTAATACACGTATTTCACATTTTTACGCACTTTTATAGACTTTTCACACATAAACCACACAATTTCAACCTTAAAATAGCCCACTGGGATTTTTTTAGCATTTTTCTTTTTGAATGCTATATGAATATCCCAAATAATTTTTGTAATTAAACAATACTGTGTCTTTTATGTCTGTTTATTTCAAATAAAAGCACCCCCACCAGTTGAAAAATGCCAAGTTTTTTCATCTGTTTTCTTATTAATCATTTTTCTTGCAATATACTTTGCTTGAACACCATTATCAAAATTTGCCTGTCCCTAACAGAATTTTTGAAGCCATTAGTTTTCTGTACATTTTATGTCAAAATACGTATCACTAGATAATTCTGGTTGATAATTTCATCAACTGAATGAATTTCCTACTTATCAAAAAAAAAACTGAATGAATTTCCTGTATAATTTTTTTTTTATAAAGATATATTTTTCCAGCATAAAATTTTGATATCTAATTCAATTATCATATACAATTACGTACTATGGTAAATTTGATTATGAATTTTTCTGATGGAATTACATACCCTTGTTGAGGGCACAACTGCCAGAAGAGACTATAAGTCCATTGCACTGATTGCACCGCCGTCTGTAACATGCTTTGCAGCCGCGTACTTGGCGGTGCCGCCATCTACGTACGCAGCTGACCTATCACCACCGCGTACGTCTTAATTGGATCCCCCAAATCCTTCTTCTGTCGTTAGAAAACAAAACCACCACGACATATCCAAAGAGGGACCCAAAAAAAAAAAGGGTATGTTTAGATGAGATGGGAATATAAGGGAGGTGGGAACAACCTCCAATGGAGCATGTGAGCTGAAAATCAAACCATTAAATCAACTACGAGTAAAAGAGAGAGGTAGATCTAGGTAGAGAGTACTCAGAGAGAGAAGGGGGCAAAGATTGATGACTTTGAGAGAGAGAGAGAGAGAGAGAGAGAGAGCAGACTTGCAGGTAAAAGAAAGAGGTAGATGATGACTTTGAGGAGGGGAGTGGGGGGAAGATTCTACTGAATTTTTGGAAGAAGGGTCGTTAAGCTTGGGGGATCAGATGGGGTATTGTAAGATTTTTAAGAGAGAGAGAGAGAGAGAGAGAGAGAATGAGAGTTTTGGAAAGAGAAATAGTAGTTAGGGTTCGAGGGGGGATGTACAGTTGTCTGATAGTGTCATTTTGACTGGTTGGTTTACCAGCCAGTTTAGTGTGCGTGATTCCAAACCGATGGGGGAGCATGTTTCGCCCCAAAAGTGCACCCTATAGACCTCGTAAAAATAATTCAAGCCGTTCATTTTCTTGATGCTGTCAGATGATTAAAAATTACGTTGATTTGTCATTATGACCGCATGATTGTTGTGTACATAGTTCTTTTGAATGTCCATTTAGTTAACATCATAACTGTTGCTCATTTTCTAAACAAAGCTTTACGTGCGGAACGAACGATTCGGATTATACTTTTTTCCGAAATGATAATCTGACCAGTAAGCCTTTACAAAACAAACGATTTGGATCATATTTTTTGGAGCTCGAGATTGGGTTCATTTTGAGAGCACAAAAGGACTGCTTTGGGCAGCATTTAATAAGTCCGCTGAATGTGTGCCGTTGATTTTGTTAGTTGTATGTGCCCTCCCTGCAGTGCCTCTGCCTGCGCTCACGTGCGTTTGTAGAGAGAGAGAAAGAGAGTGAAAGATTAGGTGGAGGGGAGAATGGAAGTTGGGATTGCGGGAGAACAGGATAGGTGTAGGGTATTGTTCAGTGTGGAGGAGTGTAGTTATTAGGGTGGGCTTAACCAATAATTTGTCGCCGACTACTGGAAAATTCCTGACGCGGGAAAAAAGTTTGTCAGGACTCTTTTTTTCTTTTCATTTGTCGGTAATTAATTGGGACGAGGGGATCCTCCTACGCGGCTGATCTGATCGTCTCATCTATTTCAGTAATAGACGGCTAGAATTTTAATTCGAGTAATGGAAGATTTGGATCAATAAGAGCTCGGATAAAATCCGATCTGTCGGCGTCAAAATGAACGGCCGGACAAGTCGCCCTACAACCCCTTTATTGCGAACTGCAGACAGAATTTCCAAGTTCTATGTCATGACACATGGACACGTGTTCCAAGACTCTTCTCTACTGTGTGATGAAAAATTATCTCTGGGCATCACACGGTGCTCCATGAGCATCGAATATCCCAATATGCAAATTTTTGGCATGTGCTTCAATCCTCTCGCATGTAATTAATTTCTCTTTTTCTATTATAACAGATATTTGAGTTGGGTTGTTCATGTCTCGATTAGTTTCGGAGCCCTAAAATTAATGACCAGATAACAAGTTCAAAGGCCCAAAGTTTTGAAATATTTGGGAATTTGAACTGTCAACTGATTTTACAGTCAACGAGTATTCCTATTTTTTGTTTTTAAGTACAAAAAAAGTACATGAAATGACGTGCCAAGAAAATTAGAGTAGATTGGAACACAAAATTCAGAACTTCTGACCAAAAGTTCTCATAATTGAAATCATCTCGGTAAGTTGTTCATTTTTATACTGTAGATCGCAAATTATAGAGACAAAATATACTAACTCAACCACATCATTGGTTTATTGTAATTAATCTAGAATGCATTTTTTCTTTTCGTATATACGCTTGTCCAAAATTATATAAATATTTCTATTTATCAAGCACTCTGAATAATTTTTGATTCCTCCGCTACAAGCTGTTGATGATAGGTCTGCACAAATATCGGATCAGGCTTACACTAGAAGAGGTGCTTGCCATCTTCTTTGCTCTCACTGGAAGAGGAAGTGAAGGCAGTGAACAATCACGCAAGAAGATTCAAACCTAGCTCCGAGTGAGCATCTCGAGACTTCCTCATACCCAAGCCCACGTAATCGATAATTGGGCTTCAATTAATTAATAATCAATTAAAACTTAATTTCCCAAACCCATCCAATAAGTCCATTTATTTTTTTAAAGAATTGTATTCCAAACATAAATTAATCAACCATAACAATCACTAATTAGAATTCACAACCGAAATAATTGGACTTCAAATTCTAAGTTGATCTCACACCACTATTAAAACATACCATAAAAGTTCTATAATTAAATTGTCTCCAAAAAACAATTAAAGTGCTAAAAAAGTTGGAACACTTCAACATCCATAAAGCTATATCATGCAATAACTTCTCTCTAGTAAAATCGCACTTCTTCACAACATTTCATGCAGAGCATAGAAATAATGGAGTTATTACTACATGAGTATATATACATGTATGTTATTAAAAAAAAAAGAGTGATTTTATTTATCGGGTCGAGTCGAGCCGGGCCTTAACCTTAGGGAAACTTCCTGGCCGGTCCTGTCTGGGTGAAAAATAGCCCACTAGGTCCTGTCCAAAGAGCCCATAGCCCAGTAGGGCCTCTTCATTATTTTGTATTTTTGTTGACAAAAATACCCATCGCAAAAAAAAGGTGATTGGAGAGAGACAAAAATATCACCACCACCACCGTCACACCACTACCCACACCACCACCCCACCACCACCACCACTACCACCGCCACCACGTCGCCACCACCACCACGCCGCCACCATCACCACCACAACGTCGCCACCGCCACCACGCCGCCATCACCAACATCACCACCACCACCACGCCACCACCGCCATCACAATGACCACCATCACGCCGCCGCCACCACCACCATCGCAATTAACAGTGTTAATTTATGTTTAAATTAACACTGTTAATTAGTAATTAGTATTATAATTAACACTGTTAATTGTGGTATGAATTTTGATAAAAATTAACACTGATAATTTAGATAGAAATTAACACTGTTAATTGTGGTGGTGGCGGCGGCATAATTGTGGTCATTGTGGTGGCGGTGATGGTGGTGGTGGCGCTGGTTGTGGTGGAGTGGTGGTGGTGGTAGTGATGGTGTATGAGATTGTATGGGTTCATTTGTTTTTAAACGGGGGTAAAAATGTAAAATACACTCTACAGGATCTATTATGAATTGTACTCTATAGAAAAAGGATCTAGTAGACTAAGGGTCATCATCGGGCCGACCCAGCCCGCCAAGTCGCTGCCCAAGCCCACCCACGGGCCGGGCCGACCGGGCTTTTTCTTTTTGGCGGGCCGGGCTACCTACCATAAATTGAAGCCCAAGCCCGGCCCACGGGCTAGCCCAATTGGCAGGTCGGAGGGCCAAAAGCCCTTAAATTTCCTTGGGCAAAACTAAACCAAGGGAAAAAAGAAAGGGTTTTGTGCGATTTAGGGCAAATAGGTGGGCCCGTTGGCGGGCTTTTAGGCGGGTACCAAGGGCGGGCTCACGGGCCGGGCCTACGGGCGGGCCAAGTAAAAATTTATAGGCCCGAGCCCGTCCATTACAAACTACGGGCCGGGCTAGCCCGCCCGTTTTACGGGCTCGGGCCGGGTAAAAGCCCGACGGGCCGGGCGGGCTTTGGGCGGGCCGCGGGCCTTCGGGCTAAATGATGACCCTTATAGTAGACTATGAAATTAAAAAATAGGACCAACCCAGAATTAACTCTAAGGAATTTTCACGAATTCAGCCCATTTACTAAACAGACTTAAAATCTTAACCCAGCTTAAATACTTTTTCCAAATTCTAAAAAAGGCAAGCTGAGTTGGGCAGGCTACCGGGCCAATTTGCACCCCTAGAACTTGATGAGTTAATTAACATTTGAGAATCATAAGCAAGCTGTACTTTCCTTTCTCCCATTCCATGAGAATCATGAGTTAATTAATATATGATCTCTGACCGTTAGCTTAATAATAAGCAAGCTGTTTTCACTTTTCGCCATGCCCAGTGCGCTGACTTTATAAGATTTTTTTTTTTTTTTTCCTTTCTCCCATTCCAAAGAGTTATAGCCAGGGGCGGACACAAAGGGGTGCCGATGGGTGTTGGTCCTTCCACGACTCTAAATATTTTCACACATTATATTGATTTAGAAAAGTTTTACTGAATTGGCCCATGCAGGTTCCTCGCGAAACTTTTTTTAGAATTCCTATATATGTTTATAAAATAAATTCATGAAATTTTAAATTATCAACCTTTTTTGATAAAAATAAGATGACAACTATGAATTTACACACAATCTTGTCTCTTCTTCGGACATGACAAGCTAGTATCATGATGTACATATGAAATACATTCTTAGCTATTCATGTAAAAATACACGTGGTTTAGGCCGCTACTAATCCTGTGTCTGCCACTAGTAGCCCAGCAACATTATTTTCGAGACATCGGCACTAATTAATTAATCTGTCTTTAAATACCATTGTTGTTATGTCTCGAAACGATCATGATATCCCTGAGACACGTGCATGTGTGTTGTGAAATTAATACCGAAAGATCAACATTTGATTCCCTCTTTGAACTGCTAATTAATCCATTATTGCTAGTCTGTCCAAGCCAACTGATTTGGTTAGGTTTTCCGTAGAATGTAGTTTGGTTAATTTGATCCTAATTTACAAAGAGAAAAACCCAAATTAATCATGTGATTTGGTCCATAGATATGTTCGTGTCAATGATTCTGGTTCCCAATTAATCGATCCAAACCGCAATTAGAATCTATGAATAAATAGAACTGAATATATATTCGTTCAAAAATATGGATTTTGATTTGATTAGTTAGTCAAATTATTAGTGTTGTAGATAAATTTGCACACATATATAATAACCCATCTTAAAGTAAACCGTGATTTCAAACTGAAACGAAACCATCGTCAAATTTTTTTGAATCGATGTCTTTGAGTTTTACGGATCGGTTCATTCTTAAAGTCTCAAATCGTCATGAATTGATTTGATCGTTGATTTACCACGAAATCGAATACGATCCGCGGTAGCCATTATCCTTTCAAGCCAGAAACATCAAAGCATTCTGGGGTTCGTGCTTTAGAGTACGTTCTTCTTTTTCCTTCCATATAAATATTGAACCAGTATTCTTCAAAAGTCATGTATATAGGATCCCCTCATAAAGAGGTTGTTAGTGTTTCAGTGTTCATGAAAGAGGAGAAAGTTTTGGGTGCCGGTAGGGTACCACACACTGTCAGCGATCCGGAACGTCCAAACGTGTTTTGGACAGTCCAGATTTTAGAGAGAGAAAAAGAGGAGAGAGAGTAGTGGGGTGAGGGAAGAGAGAGGTAATAAATTTGAACCGTCCAAAACACGTTTGGATGGTCCGGATCACCGACGGCACCCAAAAACTTTTCCATAAAGGGGTCGTTAGTGTTTAATTCAGTGTGTAGGGTAGGTGTAGTAAATTGGAGTAGTAATTGGTAGGTGGGGTGCATGAAATGTGGTCACGAATGTACGTACACCTAATTTTAAACACACCCACCTGATTTTGCAGCTTCTTCTTCTTCTTCCTCCTAACTTTCTTACCAGCCGTTCTCTCTTCATTTTCATGTCTCTTTGTCCCCTCCCTATATTTTTCCTTTAAATTTCTTCTCATTTTCCTTCTTTTCTAAGGACTACATATATAGGGTTAGGAAAATGTGGGTGAGTAGTGCACATATTTGTACAAGAATCTCTTGGAGAGTACAGTACTTTTTGGGATTCAATGCAACGGAGGAAGTTCTCATGTCCTTGTGTGAGCTCGTTTTGTGTCCACAAAGATGATCAGAACCATTCATATCATAATTAATTCTCCTTTGAAAAGATTATTCACACAACAAATGAGCTTGATCTGAGATCAAGAAATATGTGAAGAAATCTAATTTGTCCAAGAAAAAAATATGCCGTTGAAGTTTCAAACCATATTCGCCATTCATTTTTTCTTGAACAAGTCTGTTTTCTTCGTTTATCTATCAAAATCAGATCAAGCTGAATTTTTTACAGAATTTATAAGATTCGTAAGAATACACAGTTGCATTCGAAACCGTCCGATGTGTGTGAGTATCACACATACGCATTCTTTGAGCCCACATACATCGACACATCCGTGTCATGTGTTCGGAGCATATATTGCCAGGGACCCTTTTTTTTTACGAAACTGGTGTCTTGGTGCAGTGATAAAGAATGAGCTACAGTGGAGATGAACATAGGATTTAATCCCATCCGGCATCTCTACCATAAAAGACAAGATATGGCCATTGCTAATAAGTAGAAACCCTAGTTTGGTAACAGTATCTAATAAGACTTGGAAAGAAGCTAGTAATCCCCAAGCCCAAAGCATGACCATAGGCCTTTTAGCCTATTTTATAGAGCTATCCAAGGGTAAAGTAACCACCACTTGCCAAACATTTATTGGGATGGGCTATATGTAGCCCATTTGAACAAATTGAATCTAGGAGGGCAAGCAAAGAGTTGCTTATAGGAGAAAAGCAAGTGCTTATGACAGAGCGGGCGTGTTTCCACGAAGGAAAAAATTGGAGAAATTTTTTTGTTGTCAGTTATTTCCGGTAGTGAATAGGTTGGTGAGAAATACAAAATTGTTTCTACTAGTGAATAAGAGCCCGTTTCAGAACACTTCTTAAAAAATAAGTACTTATTTCACATTTTCAAACTCAAAAATAATGTAAATAAAAAATAACTTTTCAATTTTTTTTGCACCGTATTAAAGATCTGAATGAGATCTTTCAAACGTGATCCATAGTGCATATTTTTAGATTTCAATAAGCCTATTGTTTTTGAGCTTGAAATTGCCTTCTTAAAAAATAAGTACTTATTTTGCGTTCCGAAACGGGGCCTAAGTTGATGAGTATGTGAGTGAAAAAGTTGTTGAAAAGAAGTTTACAACTTTTTTGTTAGCAGAGATAGGAAAATGTTGAAACTTGTTGATAAGTGTGAACCAAATACCAAAAAAAAAAACGTAGTTTTTTTCTGTTTTTTCCCAGTGGAAACACGGGATGAACTCCTAATAATGGGACTGGAAACAGGATTTCTGTGACTAATAAAGTCACCAATTAACTCCCCAGTTTTCCTTTGGGGGAATAAGCAGTACAAGAGATATGTGAAATATTAATGGGCTCGACCTGTACAATGAAGCGAGTAGTCAGGAGACCAATGCCACTGTCGACCATTAGCGGGATCTTGTTAAAATTAGGACAAAATTCTACGGAGTATATAAGTTTACCCAAAATAGGAATTGATAGCACGTAGACTAGAATCAAACACCGGATCAAAAAAACTAACTTCATGAAGCCTCTAATTGTCAAGTGACTACTACTGACTGACTGTGTCAATCTCTGGTACTTGTGACACATTTGATCAATAAAGTAGAACAATTTGGCAAACGTTTTTGAAGACCCAACTAATTGAGGTTCATTTTGAGATTTTCAATTGAAATGTATTTTGGCTAGCACCACACTCTTGACTGTTCTGGTAGGAATGCACATGTGCAATTATACTGAGGAAGAGAAATGAGGAAGAGAGGACAGAGGTGACCTGTCCGTGCCACGGATTGCGCGCGCGCAGCCGCACACGCGCACACATAATTGGCACATCTGTTTTCGTTTTCGGTAAAAAAATATATATATATGCACGCATCAGCACAGCACTGTTTTTTCTGTGTTCACTCTATTAAATTGAGGATTCAGCTTACAATGTCGTAGTATTTTTTCCTCCAAATAAGCTTCCCTTTCTTGACATATTGCATATCTGGCAGTGGATGATGCTAACATATAATAAGCTAATGACGCGCGTTTCATTTAAAACTGAATGAAAACGGTTTCAAACCGTTAACATAGCTGTCAGTTATTTTAGAACTAATTAGAACCTCAAGTCCAAAGATCCTTCATGGAAGATTCTTTCCTCGGGATATTATCTACAACTATTGACGTAGATTATGTAGTACTACAAATGAGTTTACAACACTAATTCAAGTGCATGGCATTGATCTTTACTGACAGGACTATAAGTACATCTAAGAGAATGATTCTGATTACAATAGGTGCAGCAGCAGCAGCAACATACACCCAATTAATTCCAAGCATCAAAAGGAGAGAGGACTATGGAGCCATGAATATGATTTTCATCATTACCTTCAATCTGGTTGTGGTATCTGGTTTGCGTGCTGAGAAAGGTCATGGAACTAGCCCATGAGCATCTCGATCTTAACCATCGGTATGGGGTTCACCGTCTGCATTTTTACAAGCCTACTCATATTTCGCATGTGGGCTAGTGATGAACTACATTCCTCCACAAGTTTGAAATGCTTGCTTGCTGTATGGAAGGTGAGTCAGCAATGAATCATCCGAAAATAAGCATCTCAAATTCTTAAGCTTTGTCATACTACAAAAGTATTCCGGAAATTCAACCATAAAAAAAGAACTTGATTGAGGTTGCTTTTTCTCTTTGAACTTGAGTTCCAAGAATATTCAAAATGATCTGTAATCTTCACTTTTACAACAAAAACACACCAAATGCTAAATATCATTGCGGTAGAAAGCAGTTCGAAATCTAAAAAAAACATCTATGTTTCATCAAGGTAGAATGCATGGAGGAGTACTTCAGTCTAGTCAACGAGAAGGAAAAACAGTTCACCGCAAATTTTGCCAGTTGCAAAATCCCTTTTACCCTAGAAGTCGAACGACATATCCCGGGTATCCGTTTTGTCCCCTTTCTTTGCCAACATAGTTACAATTGATGAGCTAAAAAAAGACTGGAAAAAGGAGCCAAATACCAACTCATTGGCAAAGATTTGGACACTGAACTCTTGCTTCATCACATATAGAAAAACTTGAATTACCTGTGCACAAGACAGTCCTGTGAATTGAACATGACTGGTTGAACTTAATCACCTGTAGGAAAGAAACTGTACCATTAATCTTTCTTGATCTATATTCTTTCTCACTCAATTAATCTAGAAGAAAAAGTGGTGGCTTAAAAAGATGAAAATGTGCATTCTGGCAAATTTTTCTTGATGGGAGCCGTGGCATGGAAAATTTGGGATTTCCTATCCTGGGAAAAATACCAACAAATTGGAGATGCTATAGGAGAGCTTTCTGTCACCATTGTTTCTCTGAGAGGGTGTCTTCAATCCCCTAGACAGGTATGGAAAACTCATTCATATTCATGTTTAATCACAATTGAATCATCAGACCGTATCAGCTCTAAGACAGTAAGACGGTCAATTAAAGAACCATGTGAAGCAGTTGGGTTGTCACTCACATGGACATTAAGAGAGCTTAGAGAGAGTATAATGAAAATGCAAATGTGCAGGCCTAAGGCATTGATAGCGTCAAAATTGCAGTCCATAAATCTAGAGCTTAGCCTAGTCACTTCTAGCATAGTGGGAGCATCAGAGAACAGTGAAGAATTAGGGGAACTTGCTGGTTTCTGACAAAATAAATAGCTTGTTGTTTTGACATGTGAGCATTTGGTGTTCTATATAACCATTTTAAAGCCATTATCTTGGCACGATAAATACAATCATGTGTCTCAAAACAAGGGCGACAATGTGCCAAAAAACTGAGAAATAATTCTGTGTCAATGCAGAAATGATGCAAACTGGGGACATGCCAAACCAAGAAAATTACTGCTGGAGAAAGTATAGAAAAATTATCTTACACTCCATGCCCCACGCTACCGGCGACATGCCAAACCAATATAACATTCAGGTACTGCCAAACAGAAGTGCACGGAGAACAGTGCTCAGAATTCTGCGGATCCCTTGTTGCAGAAGTGAGATCCAGGGAGGAGAGGATTTGATTGGAGAAGTTACACTTCTACCATTTCAACCTTCTTAGTAAGGGCTCCTCCATGACAATTATTCAAATTCAAAAAACCAACACACACACTGGAAAACACATCAAGACGATATACAAATGCTTGCAACCGCTCGCCATACGCAACCCATACAAACAATGCGACCCGAAGTATGTATAGTGCCTTTAGTCCCCATGTCATCGAAGGAAAAAATGCTTACAATGCAAAATCCCCACTGCATCACTTCCCTAAATGAAGGTTACATATTGAAGGGTCAGTATTGGCAGGGTACATAAGGACCTTTTAACAATTAGTCTGTGAAGAGTATATTGGATAGAGAAGATATTCCAATGCCGAGAGGCCCTAAACGAGCCAAGGGTACAAAATTCTGGAACTTCTCACACGACGATAAAGAGACCCCCCTAAAAAACACAAGCATGCACACGATCATACTTACCACAAGAATCATTGTATTAGTAACACTTATAATAATGGTCAATTTGCTTTCTCATTGATATGGCTATAAACAACAAAAAATGGCTCTGGCGTTATAACATTTCTTCTCCCTATGTATGAAATACAGTGAACGGTGTTAAAAACTGCTATGAATTGAACTTCAATGTGATAACAAGAATCAAAATCATTTTTTTGAATCGCTTGTCAACAATGGAATCTGCACCAGAAAACCCTGTCTATTCAAGTCCCCCAAAGTCTTTAATAAATCTACAGAAAAAATGGCCAGCATCTGGTAACTACCACAAATCCACTGTCAGGGCTTTCTCCACCCTCCCTCATCAATTGCATCCTTATTCATCTGCTAAATAATCACAGCAGGTGACTTCGTGTACAAAGAGACACAGCTGTTCTTTTTCCAATTATCACCAAGTTCCATTTCCTTGTTTAGCAAAAGCTGCACCATGATGTGTTAAACAAGATTGGTCCTTTTAGGACCTAGAGATGCACCGACAATGGAAGAGCCAAGGTATCTCATCCTGTATTGGATAACTATGCCTCGTACTGTTAAGGCACAGTTGAATCACGATCAAAACTTCAACCAAGTACCCGCACAGTATACCTCTTCGACCAATAAAATGAGAGAATGGTGGTGTCAGTGGTAAGATACACATAACTTCCTACATAACACAATGGTCAATGGCGAGATCACAAATACTTTGTAAATCACACTGGAGCTTGAGATGCCTTCACATATTCCTGTGGGTGATGGTACTCCCTCTTTAGGAAGAGTGCATAGAGAAGCTCATTCCATGAATCGGGGACACCTGGCAGGCACCAGTGGCTGCAGTCTTGCCGATGGAATGGCGCTAGTCCTTTGGGGCCCAAATAATACAAAGACGAATGGCCATCTTTTCTCCGTGATGTCATAAACGTTACATTCAGTAAATCCATCAGCTTCACTTCTGAACTTTCTGAGAATTGTGATAATACATTACGGACAGCATTCAAGTGCGTCCAATTGTTTGATGAAACATCCAATGAACCGAAGTCAGGCAGAGTCTCTAGGTGACAGGTACCACCAGTTTTCCAGTCCGCAGCCCTGTCAAATCCATTGATTTCATCAGCTGTACTTCAGTCTACTATACATTTTTTACATCTATTGAACTTCCAGATTCCCAGCGAACCCAATCTTTGGAGGGTGTAGCAATAATTATTTGAATCCTGAGGAATATATAGGGAAGAGACAAACCTGAAATGTACAGGAGCATAGCTTCGAAATAGGACATGAGTCTTGCTCAAATTTACTTCTTTATCTATCCATTCGACCAATGTCTGAATTGACCTCTGAAACGCGCTCTCTACACTCATCTCCATCTTCACTTCCTCCCCTTCTTGAAAGTAGCAACCACTAAAAAGTATAGAAATCTATTGGTCAATCATAATGATTATTGATTTAGGTGAAGCAAATGGTAGCTTCCGAACATCAAGAACGGACAGTTCCATGATGGATACAAAAATACCACTCTACTACAATAAGTTCTCAACACCTAAATAGATATGTATAACATTGCATCCAGTGGGGGGAAAATCTACCTAGGACAGTTCATGGTAACTTTTCCTATTCGACAATTGAAGAAGGAAAGATATTGAAGTGGTCATAACAAGACTGAACATCTGTTGATAAGACATAATGTTGATTTACAATTACAAAATACCCAAGGCCTGTCGTATTTTGCAAAACCATGGATGATAACCTACTAGTCATGCTATTAAATGTCTTCCTCAATGCTTAGAGTAGGGGAAATAAAAGAAATATGAGGAGAATGGAAAGAGAGACTAGTATAGATGAGAAATTACTCAAAAATTAGGGTAGGGAAATAAATATTAGAGGCTAAATGAAAAATTAGGAATCATTGGGCAGGGGGGGATTAGCAAACACACGAGAGAGAGAGAGAGAGAGAGAGTAGATTAGTCCGACTGTCAAAACAGGTAGGCTTGTCAACAGAAAAGGCATAGACTATAGAGTAAGAGCTCTCCTGATACTCTTCTATCCTCAGGGAGTTGCATGCTAGTCTATGTGCAAATACGATCCACAACTTCTCAAAATCTGACAATGCTTAAATCCCATAGAATTCCAGAGAGATCATATTTACCTTCGTAGAGTTTTGTCATAATTCCACCAATGTCCGGTATTGAAAACTAGCACATCTGCATCTTTCCACTGCAGGGAACTCCATTCTAACTGATCGAGTTTCAAAGTAACCTTCACCTTTTCTGGAGCTCCAGCCGGAGCCCGACCCTGCACCACTAGAAATGGAGCTCTGTAATACTCAATGGTACAGTTGAAATCCCTAAACTTGAACACCAAAAAACCAGTATGTTTCGTGATTGGACTCCCATTCACTTCAAATATTGAAGTCTTATCAGCAACTGCAGAAGAAAGCATGCAAAGAAGGGACTCCCATTGGTTTCTTCCAATGGAGTCTCCCACAAACACAAGCCTCCGGTTCTGCAACTTCTCCAACATGTTCTTTGCATCAAATCTGCTTCAAAGGGGGAGATGACTCGAGTAAGAAACTTAACTCTCTCTATCTCCGATCATTTAGATGGTCAATCTTAACTCAAAGAAAACAACATAGAAACCTATAATAAAAGCTATTGGACCAACCTATATCATCTATGCATCAAAATTCCTCGGCGCAAAATAAAAAATTACACCACTTTCCAATATGGAAAATCGTTCCTGAAAACCAACCATCCAAAACGTAAACTTTCCTATTGGAAAATGGGGTTTTTTTTTTTTTCTTTTCCTTTAAAAGTCTCCAATTGCACCAACTCAAATACTACTCGTATATGATAAGGACGTTACAACTCTCCAAACCACAAAGACCGGCCTTTGCACTAGTATTCCACTTCCCCAAAGTAATGAATATTCTCTTTAGGAATTAGATCACATGGACAACTATCTCACGAGCCCTCTATCACACGTGTGGCACATTTTATGTGTATATGTAAAAGGGTCTTTCTAAGCTAAGACAAATACAAAAGAAGAAGAAGAAGAATATCTTTCGTACATTTTTTACACTTTTTAATATACTTTTTGAATCTTAAATACAGCCCACTACGTTGTTTTTAACATTTTCCTACGTAAAATATATACCCAAAAAAGACTAAAATAAACAAGAAAAATATAAAAATAAACCTGGGCAAGTTGCAAGTTTTAGGTTGCCAACGCCACTTTGTGTAGAAACTATCGGGTCTACCATTCTCAGAACATCGAAAGCCTCCATCTAGAAACGAACAGTCTTCAGACCGATACAGAGGATAACTATCATCCCAAACCCAATCACCATCGGACAGGTCACACCCCTCGCCCCCCACTTCAAGGAACCCCGGTAGTCGATTATAATACCCCATGGACTCATTGGAACCAGACAGTGTTACTGAGCTCTCGTGGGCAGTAGTAGACTGAAAGTACTCTTTGTACAGTACAGGTCTGTAATCCAAGTAAAATACGCAGAGGATTAAGCAGACGGAGACGAAGAAGAAGCCAATAATGCTGGGTAAGGGTTCAATTGGGTTTGAGCGCTTGAATTTTCTCAAGAAATCCAACTGAGTCATTGGGTTGAGCTTGAAAGGTTCTGTTGGGAGATGGGTTTTTGGAGAGAGAAATGGTCAAGAAAATAGGTAAAGAATTACAAGTGGGTCGTGGGTTTAGGACAAATCTTTCGAGTCAGACATTATATAGAGAAGACAACAAGAGAGAGAGAGAGAGAGATCTGATTTCAAAAAAAACGAGAGAGAGAGAGAGAGAGAGCGGGGGATGGGGAGAAGAGGTTTGTGGGGTATGGGAGAATAACCTTGAATGCAAAAGCTGGTGGTTGTACGGAAAATGACAAAACGCAAGAAAAAAAAATTGTGGTTTCTGGTTTGGAAGAAGAAAAGAGTAATCCAAAGAAAATCTCAGTGCGGATCAAAAAAGAAAAACTCAACGTGTCATCCGATTTTTCTGAAAGCAGGGAGAGATGATACTGCTAGGTGGGTGAAGAGTTCAAGAAGGGATTAACTGTTGATAATGGTGAAGTACTGAGAGAGAGAGAGAGAGACAGAGAGAGACAGAGAGAGAATGTGGATTGGTCGTGGGTTTAGTGGGCGGAGGACTGGGGTAATGGAAAAGAAAAGGGTGAAAAAATGGGACAAAAATCCGACTCCACCACGAGATAAATGTCGGGGCAGGGTACTACGGGGAAATAAAATAGCCTACTTTTCTGGATTGCGGCCACGAGTAAAATTGGGCTCAATGCACCAGTTTTTTTTTAATTTAAAAAAAAAAAAAACTTGTAATGCATGTAGTAATTTTTTCTTTTTTTGGGTAATTGGGAAATTCGCATGTAGTAGTAGATTTTGATTGACCCTTTGAATACCAAATCAGAGGTGCTGTAGTCCAGTACACGGATCGTCGATCTCGACAATAGACAATTGAGATATGATTTTTAATTTTGACTGATAATAAATAATCTTGATCGTTCAAAAATGATTTTTAATCTGTACCGTTGATTGGTGAGATTGACGGCTGTGTGCTGCACTACAATCCATGTAGGGCGTTCCGTCCAAACAGGATCCTCGGGCCTGCTACGGTCACCCTCTTTTTCACCGCTTCATGTGAGGCTCACCTCGAGCCTCACAAAAATACAAAAAAATTACTCATAAATTTTAAAATATTTTTTTATGAGATCTTATAAAAAAAATTAGCTCAATCACATATCAATAAGAATATTTTCTAAATTTGTAGAGGTGAAACTGAACAGTTAAATAGTTTCGTGAGCACAAATATATTGTAGTTATGAAATCAATTAACTTTATTTTTCGCTCAAACAAAGTGTTTGAAGATATAAACTAAACAGTTTTGATCTTGGACTGAAATGCAAGTATTATTATAATCCTGAGTGTGTAATAATGACGGGAGATGCCAAGGAGGACCCCAAGATAGCTAGGAAAATCAATTGAGCATTTAAAAAAAAAAAAGGAAAGACAAAGAAAAGGAAAGAGATAACCTATAGAGCCAGCAAATCAAATCGAGATAATAAAGGAGTGAATAAAATATACTCCCTCCGATCCGATTTATTTGTCTCCTTTTCAACTTTTGAGAACGTTTGACCTCTAAAAAAATTGTCTATAATTTTTAATTCGTAATATTTTTATGCAATATGGATCTTGTTTGGTATATCTCAATTAGTTTTATTATACTACAAAATCTTTAAAATCATAAAAAATATTATAAAATGTAAGATATAAATATATTTTTGAAAAATACGAATTTCGACAATTGGACAAATAAATTGGGACGGATGGAATAGTAAAACTCTTGAAATTACGTAAATTGCGATTCTGAAATTTCCATTGAAGACACTGAAGAGGGCTTCGACAAAGAAATCGGCCCCCTTTTTCCCAGCTGCCACGTGTCACGGCATCTTCTTGATTGATTGAGAATTGGAGTATTCCTTTTGTGTGTGTGTGAGCTTTAAATGCGCAATGTCTTCAGGCACCGTTTGATAACCCTCCAAGGGGTTGGGATTGGATTGGTAGAGTGTTGGTATTATTAATACTTTGTTTGGTATTGAGGGGTATTAATAGTCCAATCCCAACTCCTTCACATTACCAATCCCTTTTCATTACCAATTTCTTCTATCAATCCAATCCCATCATCTAATCCCATCTCAAACAAACATGATATTAATAATCCCATCATTTTATCCCATCCCAAACAAACATACTCATTATCAATCCCTTCTCATTACCAATCCTATCTCCTTACGAATCCTAATCCCATCTCCTTTTGTGTGTGTGTGAGCTTTAAATGCGCAATGTCTTCAATTTATTGCAGGGTTATGGGTTGTTTTTGTTGACATTTTAAAATTAGTCTTCGTCCAAAATTCAAAAGGGAAATAATTTTGGCACTCTATTTTTTTATGATAGCATTTTAAAATTTATTTTTTAGTGTAAAAATTATATATAACAAAACACACTAAAAGACAAATTTTAGAATGTCATTATACAAAAGAGGAGCGCTAAAATCATTTTCATAGACTGAAAAACAAGTTACGAAGAAACCATGCGTGATGCTACTTCTTTTTTGATGGTGATGGTGATGGTGCTTCTGCAAAAAAGGAGCATTTGTATAAACCCTAGATTTTGTAAGCAATAATTAAAGGGAATTGATTTTGGCACTCCCATTTTTGTTAATGTCACTCTTCTTCTCTCACAAAACAAATTACTCCCTCCGTCCCTTTATTACAGTCCAGTATTCCATTTTGGGCTGTCCCTTAATAAGTGTCCATTTTGTAAAGTTAGTGGGTAAAAGTTGGTGAATTGTCTATTTTGTCCCTAAAAGTAGATTTCATTTTGAAAAGTTAATGAGTAAAAGTGTAATGATGATAGGTTAGTAGGAAAAGTGGATAAAAAAGTTGATGTGAAAGGTATAATGATGATGTCTTTTTAATAAGTTGGAGTTACGAAATAGGACATTTAAAAAGGGACGGAAGGAGTATCTAATATTGACATAAAGAGGAGTGGCATTAACAGAAAGAAGAGTGGCAAAATCACTCTCCTAATTAAAAATGGCAAGTTAAAGATCATTTTCTTTGATTAGATACTTCAACAATTAGTATCGAAAGTGTACTTTAATACTAGTATCTTATTGTATTGAAAGATGACATTTTGTTCAATTTTGTTGTAATACTTCTTTTTTGGTTTGCTAATTGTAATAGAACCTTCAAGCACTTTATGTAAAATGTCAGATTTGACATATGGTACGTTACTCTCGTGTGTCAAATTTGGAGGGAGAGAGAGAATTAGAATGGTGCTTTGGTAAAATTGGAAAGGTGCTTTCATATTTGTCAAATGGATTGTGATTTTGGCATTTCAAAAATTGATGGAGGGGTTCCAAAATTAAATTGTGTTAATACACAAAACGACGTCATTTTAGAGCTCCTCCATCAATTTTTGAAGTGCTAAAATCAATTTCCTTATCAAATTTATTATTTGAAGGTCGTGTTGGAGATGCTCTTAAGTCTGCCACATGAAAGAATCTCTTTACAGAAAGTATGACATTGAGTAAAAAATAAAAATTAGGGCTGCTCAAAAAATCCGGTGAACCGTGAAACCGGTCCGGACCGAACCGATCCGTACCTTTTGGATTTTGTCCGTGGATTAATGGTCCGGACACGGATTGAAAAATTAGAAAACCGTGACTCGCGGTTCGGTCCACGGATTTTCATTACAAAACCGTGGATTAACCGAACCGAACCGTGAGATATTTATTTTATATAAATAATATATATAAATATATATGTGTATTTATATAATAAATTGTTAGTAATGTTAACACTTTTTTCTACCAATTTTAGTATTTTATCTTAATAATGGGATATAATATAAATGTACATAAAATATATGGAGTAAATTATAGTGTTTTCATATAAATAACGGGTAACCTTAGTTGAGTTTCACTAGTTCGTTTCTTTTTTATTTTTTTAATGTTATGTACTATAATGATACAATTCTACTAGTGTTTAGATTCTTTTGAATTTGATTTTTAAAATAGGTTTTTAGTAGTTTATGTAACAAGTATTTTCTGGTGGTGTTAAACTTAATTTTGAATGTAACATTCTTCCCTTTTAGTGTGGGATATATGCTTAAGCTTTATTTTTGTTAAAATCCGTTGACAAAACCGTAACCGATCCGCGAGTCACGGATCGGATTTTATTTTGTAAAAACCGAACCGTAGGACTTTTGGTCCGGACACGGATTTCATTTTATAAAAACCGTGACTAACGGTTCGGTCCTCGGATTCCTAGAAATCCGAACCAAACCGGACCGCGAGCAGCCCTAGTAAAAATCATTCGTACAATGACCAAATTGATCCAATTTGAAGTATCATGATCGATATTCAAGCTCATGGGTATTTACAAGAAATAACACAAGAAGATATTGGCTATGTTCGTTTAGATACTTTGGAAATTTTTAACTTTATTTTCCAATCATTACCCTACATCTTTCTCCAATCATTACCCTATTTTTTCAATCATTAATTTCATTTCTCTCTCTATCTCTCTCCACTCATTACCCCTCTCTCCAATCATTACCCTATTTCTCTCTCCACCCATTACCAAATCAAAAATTTCCAAAGTATCTAAACGAACATAGCCAATCTTCTCTCCCCATTTTTTTCTATCTGATGAAAAAGAGTCCTCGTTGCTTTTCTACCGACGTACCAATCACACCACAAGGATCTCCCAAAATCAAACGTTTTGACATTGCATTTCTACCACGATGCGGCCATTTAAAGGGGTATAATGATTGAAATACAAGTTCACGGCATTGTGAATGAATCTGAATCTAGCCTAAAATGACCTAGATTTTGAACCTGGAATTTGTGTCCACAAAATGCAATACCAAAGATATTGAGTGATGGTTCGAGTGGACCTACGACAACGCGGGATGAAAGGCTAAAAAGCATAGTAATTTTGTTTTTTTAGATCGATAGATTTGATCCATCAATATCAATTATGGTCTCCAGTATACCTTTTTTTTTTTTTTTTGGCCACAGGGTAGTATTAGTGGTTAGCAGTTAGATTACAACGCAAGCTGACTGTTGATTCCTAATACTCGAACCTGATACTTCACCCCTAAGCACTTAGGCCCTCCTCCCATGCTGCTGAGCCACACATATCCGTTGACCAAAGGGTACCATCACGAGATACCCATCCCCTATACAACCTCTCATTCACATCCTCATTTAATTGGTGTATTTGAAAAGGGATAGCTAATAACTCAGTATTCTATGCCTTCAATTAAGGATGAGTCTAACCCGTTTCCAGAGCTTTCTAAACAGGTACTAGGACTAAACAACAATCATTTGTAACTAAGGCAAGAGACTAACGAGGATTATTACAATCGTTGTTTGTAGGTAGAAAATTACAAGAGATACGAGTTTTGATTCATCTATTGATGATCCTCCTTGCTTTCCGGTAGTACATACTTTTAGGGGAATTCATTTAGGCTCCGTTCAGTTGTCGAGAAAGTTGTGTGGGAAATTGGTTCCCAGAAAAAGTGAAGTGAGGTGAAGTAAAAAAAAAAAGAAAATTATTTTCCTGGTTTAGTTGTTCATTTGTCAGGAAAAAGAAACTTTCGGGAAAATTTTGTGAGTGTTCACTCATTTTCCTTTTCCCGCGACGCAAAATTCTATGTATTTTGCAGGATCACTTTTGCAGGAAAGTAATTCCTGCAGGAAAACTTAAATTGGTAAGTCCTAGAATTTTCCTGCCAACTGAACACTAGAAAAGTTATGGCCTTTCCTGTACTTTCCTGGCAACTGAACGGGGCCTTAGACAAGGCTTCTCTGCACATGAGGGGTTTTTTTTGGGTCAGCTGCTGTGCCCGACCTAATTCAATTATCGATTTCGTCAAAAATTGTAGATCTCGTCAACATACATAACTGAGTATTTAGAACCATGAGATAATTGTATACCAAGTAGAATGTAAACGGGATTAAAAAAAAATTAATGCATTTCGACGAGATCTACACAAGGACGAAACCGAATATTGAACTAGCCGGAAAAGAATAGGAAAAGCAATCCATTGAGAGAGATTCAAGGGAGGTTTTTGAGAGTAAAATGAGTGGAGATAGATTCATAGACATTTATTAGAGACTGTGCCTAGAGATTTTAAGACCCCAAAACGAAGAATCTAAAATTCTTCTGCTACTTGCAAAATACTTAACCTATCCCCAACCCTAATTCCTAATCTGACTTCGTTGTATAAGTATAACCCTAGATTTATGACTCATGTTCTTACCATATACCCCCAAATTGAGCGACAAACTTAATTCTAATTAACATGCTCACTAAGCGCACTCTTCAAATCCAATTAACATCGCACAACATATACGATACCAAATACAAATCGGAAGGCAAAATCTATTGAGCAATTGATTCCAAAACTCTCATACCAGTACAAAACCTTGTAGGCTGTAGTAATCAACTAATCATAAAGATGTACGGAAGCGAAAAGCACCTAGGGTTTCTATATCGGGGCTTCACAGCTCGGCGGAGACGGAGGCTGAGGCGTCGCCGTCCGCCGGAGGTTTCTTAGTTGCGATTCCTTCGACGACGTCGTCGGGATCTTGAGTGGGGTCAGATTTGTTGATGGCGGCTCGAGCCTTCTCGAGCCAGGGCTTGAACGCGAGTTCTATGGCTAGCCATCCGAAGGCTAGGGCTCCGGCCACAACAGCTGTCGATTTCAGTGCTCCCCCCTTCGCTGATCGCGCCATTGAAGATGACTGCTCACTCTCTCTCTCTCTCTCTTCGTAAGCAAGTTTGCTGCAGTATAGACTCTATGTGGTAGTATAATATATGTGCAGCGTGTATATATAGGATTTGTAGGTCAAGGGTATTCAAGTCTATGGAGAGCACCTTGCTTGGACTAAACGCTAGCTCGAGCCTTAGAGCATCTCCAATCCAATACTCCATTTGAGAGTATCAAAATAATGTTTTTTACTCATAAAGTAATTATAGAGGAAATTACTATTCATGTTTACACCAACCACAAACCCTCTATTTTTGTCTCTAAAATCACTTTATGAAAAAAAAACCTTTTTTTATACTCTCATGAGAATAAAATTAAGTAAGAAAAGCAAACAAGGACAAAAATATCTTTTAAAAAGGTGAATAGTATTTTAGATATGGTCCTCTATATTTTCTCTCACCCTCTAAATATAGAGTATCAAAATTCAATCCTCTCAAATGGAGGAGGGTTGAGAGGATGGGTTGGAGTTGTTTGATACTCTCAAATAGAGATATAGAGTATGGATTGGAGATGCTCTTAGGGCCCAAGTTAGAAATAAGCGTTTGAGCGGGTTGTAAACTTGTATTGGATTTTCGGGTCAGGTTATGTGAACCTCGACTAATTTTGAAGGACCATGATGAGAGAATGGAATATAAAATCAGTCTTTAAGCTCTTGCTCGCATAATCTTTCGACAATGACTCAATTCTCCAATTTATGTCCTGCTTTTGATCTTGCTCTCTCAAATTTCAACGGTTTGATATTATCTTTGAAAGGCACTTTTCCGATCTCACTTTTGCTCACGCACGAACATTATGTGACCTAATTTTAAGCCAGAAGTCGATTGTCGAAAGCTAATTAAAACAGCACCACAACAAGGAATTAATGAGCAATCGTTGATCAATAAAACAATCTAGGTTTTTTTCCCACACGAGAAAGAGTACGTTTTAGTAAAATGAAAAGCTTTTCCAATATCTTGCAGGATGGGGGAGACATTGATCTCTCCTCAATTTAGTACCCAAAAGTTTTGCCAGTTTACTTGAATGGTATATTCAGCAGCGGAATTACGTTTTAGTAAAATGAAAAGCTTTTCCAATATCTTGCAGGATGGGGGAGACATTGATCTCTCCTCAATTTAGTACCCAAAAGTTTTGCCAGTTTACTTGAATGGTATATTCAGCAGCGGAATTACGTTTTAGTAAAATGAAAAGCTTTTCCAATATCTTGCAGGATGGGGGAGACATTGATCTCTCCTCAATTTAGTACCCAAAAGTTTTGCCAGTTTACTTGAATGGTATATTCAGCAGCGGAATTTCCTTCGCATGACCATTGTAAATACGCAATTGCCAGCACCAAGGTAGGGCTACACTTATCGATTTCTATTACTACTAGATTGCAACTCTAGCGAAGGAAATGAAGTTTCTGCCATAGTCACTGGAAATTCATAACGAGATACTTAAGAGATAATCTAACATATTAGTACAACGAGAATTCCAATTCTGCAAATGCCAGGAGAATCGAAGTTATGGAGTCATTCAAGACACTCATCCACTAATCTCTCATTCGAAAATCTAATCTAAACCACGATTACAGATGATAAGGAGAATGGCACCAGATCCAGCTGTTCCAAGGAAGTTCAGGAAACACTTCACAACCATCATCATAAAAAGCTACCTCCCACAACATGGTTGTTTACAGAAAACGCAAGTCCCAAAAATAGCAACAAGGCCCATATACTAACGGCCTCTGCCACGTCCGCGACCACGACCACGGCCTCGGCCACGTCCCAAAGGCTTCCCTGATTTCAAAGGAGAACAACCGTGAGAATGATATTAAAGCAGCATAAACAGAGATGAGAAATCGACAACAAAATGCAAGAATGTGGAGCAATTAAAACAAAAACCTGCAGTCGGCTTCTTGGGCTTGACCCTAGGCGTCTCTTCTACCAACAAAGTCTCAAGATTCAGGCTGTCAGGAAGAATATAGTAGCGAATATTGTTACCCCTCACACTCAGGTGATCCAGAGTCACTGGATTTTTGCCCTTCAGTGTAAGCTTCACTGTCTTCAAATGTGTGTTCATACTAATATCCACACCTATATCAAGCCAAAATACAAAAAAAACAATCACTCAAAAGGTCTGCTACATTCAACTCAGCAATGCAAGCAAGAAGTCTACAAGTCAACAATTGAGCAATCTGAATGAGAAACAGTACCCATCAGAAAACTCCCAGCAACAACACAGCATATGCATCAATATCTGAATAACTTGATACACAATCCCGAACTAATTTCCTACCAAGTAAGTTTTCAAAACAATTACTGCTCTCACATGGTGTCCGAGCCCATATAGCGGAGGTATTGGGTTCAAGTCTCTACGTATGCGTATTATGTTTTATGCATGCAAGGACGTTGGAACCCCCCCATGTGAAACAGGATAGCACGTGAGGCAAGGTGTTTGATAGCTTAATAGACTTCCATAGTGCCCATTCGCTAACTTAACATTTTCATGAATATTGGGATCAATTTATAATTACATGAAGAGTCCTTCAGCTAGTTTGAATAAAAATAAGGTGTCTTCAACTACAATGGAAGGTCCTCTATAGAAGTTGGGACTTTCTTGGGTTTGGCACTCCCAATCCCAATCTCAACCCCACCTCATTACCATTAAGGATTATACTAGAAAAACATAGCACTCAAATGGATGTAATGAGAATACGAGAGGAACCAACAAACAAACCCAAACGCGAGAAGAAGTCAAAACCATCATTTGAGATCGAACGAACACAACTATTAACTAACTGATGCCATTTTCCCCCCTACAAGTAACTCTTGTGATTGCAACGTTGTAATGGAATCAAATTATGTCTAAATAAGGTTATTTTCATGGGCAAATTTTCGTAGTAGTCCCTGTGGTTTTACGGTTGTCTCACTTTCGTCCCTCTAGTTTCAAAGTGCTCTAATTTCGTCCCTGTAGTTTGTTTTACGTTCCAAATTGGTAAAATCGTTAACACCGTTAACGAAACTAACGGAAAAATATGATTAAAAAATTAAGTGCTCCAATTTTCAATCCGGTTGAACCGGTGCGAAAATCTTATTTTTTTGATCTAAATGGTCGTAATAAATTTTTGGCTCTAAGGCCTTTCAACGAGCACCCGAAGACTCCTTATTTAGTTTCAGGGCTCTCTTACGGTGCTCATTGAAAGGCCTTAGAGCCAAAAATCTATTATGACCATTTAACATAAAATGATCAGAAAAATAAGATATTCGCACCCTATGAAGCACGGATACTCTATTTTGGCCTCCGTATCACGTATCGTATCCATATCGGTATCCGGATACCGATACTCTCGGATACTCTCCGGATACGTATCCGATACGCTTTTTAAAGTATCCTGCTTTTAGAATTATTTTTGGGTATCCCAATACGTTTCGGATACGCGCGGATACTCTCGGATACACTCCGGATACATATTTGATACGTGCGGATACGTGTTGGATACGCTTGGATATGTTTCGGATACGCGCGAGGGTAAATATGTTATTACTTAAAATATATGGGTTAAAATTGCAAGTAGGACTATTTTTTCTTTTTCCCTCACCAATGGACACCATAAACACACCGACGATATCCTCTCCCTCGATAACCTTGTAAGTCTCTCGTCTCTCATTGTGTGTATATAAATATATATATATATAGTAACTACATAGATACAGTTTTATATATATAACTATACGTGAATATATCTCTCTCGGCATGTGAAATGGTGAACTTGTGTAATGAAAAACTTATTAATGAAATTTTAGGAATTAAAAATTATATATAATATTTTTTTTTATTTACTTTTATATTCAACGTATCCCCCAACGTATCGTATCCTTCTTTTTGGAAAAATCATGTATCCGCGTATCCGTATCGTATCGTATCCGTATCCCGTATCGGTATCCGTGCTTCTTAGTTCGCACCAGTTCAAACGGATTGAAAATTGGAACACTTATTTTTTTTACACCGTTTATATATTAAAAAATATAGTTAAAAAATTAAGTGTTCCAATTTTTAATCTGTTTGAACCGGTGCTAATATCTTATTTTTCTGATCATTTTATCTTAAATGGTCATAATGGATTTTTGGCTCTAAGGCCTTTCAATGAGCACCCTAAGAGTGCCCTGAAAATAAATAAAGAGTCTTCGGGTGCTCGTTGAAAGGCCTTAGAACCAAAAATTTATTACAACCATTTAGATCAAAAAAATAAGATCTTCGCACCGGTTCAACCGGATTGAAAATTGGAGCACTTAATTTTTTAATCATATTTTTCCGTTAGTTTCATTAACGGTGTTAACGATTTTACCAATTTGGAGCGTAAAACAAACTACAGGGACGAAATTGGAGCACTTTGAAACTAGATGGACGAAAGTGAGACAACCGTAAAACTACAGGGACGACTACGAAAATTTGCCCTATTTTCATGGACGAGCAGGATTTATATTGACTAATTTAGGACTGACATAAAAATCAAAAGCAATGTGGAGGCACAAAAAAATTCTCTCTATTGAATCCTAACATCCCATTTCTTGTTAAGAGCCACAGGCTATGTGCGGGCATTGAGCTTTGTTACAAATGGTAAACCAAGTTATTATAAATCCACAAAGATCACCAAAAGAGACATCATATTCATGCCACACAAATTGTTATCAGAAAAATCCATGTAATGGTAAACTAATACTTATAAGAATACTAATGCTTCATGGGAAATTAATCCTCCGTATGAGAATATGAGTTTCATACTTTCATTCATATAGTACTGGTTCTTTTGAGTCTTGACGATGCAGCTTCAGATGTAAGGAGATGGTTTGGATTATGAGGTCATTTGGACTATGTGTAAGGCGAAGTATCGGTAACCAGTTGCATTGAGAAGAGGGCTCTGGTTCAGGTTCGGGTTCTCGTTCTACTCCTATGGTCAGAATAATTTAACTTCTGGTGTATTCCAGTTTCCTATTTGTACCTGTCTGTCCAAAAGTTGATTCTCATATCTGTATAGAAGCACTGTTACACTATAAGTGGAGTGGTAGCCAAGTGGTAGGCATAATGTACTCCCATTGTCCCATGCATTTGATGGGGGTTCATACCTAAACTACAACTAACAAGGCTGAGTTTCGCCGAGCAAAAAAACATAAAATAGATGCGATGTTAAACTGACCCATTCAGAAGGCATAAATCGCGTCTCAGTAATTTCTCTAGATGAAAAAGCGTTTTCGAAGTATGCTACACTCTGGCTTCAACCAAGTAAAGAAGCAAAACCAGATGTTCATCCAAAATACTCCATGTGAAAATGGGGCATATAACACATTTGAAGGACAATAGTCACAAAGCACGATAAAAGAAACATGCACCCTAACAAACAAAAAAACCAAAATCAATGTGTTTGCTTGTGTTGGTGGTGATGGTGGAAGGTTGGGGGGTGTTTAACAATTGAATTGGCTATGAACACCGGAAATTCGCCAGGTAAAAAGAAATTGAATCAGCTGCAAACGAACAAAAACCTCAGTCCAACAACACCTAATCATCGTTTTATTACTGAGAAAGTGAGTGAACAGATACTAAATTGAACCTCGCAGACAACAGATCCTCATACAACTGTTCAGTTTGAACGTGTTGAACTTCCAATTCTTTCAGGGGAAGGGGAGAAGAAGTGAGTAATAGTGATAAAAGTTAGCCCTTTTTTTTTTTTTTCTCTTTGGTAACTGAAAATAGTCGGTGTTAATTTCCTCGTATATTGTTTCTCCGGAGAGAGAGAGAGAGAGAGAGAGAGACCTGTGATGGTGCCGTGAACAACGGTGCCGTTCTTGAGCTCAATCGACACGGTCTCGTTGTTCAACTTCATCAGGAACCTGCTCATATCGCAATTAAAGATCACACAAAAAAGACAACAGTTAAAAGAATGGCACTTCAGGAAAGTTACAGGAGGAAAGTAAAGACAGGGATAAGAGGATGGACCTAACGAGCTTCATTGTAAAGGAGGAGGAAGACGACGACGACGACGACGGACGGTCGCTAGGGCGAAGCTTTGAGAGCAAAAGCCACAGAGCCTCAGCTGGGGAAGGAAGGGTTTTAGGGCATAGGCGATCGTATTGTACGGCCTGTTTCACACTCCTATGAAGCGGCGTCGTACGCGGCTGCTCCTACCTAGAGTATTTCAGGGCCCGGGTTTGGTGGGCCACGGAAGTATGGGCTTAAACCCGGCCCACGGAATTCTTGATTACAAAACTGCATGGAGTTTTTCCTCGATTGAAAATTGAGTAGTAAAACTGGATGGAGTTGACATTTTTTTTCTTGGACTAAATTTCCATTAAAATATGAGATTTTGTACCTCGGAAAATCATATAATAAATTGAATAAAATCAACAGTAAAAATTATTGATTTCTTGCAAAAACATTGTTTTGAAGAATTCTAAGAAACTTCTGAGTGTAACCTAAAGAAATAATTTTATCTCGCAAAAATAAGTTCCCGAATATAAAATTAGGCTGTAATTTTCATCTTTTCTTTCGGAAGTGTGAAGATTCATTTCAATTATCATATCATAACCAAAGAATAAAGAGCCATCATCCATTTTGTATCACCCATGTTTGATTTTGATTACACTTTTCCTTTGGATAAGAAGAGATTTTGTTGGGGTTGACTGAAAGTGCTATCTCAAATGGCGTTTGTTCTCTCTTTCAAAAAAAAAAAATGGTACTCGTTCTTGAACGAACCGAAAGTTTGACCTACTTGATTTGCCCCTTACGAACATGTCAGTCGTGAAAAATAATTTTTTGAGGAAACAGAAACATATTGCATTAATAGTAAAACAGATTAAACCATAACTCAAATGGGGACATTGTTACTTAAATTGGTTGTGTATGGTCCAGTTGTGCACTGAACAAGAGAAGTTCCTCCTCACATGGATGCGGGCCTCACTTTCACTTTCAAGCACTAAAGTCTCGACATGCATGATGCAGCTAGGATGCATATGTCCCCCACCATTTTGACAAAAGTGGACCGACTCGTACATTAAGATTGGTAGAATGTTCTCCATACAAAGCAATTAATGCTTTGGCAACCATCTTTGAGCATCATATATTGGATGCCTTGTGACGGACCCGGGGGGCCTGCTGCCCCTTAGAGACAGCAGGGTGTGCTGTGCCTCAAGGTGACACCGTTTTGGGCTGAAAATGGGGAAATGGGAGATTACAATTTACAAATGGGCGAGCTATTTGCAACCACAAATTTCCTGAACGTAGCCTATTTTAAACATGGTGAACAGTGCACGTGCAGTTTAAAACAGGCTACGTTTAGGAAATTTGTAATTGCAATCCTAAACGTAGCCTGTTTTAGACATAGTGAACAGTGCACGTGCAGTTTAAAACATGCTACGTTTAGGAAATTTGTGGTTGCAAATACCAAGCCCCTTTACAAGGGGCGAGCTATTTGCAACCACAATCCTCGTTTTGCCATAGCTAATAACACCAGAATGAGTTAAAATGCTCTATGTTTCCTCAATTTGGAAACATGTAACCCACCAGCTATCTAGTGTGAACACACCACTTGCCTTCTCTCTTTTTTGCTTATTCACCTACACTGTTTATGCTTCTTCTTCTTCTTCTTCTTTTATCAACCTACACTGTTTATGTTTAACCTTTACTCCTATTTTAATAATACACCTAAAAATGAATTTGGGTTGCTTTTATCCCAGATTCACAAATTTATCTACCACTCATAAAATTCGAAGCGTTCACGAAGACAAAACCCAAAATACAAAAAATAAAAATAAAAATGAATGTATTAAACACTAGTTACATATCTATATATAATGTTCAAATTCTATTATGTTTAATGGTATTCATATTCCCGGCCCATCTTTTTACATTTCAATAAATGTGAGATTTTATGAAGAAATAGAGTTTAAAAAAGATGGGAAGTTTTTTTTTTCCCTTGATAAATGTCTGGCATACTCCTAAGGAAATGTGAATGGGGTACCGCTAAACAACATATGGGTGGGGTAAGTCCAAATGACATCAATCATAAAACCAAGCATTCGTGCTTCTGACAATAATCGAATCCTCACCTTCCCTGTAAAAAAGTGAGGAAGTATCATTGGATTACAAACCCGTTAGCATGATATATATATATATTGAGAGAGGGAGAGAGATGTGGTCAAGGGGGCTAGAGAAGCTGGGAAAGCATAAAGAAGTGAAGTGGAATGTTCTCATTCATTATATACGTTAGTACTGGAGTATTTTCCAGCGCCCAAACAAACTGAGGTGGGTGAATTGGTGTGCACTTTTCATGCAAGGAACGGTACCGTTTAAGGCACAGCACACCCTGCTGTCCCTAAGGGGCAGCAGGTTCCCCGAATCCGCCTTGTGACGTGTCATGAAAGTATTGATAAAATGTGTTATCAATTCTTTGGTGACACATTACATGGTACTTAAAACGCGATACTCAAATATGGTGATTACTGGGAGCAAAAAAGCCAGGCCAGGCCAACCTTGAACCAAAACTCCCAAAACAACTCTCGAATCCTTTACATCGGTCAATTCAAATCCAAATACTCCAACTCTCTCTCTCTCTCTCCCTCCATGTGGAGTTATTAAAATTATTGCCCTCGTTGGGCTATGTAGCTGGTTGCATTAAAGCCTCAAGCTTCCACTTTCTTTGTCCTTGGCACAATCCATGAAAAAAACCACAATGTCATCACCTCCATTAATCCTCACCTTCCTCTTCTTCTCTCTCCTAACTCCATCTTATTATGCAGCTCTTCTGGCCCCCATAACCAAAGACCACTCCACCCGTCAATACACCCTCACAGTCTCCCTCAAAACCCCTCCCCAGCCCACAACCCTCCTCCTCGACCTGGGCGCCTCCTTCGCCTGGGTCGACTGCACCCGCAACTACACCTCCTCCACCTACCACCACATCCCCTGCTCCGCCCCTCTCTGCACCTCCCTCCACTCCCTCTCCTGCTCCAACTGCTTCGACCCGCCCGGACCCGGCTGCGCCAACGACTCCTGCTCCATGTTCCCCGAGAACTCCGTCACCCGCACGGCCGTCAGCGCCGAAGCCCTCGTCGACTCCCTCTCCTTACCCGAAACCGACGGCCACAGCCCGGGTCGGCCCGTCACGTTGCCCGACTTCGTCTTCTCCTGCTCCATTACCTCCTTGCTCCAGGGCCTGGCCAAGGGGGTTTCCGGCTTGGCGGGTCTCGGACGGTCCAATATATCGCTCCCGGCGCAGGTTAGCGCATTCTTCTCTGAACCTTACTTGTTTGCGCTGTGCCTCTCGGGGTCCCGCACGGCTTCTGGCGCGGCGTTCTTCAATAGTGGTGGGCCTTACTTTTTTCTTCCCGGAATTGACCTTGCCAAGACGCTTATTTACACTCCGTTGATTTTGAACCCGGTTGGGAGCACCGTAATAACTTACTACCTACACCCGTCCGATGAGTATTTCATCGGGGTCACGTCCGTAAAAGTCAACGGAAAAGATGTGCCGTTTAATAAGACATTGCTGACCGTTGATGATAATGGTTTTGGAGGGACCAAGATCAGCACCGTCGTTCCGTACACGGTGCTCCATGCGTCGATATATAAGGCCTTTACGGATGCGTTTGTTAGGGAATCTGCTGCGCTGAACCTCACCGTAACGGAAGCAGTGAAGCCGTTCAGTGTGTGTTATTCTGCTAGGGATGTTATGAGCACGCGTGTGGGACCGGCTGTTCCGACCGTTGATCTGGTGATGCAGAGCGATGACGTGTTTTGGAGGGTGTTTGGCGCGAATTCGATGGTGAGGATTGCGAGGGACGATGCGGATGTGTGGTGCTTGGGGTTCGTGGATGGCGGGACCAACCCGAGGGCGTCGATTGTGATTGGTGGGAATCAGATGGAGGATAATCTGTTGCAGTTTGATGTTGGGTTGAAGAGATTGGGATTTAGTTCTTTGGTTCTGGTTCATGGTACCACGTGTGCTGACTTCAATTTCACTAGCAACAACAATAGTTGATCCAAAAGAGATGGAAAAAGGAGCCACAAAACAATGGAATGTTCCTTCCACAATCGATTGAGGATTTGATTCCCCATTGCTACAACTTCAATTCAATTGTAGTAATTTCTTCTGAGAATAATGCAGTTCTGTTGATGAATTTGTAACAGGGTTGATCAAAAAAGTCCATGCTTCAATGTTGCTCAATTTACGGGACTAGTCGGGTGTGGGCCAGAATTTAATTTCCAGTGATGCTGTGTTTGGTTTGGTATTTGAAAATTTTTTTGAAAAATAGTAGGGGTAATAAGTGGAGAGAGATAGAGAGAGAAATGTTAGAAGTAGGGGGAATCTAGGGGGAATTTTTTGAAAAATGCTTTTTGAAAAGGGAAGAGAACAAGGCATTTTGAGCCTTTCAATGTCATTTTCTTCCCGACCAAAAAAAAAAGGTCATTTTCTTTTAATGATTGGAAAATTCAAATGAATAATAATAATTCTTAGTACAATTAATGCAATCTTCATCGAGCAATGCTATTAACATAGGGAAATGCCCGGTGGTTGTATATACAAGTTGCTTGATGTGATAAAAGTGCCACACAATGCGCTTCAAACCATGCTACTTCCATTTTTAAAACATTTAACCACAAAACCAAAGTTCATGTTAACTACTACTCCATATCGATCGTATATAGCTTAGATTAGAAACTCGATCTAATAGGATTACCATATAAATATATATATACTTGAAAGAGGAAATGTACATTCATTCATTTCAAACAGGGAAGAATGTAGTTTTACAGAAGATGTCGAGTTCAAAAATGTGTAAAATCCAACATATATAAAGAGTACTAGCTCCATGCCAACGTATAATTCTCAATTCATTCATTCATACAAGAAAAAGACGGTACCTCCAAATTAAACCAAAATAGAACCTTCTACTACTATGACGGCTTTCTCCCGAACTAGTATACTTTCTGAGAATACAATTTTGCTGAAGTTATTTTTGAGTCAGATTGTAAGAATTTGGTTGATAGTGTCAATAGTTCTCAATCGAATTGTATTTGGGAGGCTGCAGCTATTATTATTGAAGATATTAAAGCTTGGTCTGTAGGTAGCTAGGAAGTGGAAGTTTGTTTGGTGCAGCCGTGTTTATAACAAAGTTGCCCACTGGATTGTATCGAGGTGCCTAGATAGGAAGATCTTGTCTTTTACGGGTTGTCCATTTTGCTTAAGGACTCTTCGTAAGTTTCTATTTTCTGTAATTCAATGACATTTTCAAAAAAATATATATATACTTTCTGATCTTTTTCATCTACGTACAAGAGTACTCCAGTACGGATCCGGGGGTGCTGTAGTGCACCCCGTGTAGTGCACATGTAGGGCGGCACACAGTCGCGCGTTGATCTCATCAATCAACGGTTCACATTAAAAATCAATTATAACTGGTAGTAATAAATACCGGTCATAATTAAAAATCATATCTCAATCATTCATTGTCAAGATTGATGGCCCGTGTGCGCCCAAAAGGGTGCCTTGTACTACAGGATTTCCCAATCCAGTACTCTAGCGTCTTTGTTTTCTTTTTTTATTTAATCCTGATAATGGAAAAAGAGCCTAAATTTGGACTTAGCCAGTTTACCTTAAAAATAATTGATACTGAAATCTTTTAGACTTGCTTAGGTTTCAGGTTATTTTTGTAAAAATAAATAAATAAAATTGTAATTAAAAGATTGAAAGAAGAGAGAACAATGGAATATTCCAGAATCGATTGAAATATACTCTTAAAAAAGTTTCTCATCTTTTAATTGTATGCACCTTTATTTATTTTTATTTTTTTGCCATAGTTTATACATCAGCGGGGGTTAGCAGGGTGTTAGTATTTTAGTCAACGAAGCCACTAGGGAAATACATGAGTAAACCAACTCAACTAAGCTTGGTTTCTCGTATGCACCTTTATTGACTAGGCGTGGGATCGATACTTCCATAATTCAAGGATATCGAAGAGTTCAAATACTACACGTGGTCGTCTTTTTCTCCTCATGGATTTCAACAATATTGATCATGTTTTTTTTTTTTTTGATAATCGAAAAGGGTTGGAGGGGGCAACCAGCGTAGCAACTCCCCTTGGGCGGCCCCCTCCCTGGTCCACAAAGCGGGTTCGAAATTAAGCCATAGGGCACCACCGAAAATTTACACAAAGTGCCTCCGGGACCTCGAACCTGGGCCTGTGTTGGGGAGAGGTGATGCCCTTTGCCAACTGGGCTACCACCTCGGTGGTAATATTGATCATGTTAACACCCTGGTCGTCGGTCCTATATAGTACTCCTATATTGTAGCTAGCCTAAAAGATTCCCATTGCACAGGTCTTTTTTTATTTCCAAAATTTCCCAACACGCATGTGAAACTTAGTAGTTAATCTAAGTGTTTCCACAGTAGATCTACGGGTTCCGAATTTTAATGGACAAAATATTGCGTGGACTACAACGGATTCCACACAAATGATCAAAGTCGTTTATTTTGTAGAAAATAATTTTTGTACGTCTCTTCTAAAGGAAATTCAACTCAATTGAATATCATTAAGTGCTAGCTTGATTTATTCATTAAATTTTTTATTCATAATTCTAAATATGAATTCTCTCATTAAAAAAAAAAAAATCATATGACTCGATTATGTAAAAGTTCATTTATTTTCTATATATACAAAAACCTGTGTCTCCAAGAAGTTTCAAGCTGAAAGTGATAGTAGTAAAATGACACATGTATTTATCAATAATATCCTGAAGTTCGGAAATTAGTTTTGAACCAAGAAGTGACTTGGAAATTGATATTCGCGTTCCCAAAATTACTGATGACGCTCCACTTATAACGTGAAGTTGAAATTGATATTCGTGCTCCCAAAATTACTGATGGCACTCCACTTTTAACGTAAAGCTTTACGTTAAAAGTGGAGCACCATCAGTAATTTTAGGAGCGCGAATATCAATTTCCGGTGACTTTCCTCATTTATTACCTCACTCTCTCTGCGTCATTGCCTTTCCTCGTTTATTACCTCACTAGTAGCGTCATTGCCTTAAGCCCCAAGGCCCAAACATAGATATCGTGAAGTAGGTTCTTGACTCTTTCTTGCTGTGACTTACATGTAAATTGGAGCTTAAATTCTCTCTCTCTCTCTCTCTCTCTCTCTCTCTCTCTCCCCACGGCAATCAAAGCTATCACAAGCGGAGCTTAAATTCTCTTCTCTTTGGTGAAAATCATCCTCTTCATTTCCATTCTCGTGCTCTACCCACGAAAGGTATATTACCAGCAAAAGGCTCCAACGTACTTCGATCAAAGTCTACTCGATCGGCTAGCTAGTAAGCCTGAAAAACCTTCATCTTTTTTCATAGGTTCATTTCCATGTACTCCATATATATGTATTTTTTTCAAACATAGTTATATATATATTGTGAAGAAAATTCTAGTATGGAATTCAGCGATTAATTTTGTGGAATTTTCTGAATTGACAGGCAAAGGAATTTACTACAAGCTTTGTGGGATTTTAATTAATTCCATGGGGTACTACACAGAGAAGACGCAGAGGACTTTTGATCTAAAGCTGAATCTCCATTGCAAACATTGTGTGAATGACGTGAGGAAGATTGTGCTTAAAATTGAAGGGGTGGTTTCAATAGACATAGACAAAGATCTGGAACTCGGGAAGGCAACCATTTCCGGAAACGTGGATCCACAAACAGTCATAAAGAAGCTTAAAGATCGTGCCAACAAACATGCTGAGCTCTTGGGGAAAGAAGAAGAACGCCCACCCAAAATCAACCACAAGGAGATGCAAATTGTGTTGCAGCAAAATCCAGTTCGAATTGATCAACGGAAGGTGGCCCCACAGCCTCTAGGTAACATCAAATTTTCCTCTCTCTCTCTCTCTCTCTCTTGTTTTTTTTCCCGAAATTGATCTTGAGGGGTGCATATAATAGTGGTGTTGACTTGGTCCATGTTTCCTCCCAAGTGAGATGTGTGTACGAGATGTAGACAGAGTGAGGGATTGAACCAGAGCGTTGAGGGTTTTTCATGTATTTGTGTTTGAGTTGATTAATATAAATACGGAGTTTTTTTCTCCATATATATTGTGTGTGAGCCCTTGATTTTTCTTTTCGGGTACTTTCTGGGTATGTTGTTTGGGTACCTAGCGTTGCTCACGTCAAAATTAGAGGAACACAAAAAACACTGCTAATACGGAGTATTTTGTAAGGTGATATTGTGATTTTCTTTTTTTTTATAACTGTACAGCATCAGAATTTCTATTTGTGTATGCACGTAGACACCCTTGTATATACTCCTATACTAAAATATATAGTAGTAGAGAAGAAGAAAGATATTTTGGTGTTTTCTTATTTTTGAAATTATGGTATTTGATTTTCATGCTTAAAATTGCCCTCAGTTACTCTTGTTTTTATGGTTAATTGCCAAAATGATTCTCTTCTTTATCACTTCTCAAGTACCCTGCTTCAGTTTTTGGAGTATATTATTGATTGTGACTTGTTTTTATGCATATCGATCGTTCCAATTTTTATCAGGTCTCATCAGCAAATCTGTTGACAAACCGATGGAAATAGATATTCATGATTGCGACCCAAAGCATGATCATGAGCTTGAGCTAAAAAGCTATAACAAACCGTTCAAATGTGACAGATGCAGGGAAGATGGGTTTACATCGGGATATCGATGCAAGCACTGTATCTATGATCTCCACAAGGGCTGCCTGAACCCTAAACCCAAGATAACCCATGACCTTTTCCCAGGATCCATCTTCAAATTTCGCCTCAAATTTCGCCAAAAACCTGAAAAAATTTGTGATGCATGTGGGATGGAAATCCACGGCCATTCCTACAGCTGTAAAGAGGACAAATTGGATTTGCACCCAGCTTGTAGCAAACTACCAGGGAAATTGCGCATTAGCGGCACGGACTTCGTGCTCTGTGAAAAGGTCAAGTATAAGTGCTTTTGGTGTAAAAAGGAAAAGCCTAGCTGGCTCGCGGAAACCAAAGTTGCGGGTTTGTGTTATGTTTCAGAGCGTGACAAGTTCTCTTGTCATGTGCATTGTTTATCTCTCGTGATGCAAGAGGCTTGGAAGAGGGGGAGAGGGGACTTGGATCGTAACGATGATGACGACGACGACAATGATGCTATTTCTAAGGCGCTGGAAAAAGTGGATTTGAAGCTTGTGGCTACTGCGAAAGGAAGTGGTGGTGGATTGTTTCTCGGGGCGGTAACCATATTTCTTAAGACAATAATTAGTATTCTGTTTGGAGATCCAACTGGTTTGATTGTGTCTGCTTTGACGGAATTAGTCAAAGAATTGTTGACTCTCTAGAGTCTTTTTAGGGTTCTCTCAGTTAGCATATGATGCATTAGGAGATTTTTACCATTTCATTTCATTTTTTTATTGAATTGTGGTATGTATCTCGTGTTGGAAATAACGTTTATAACAGAGTTTTACTCAAAATATATTTGAGGTTTTTCATTTAGATTCCCATTTTCTTGTCCCCGAATGTACTACTCCAATTGTTTCTTTCATATACGGAGTAACTATTCTTTATGCTTTGTAGTTGTCGATGTAATATTCTTCTGTCCTTCATGTGAAACAAAGTGAGTTTTCTATGTTCATTTGCAGTTGGTATGTTCTCAAAGATGATGAAATCTGTAGCTAAAATCTGTCACTCTGAATTTTTTTTGATAGGTAATCAAAACTTCATACAACTTTGAAAGTTACAGCAGTTTTAAAGCCCAAGGATTGTGATCGAATTAAAAAAAAACTGCCGATGAAATAAATCGTGGTCCAAATTCGTGATCTCTACACAATTGCCTAATCTGGGCAAGAATTCAGTTTATGAGTTGTTTTCTTAGTCGTAATTTCGGGTCTGTGCATTTTACTAGTAAATCTACATATCAGTCGTTAAAGAGGAGAGAGCCGGGAGGGTGAAAAACGAAGTAAATTTACTTTGGCCGACGAGATATACAACAATCTCAATCTCAGTACCATTTGTGCAGAGAGAGTGCACAAAAAATCAGAAACAAACACTTCGCCAATGTCATTGATCCAAGCAGTAAGCATATAAACAAGGAAAGACTGCCGGCTTCTAGTCAATATTGTGTTCCGAATCCACACTCAAACCCCAATTGTTCACAGCCTGATGATAGTCACAAGAGAAAAACTTATTCACGGAGGAGCTCCGTGAATAAGGTTTTACGGAGGTGAATTCGAATTTTAAACAAACCTTTCCGGAGAAGAGTTTAAACGGACGGATGAGATCGTGCGGGTTCCATTTTTAACTTGGGAGCCTTGTTGATAAGGACACACTACAGGGTCCAACGTGCAATTAGTCCACCTAAACTTTTCATAGTGGTTCCAATCCTTATATGGACACGCGTTCCAAAAATACCCAACATACACGTGTTTTTGTCACCATCGCTGTCATCATCGTTGTAATGGAGTCTCCGCATGTGTTTACATTGTGATATTACTATCTCTTGCTTTATCCTTTGTTGTAAAATACAATCAGAAAATATTTTCAACGAGATAACATTATCTCTTTATCTAGTTTGTGAGATACCAACACTATTTATCTGAGATACTGTTATCTCTTGCTTTATATTTGCTGATACACTATATTTTTGGCAGATAGAGTTATCTTTTAGTTTATTTGTGAATTAAATTGGCTGAGATACTATTATCTCATCTGTTTTAACAGGAAAAATGACAGATAACATGTTAAATATTGTGTAATGGAGTCTTCGCATGTGTTTACATTGTGATATTACTATCTATTGCTAGCTTTATCCCTTGTTGTAAAATACAATCAGAAAATGTTTTTGACGAGATAACATTATCTCTTTATTAAGTTTTTGAGTTACCAACACTATTTATCTGAGATATTGTTATCTCTTACTTCATTTTTGTCGATACACTATATTTCTGGCAGATAGAGTTATCTCTTAGTTCATTTGTGAATTGAATTGGCTAAGATACTATTATCTCATCCGTTTTAACAGGGAAAATGACATAAACATGTCAAATATTGTGTAATGGAGTCTTCGCATGTGTTTACATTGTGATATTACTATTTCTTGATTTATCCTTTAGTATATTTGTGAATTGACTTGACTGAGATACTATTATCTCATCCGTTTTAACAGTATCTCAGCTAATATATTTCAGCCAGTAAATTTCACAAAAATTAAAAGAGATAACGCTATCTCAAGAGGAACAACAACCGAAAGAAAGAAGAAGAAGAAGAAGAGGAAGAAGAAAAAAATGAGGAGGAAGAGGACGTAAAAGAGGTGAAGGAAGAGGAGGTTAAACCAAAACATTTACAATGCAGGTAACTACTTGGTGTGCCATTATACCCTAACCTGAAGGTGAATTCTATTTGTCTGAGATACTGTTATCTCTTGCTTCATAGACTGCTTTTTCTAGTTGTGTTAAATAAATATTACCATCTCATGCTAATGCTATCTCAACCAATAAAAGCAAGAGATAATGTTATCTCAACCAATAAAATCTACCAGAATAAAGCCGGAGATAATGCTATCTCAACCATTAAAATCTGTATCAACACAAAAATTAAAAGAGATAACAGTATCTCATCCAATATATTTCACAAAATAGAGTGACAGATAAAACTATCTCAGTAAAAACATTCATTTTGAACCCTAAACCCGTAAGAGTTTCACCACAGAGATCACGAGTGAGAAACAAAAGCTGCTAAGAACAGATCGGGAGCAAATCGTCAGAAATCGTCACACATCATGAGCGAGATACATCACCACAGTGATTGCGATCGGAAAAACGCCAAAGACAGAGATCGTGATCGGGAGAGATTGTCAGAGGGAGAATCAAGATCGCGAAGGGGAGAGAGAGAGAGAGAGAGAAGCACCAACTCAAAAGAAAAATAACACATTATATAGATAAAGAGGCAGTCGGGGCATTTTTGTCCAAAAAAAGACTGTAGACCTTATAAATGTTACAGTAATGGACCTTCACCACTATTACAATTTGGGTTGGACTAAACATCCAAAATCACCTTCAAAATGGACCTTAGCCCAATTTACCGTTTTAACTTATACACGGAACTCCGTGGATAAGTTTCTCTCTAGTTAAAATCTCCTCTAGCTTCGTTTTAAATCTTGACGTCCTTTAATATCGGCATTCTCCATTTCGGGAAATTGCTATGGTCACTCCATCATTTTTACACTTGACACGTTACATACTTGTTTTCGTTTCAGTAGTGGGACAGGGACTTGATTGAGGGAAAACATTGTTAAAAAAAAAAAAAAAACCTTAAACTGAAATTTAAATTGGTGGTGGGATTAGTTCCCCACGATTCGAGCTGGCACAGACACACCTGCTTATATATATATATATAATAAAAAATAAAATAAAACCTACAAATGTAATTCCTTCCCATGTAATGAAAAAAACAGAGAGAATAATGCAATTCTTCTGATCAATTTGTAACGGAGTTGATCAAAAAAGGCCATGCTCATTAAATGCTGCTCAATTAACTGGACTAGTCGGGTTGGGTGAAAGAGTTTAATTCCCAGTGATACGGCCTTCAATGTCATTTTCTTCCCATTATTTGAAATTTCATATGAATGATTCTGAGTACAGATCCAATTTCCATCGAGCAATGCTATTAACACAAATCTGCGGAGGCAGATGTATTTCAAGTTGTCCGATGCACATGAGTGCAATACGAAGCACTTGGAATCCATACATGTTAGATGTGTCTCGATTCGTGTTCAAATAAACTTCGAAAAGGAAATAAGTATATGCATTTCAAACTGGAACGAATGTAGTTTTACAGAATATGTCGAGTGCGCCTTCCACCCATCACCAGCGTTTTATTTCATTTGATTCATACAAGAAAAGACGGGGTAACTCCAAATTAAACCAAAAGACAACCTTCCATTACAGTGATGGCTTTCCCCCGAAGTAGTACTCGCTGACTCTTTTCATCCAAATGGAGTTTTAATATGGCACCTCGAGGTGATGCCTATGCCATGGAAACAACCGAATAAGCAAACAAAGAAAGAACCTGCATGAGAGAGAGAGAGAGAGAGAGAGAGAGAGAGAGAGAGAGAGAGAGAGAGTACCTGATACGCAAGAAATCACATTTCCCCAGCTTTTTAGACCAGTAGTTTGCTAAGGCACAATGTGCACTCCCGCAAGCAGGATCCTGAAAATAACACCTAGTCAAGTAACATACGAGTTCTTCTAATGTACTGCTTAATGGAGTTCGTTTTATTCCTAGAATACCGCCATCAATGCAGCAAACGATGGCTATTCAGCAAAGGAGTACACGTTATGCAGATGCTTTTGGCTTTGGGGATAAATACAGTATCTTTCACAAAGTTCAAACGAGATACAGTTTTTCCACAAAAGAGAAAATTTGCGAGGAAGTCGAGGCGCGAAGGTTTCTTTCCTAAGATAAAGCTAACTCTATTGTTGGAGAAAGAGGAAATGGGCAGCCACTGGTGGTGGGCAGGTGAAGGGTCCAATGGAATCCCACCACATTTGGTAGAAATTTCTGGTCTTCGCCCTTTATCAGTACAAGTACATTTCACAAGGATTAGGATGACTGATGACACAAGGGACATCACGAATCTTGACTAATTAGAGCTCCAGTGAGATGTTTTTCCACAGGACAACATAAACATTGTTTTCCGGCTCAATCAAAAGAGACACAAGAAGATAAAATAAACAGATCCAAATCATGACGGCCTTTCAAGCCTCAAAGAGACCAGACTTATTTTTAACTCATTGACCCTGAATTTTGGATATAAGAATCGCCTAAAAAAGTACCAACACTTAAGATAAATCGATATAAGAGCTGTTTCTGTTTTTCTATAGAACAGCATACAAAAATGTTTCTGAATGAGTCAGAAAAATTCATAAGAAATTAAAATAAACAGATTCAAATCATGATGCATCCCCTTCAAGCCTCAAAGAGACCAGATATGTTACCTCGTTGATCCCCGATTTTGGACAGAAGAAGCGACTAAAGAAGTCGAACCCAGATCCAGGGGGAGCAATCCCCGTGACAATTACTCCCCTTCCGGGCCATCGTATTATCTCATCGAATTGGGGTAGTAGGTCCGCAACAGTCTTTCCGGATGGAAGCTCAACCTGCCAAAATTCATTCACATTCACTCTTTCAAGTACCAAATGAACATAAATTACTCAGTTCGACTGTTCGAGTTAACTTCCCATGATACAGTTGAGTTTCGGGATGCACCCAAATGGTATCACATTTGATTCGTAATATCTTAGCCGTCAGATCACCCCAGCATTTTATCTCTAAAACTGAAGTATAACTCTTTAATTTCAGGCTTTTCAGCCTCTCTCTTTTTTCTCTTAAGACTGCCTTTCCAATTATTTGCTTTACATGAAAACCTGCATCCATAGGAAAAGAATAAACGAGCAAAGAATGTTCATGTGAAAGTAACACATACCAAGAGGTCACGATCGGTAGTTGTCTTCTTCGTGTCAATCATGGAAGCACCGTTCAAGGCTTTAGAAATCCACGGGATCTCAGCAGAGTCAAATTCAGCAAGTGGAGTTGCTGGAAAATCCAACTCAATTGAAAAGTAACGTTGTGCTTCGCCGTTCTCCGAGTTTAAGAAATCTGCTTGTTTGGTTTCTGGAACCCTTTTGGCAGTCAAAACTCCTGATAGTGTAAGAAACTCTATATTGTTGGATTTGAATAAACCTGAATTGAACAGAAAGTGTGAAGCCGCCAAGGATCCATGACCACACAGTTTTACCTGCGGGAGGGGATACAAATTTCACGTCCAAATTAAACACTCACTAACACAGACTTCCTTATCAAATATCAATCATGTCCTTCATTTTCACAACAATCTAAACCATTAAAAACACTTTTGAACGGCTAAAATCACATCAAGACCGCAGAGAAAGCCGGCAGTAAAAGGTTTTCGTTTCTTTTACTACATTTTCATGCAATCTTTCAGCAAACAAACGTATCATTCGTAGAAGTAAGAAACGGACCTCGGCAAGAGGATTGAACCATCGGAGGTGGAACCTAGGGTTCGGGACCGAGTCACGAACCTCCGGCTCAGGCTCAGCGATCCGAGTCAAGTAACAGGTTGCGGCGAGGTTGAACTCGGCAGCAACGGATTGCAACCACTCGTCGTCTCTCTCTTCCTCCAACAGGCAAACCGCCGCCGGGTTTCCCTTGAACGCCGAGTCCGTGAACGCGTCCACCTGCGCCAAATTCATCAGTCACTAGAGAATAGTTTGGAAATATAGTTGTACTATATGTGTATATTATGCGTGTGATTGAATAGTTTGAAATAGAAGATTACCACACTGTACTTAACGGGCTTCTTTCCCATCTTGGTATTGACAGAGAGAGAGAGAGAGAGTCCTCTGTATTGTCGGGGAAATGACAATTATAGAAGGCGACCAGACAGGTCCCCTGTTTCTTCGGCCAAAAAAAATGCCAATGAGGAACAGAGGGGGACAGACATATACTCAACTCAACTACGACAGCATCATCAATGACGATGAATTTTACTGGGGAGTGATTTTGGCACTCTCCAAATTGATAATCGCAAGGGGAGTGTCAAAATCAATTTGGGGAGTGCGAAAATCAATCCCTCTGTAGAATTGATTTTGGCACTGTTAGAGGATATGGTTATCAATTTGGAGAGTGTCAAAATCAATTACCTTATTGTATTGATGATAAGTCTTGCTTCACATACATCATCGTATCTTGACGTCACATGATATCTCATAGAAACCCAATCAAAACAATGTTTAAGCTCAAACGGAACTTGGACAATGTTTAAGTCCAAGATTCAAACAGAACTTGAACAATGCTTAAGTCCAAGATACGATGATGTATGTGAAGCAATTATTGTGTATTTCTTGTGCATTACACCAGTATAAAATTCAAATTCAATATACAATCTTATGCAAGACTTTGTGGATGACAATGACACTTGTAAGTTATTTTGGTGTCACATTTTTTGTTGAGAGACCCGGTGTCACATGTAAGTAAGTTGAAAGCGTCTTTTCAGATAAAAAGAATTATGCATGCAAGTACTTTAATGTTTTACTAGAGATCGGGGCACACACGACGTGTGTGTAAACCGGATTTTGATGGTGTTCGGTGAGGAATTTAGATTTTTTCCTCTCTTAGTATTTTACTTTTCCCCATCTATCTTGAAGCACCATCAAAATTCGACTTATACACGAATCACGTGAGCTCAATCTCTAGTTAAGAATACTTCAGGCAAAAAGTCAGAAACCAAAGTAGAAGCACATATGTTTTTCATTCCACTCCCATGCTAAATTCTCAAGAAAAGTTCCAAGGGATATGTGCAATTCTTATCGCCACAAACCTACTCATCTTCATTTGCATGTGATTCAATCACTAACATTGTTGCTCTTTTGTAAATATGCAGTTTTTTTATTTTTCGATGGAGTAAATGTTGCTGAGACCAGGTTGTAGAACATGGCGAAAGACAATTTTTAGGATCCTTAGAAACATTTTGATCAAGTTACCTTGTAACAACCTAGGTAGCGATTCTTGCTCTGAGCTTCAAAAGAATTCGGATCAGTTTGAGCAGCTCTGCCTTGCTCTTTACCGGTGACTGATTTATTGGGCAGACGTCGTCTTAGTTTGCTTTTTACAATGAATCCAGGCACTGTAAAACATCAAAACTGAAGATTTTGTCTCCCACAACTCATTCTAATGAAGAGGTGAGTTGGGGAATACAACAAACAAACTCTCTCACAGAAGCAAACCTTGTTCTGGACTCCAGAAGTTGTTTTAGAAGATCTTAAGGTGGGAATATTGCATCAGCGACATGAGTTTTGATGTATTACTTAGCAGTAAACAAGAAAGAGGACATACCTAGTAGAAATATACTGTATGGAATTCCAAGCAGGGACATAAAGGAAGAAGTACATTCGCGTCAAATGAAGGTTTACCGAGGATGTCAAGTACAAAGAGTAAAATCAACTTGTAGGCAATTGGAGCCTTTATTTCGATTGATCATACAAGGAAAGACGGGCTAACTCTTGATTAAACCAAAATAGAACCTTCCATTACAGTTACAGCTTTACCCCGAAGTAGGACTCTCTGACGGTTTTCATCTAAATGGAGGTTTAATATTCCGCCTCGAGGAGATGCCTATGCCAAGTAAACAACACAATTAGTGAATGAAGAATGAATGGCTGCCGCACCTGCATGCAAGAGAGAAAGAGAGTACCTGATATGCAACAAAATCACATTTCCCAAGCTTTTTAGACCAGTAAGCTGCTAAGGCACAATGTACACTCCCAGTTACAGGATCCTGAAAATAATACCAAGTAACGTGTAAGGGACATGTACTGCTGAATTAGAGTTGCTCATTCACCATCAGTCATGCGGCAGAGGATGATTGTGCAAGAAAATAGGCTAGAAAATATTTTACGCAGATGCTTTTGGTTTGGCTGCAAACTACCTATTAAAAATTCATAAAAGAAAGATTGAGATTGATTCACCCCCCAAAAAAAAAAAAATTTCAGACGTTTGCGAATTAAGCTAACACTATAACCTGAGAAAGAGGAAATGAGCAACCAACATAAGGGCTTGCTTACGTCCCTGGTGGTGGGAAGGGGAAGGGAAGGGTCCATTGGGATCGTACCCCCGCTCCTTACTCCCTCCTCTCCATCGAATTAAAATAACGTAGGGTATAGCTTTATGCCAATGCAAGACACCATAGTTGGCCTTTTTCCTGCGAACTCTTTTATCCAATTGACATTGTGCGGAATGATGTCAGAGCTCCTACCTCAAGGCTTGATGTTAGAGCCATCCATTTGGCAAAAGATTTCTGGTCTTAACACTTTAAAATTGAACGCAAACTATGAACGGGCCAAGATGACGGATTACTTGAGGCCCACAATGAATTTTGACAAATATTAATTTCAGAGCTGTTCACTCTGTTTCATTTACATAACCACCAAAAGAATATCTTCCAGTGTATTAGGCAACACATAACACAAAAAAGGACCAAATGACAACACCTTACCTCATTGATCCCCCCTTTTGGACAGAAGTAGCGACTAATGAAATCGAACCCAGATCCAGACGGAGCAAGACCCGTGACAATTACTCCCCCCCTTCCAGGACATCGTCGTATTTCATCAATTTGCGGTTGTAGATCTGCAACAGTCTTTCCGGATGGAAGCACGACCTGCCAGAATTCCTTATAAGTTATGAAATGAATAACCACTAATATTTTATACTAGTTTACTTCCCTCTTTGAAAGACAGCTATGAGTCTATGGCTAACTAGAGTTTTGGGATGCACCCAAACAATATGACATCTTATTCTGCACATCTTAGCAATAAAATCATTCCTGCCATTTACTGTAACAAAAAATGGAACAATCACTCTTGCATTTGTAGCTTTTT